>JACSYO010000377.1:0-265000 GCA_016806645.1 Ophiodon elongatus | reverse complement strand
GCTTCTAAAAAAAAAAAAAAAAAAAAAAAAAAACGTTACAACTACTCATTGTCAAAAAAAAAAAATGAAATAAAAATAAAAAAAAAGGAAAGAGTTTCGTTGGCTGAGATGGAACTTTATTCATCCTGAAGGAAATTGCTCCGCTGCAGCAGTACGAAGGTGGCAGAGAGTAAATATAGAAGTCCAAGATAACAGGTTTAGGTGTAGGCGATGGAGACGAGGTGAAGGCGGGCGTCGTCGTGCTCACACCGACTATGTTAACATGCCGATGAGAGAGCGAGAGGAACACACCCACAATGCATTGTGGCTATGAGCACGCGACCATTTCCCTTCACACCCGCGGGCTGTATGTAATGGGGACGCAGCCGCCGCGACGTCGCCCCCCCGACAGGTGTGAAGCTGGAAGAGGCGACCTGAGATAACACCCGCCTGGCCACGCCCTCAATTAACCTCACTTTAGTATCATTTAAACAGGTGAGTTGTATAAAGTGCAGTTGTCATTACATTTCATTTAGCAGACGCTTTTATCCGACGTGACTTACAGTAAGTGCATTCAGCCGTGAGAGTTCAAACCCAGAACAACAAGAATCAAGAGAGTACAATTCCTCCATAAAGCCAAACTTTACTGTCATGAACAGGGAGATGAACTATAAAAGACCAAACCATTTTTTTTTATGTTCCAGTCTGTAAACATGTTTGTTTCTGGTCCAACGTTCAGCATTCTGACACGGAGGTTTATGGCCATTGACTCGCCTCCACTGCAGGTTTTGCCACTCTTTCTTCATCCCTCAGCACCCGGAGGTGGCTGCTTGGTCTGAATCAGTGACGGACCGACCGACAGACCTGCATTGCGGTCTTTGTTGCTCTGTAACGTCTGACTCCTTTGCTCCCGACAGGCGAGGGCCATAACTCCTCCGTCCGCCGCAGGTCTTTGTGGCTTGAACGTGAAACGTGCATTTGACAAAACGTTGATTCCGTCTCGACTGCGCACGTGTGGGCCGGCGAGGGAAGCTGGAGCTCGTAGGTTGAACGCGACCACCTGTTCATTAACATTCATGTTTCCTGCAACAAGCTGCTCAACGTCAGTGAGCTCTCACAGATAACTGACCTCTACATTGGTGGTTCCCAACCTTATTTCTATTCATACGCCCCCCCCCCCACAGCCCACTCAAGTGAACTCAAGTACCCTTTCATTGATACCACCACCTATTTAACTGTTTAATTAGTACTTGGAAGACTTGTAATTGAACCATTAGTCCATTCCTTTTAGGCAACTATTTCAACTTCCCTGAACTAGTTTCCATGCACTCTTGTTCAGGTGTTGCAGCTGACTCAATATGAGGAGGTAATGCATTTCTAAGATTCAAGTGCCCCTTTCCTGGTTGCTCTTTCGATCCTAAATGTATGCAGACACATTCTAGTCATATTTTTGTGGCATGTTTTTCTTCTTTAGATCTTTTTTTAGTCAGCAGGCTTTGAATCGGTGTCCTATTACAAAAACCTAGATGGCATAACACTGCTGTATATTTAATCCTGCCTTCTAGCCCTAACTTTTGACAGTTTTCTGGCCAATTGCTCGCCATGGCTCATTTGCCGTATTTGGTTATGGAAATGTTTCGCTTGATTATCCAACCCCTGCAGCAAAACTGTGAGCCGATGCAGTCGGTTTTTTTTTTTTTTTACGAGACCACTTCATGATTGGTTTATGATGGCGCCGGTTGTGGTTGTTCCCCACTTTGCCAGTGCTTCACTTTGGCCCACACTGAGAGGCTTCTGCTTAAGGGGGTAAGACTGCAGTGCACTCCATTGGATCGTTGTTGACGGTCATTAGTGTTATGACCTTCGCCTGAACCAGCCTGTGGTGAGCGTCTCTTCTGTCTCTCCCCTCCCCGCCCCGTCTTAACCGGGCAAGAAACCCCTCCAGCCGCCCCGTCTCAAAGACACTCTCCATTCACAGAAGCCCTCCACATTTCCGCGAAAAAAAAAAAAAAGACATTCCCCTTCTGCACATCTGCCAGGCTGCCTTGTGAACAGGGCTGCAGTCAGAGCTGTGACAAACATACTCAACATTGCAGAAAAATTAGACATGGATAGAGTTGACAAGAGCCCCTAACATCTACAGCTCGGGATGCTTTCCCAGACTGTGATTATCCCCGGTCTTTTGAATGTTCTCTCCTCTCTCCTGCCATTGGAAATAATTCCACGTCAAAGAAAATTACAATATCACAAGAAAATATGCTCTGTAAATTTCTACGGGTGTCTAATGACATGCCCTCGCCAAATGCAACTGAGGCCACTATCAACCCGTGAAAACGAGCTTGATGAGTTACACAGGCAGACAGTTGAGATGGTTTCATTCACACGGTGACTGGGGCCGGAGGTACTTTGTGTATTCAGTCATCTCTAATAACACCAATTGATATGAAGCCTTGTCCACCTCAATATTGCTAAAGTGCAGCTGAGGACTCATGTATAATTTAGCAAAAATCTCCAAATGGCTGTACGGATCGAGCTTTCTCCGTCTGTTTCTCACCAGTACCTCACTCCCCCATTCTCCCTTCTCCTCTACCTCTCCCCGCTGTATAATTTAGCTGCAGATAAGCTCTCCCTCTCCTACATTAGTGTGCTATATACCACTGCCAGCTGAAGGAATGGGGGCCTTCACTCTATATGTGATACAGTTTCTGCCTGCCAAAGCTGAGCCACTGCCGCTGCCACCGTCACTCGGCGCTGACGGGTTTTGGGAGCTTGCCACAATCTGCACCTGCCAGGCTCATAAAGAACCCCCCTGTTTCTCTGGGGCCTGAAGGCAGGATCTGCCATAATTGTTAAGGATGTCGCGATTTAGACGTTCAAGCCAAAGCTTAGACAGCCGAGGCCGCCAACAAGTTGGCAGATGGTCCATTTTTGTTCAGCTGATCCGTCAGCGGGGGTATTTGAGGTGTTAAGATGAATGAGTGGTTGCGATTTTTCACAAGTGGTGCGGAATTTACGCCGCGGCCTCAAAATGTAAGCGAAAGTCGATCTCGCCGCTAAATGCTTCTGCTGCCGTCTCGGCCAAAGGGGGGCCCCCGCTTTGCAGAGGAGACCCAGCAGAGGAGAAAACCTGGATAAGTAGGCTCAATAAAATGACTAAGTGAAGTGGACTTGTCGAGTGCCTCCTTGTCTTTCCGCTCTCAACATATATGCATTCTCAAAAAGAAGGGGTGTGGGGGAGGAGGAGGAGGAGTCAAGTCATGACTGATATGGTTTACACTTGGCATTGGGCATGAGAGCATCCAGCTTGTGTGTTTGCTGAGGCTGGAGGAGTACCGTGCACCGTTAATTAGTGCATGTATTCACTATTGCGATGCCAGCGGCAAAACGAATGCATATTTATGACATGTGACAGAATGATGGAATGAGACCTTTTCGAAACGAGGCCTCTGCTGAAATTCCACTGCAGCTCGTCTCATTCTCTCCTCCCGTGTCCTGCCTCCGGATCCGCCGCCGTCTCGGTCTCATGTCTCGCGCCTCTAGGCCTGTCCTCGTATCAACCCGTCTATATATAGCAGGTCTCTCCCCCACTCTCCCGCTGTCTGTGTTACTGGAAAAGCGGGGAGTGGGCGATGCATTTTGAATGCACAGCTTTGTCCCAAAAAGCAGGCCGGGAGAGGAAGAAAGCGCCATTGACAGACGGGCGTACACCAGTCGGGCCCTGTCCCCCTCGCTCTCCATTGTCTCCAAGTGCTCGACGTCAGCAAACGACAGGAATCTGGAGAGAGGGAGGACGGAGAGCAAAGAGTCGGGGCTTTGTTTGGGGGCCCGCTGGCCACGGAGCCCGGCGAAAGTGCATGGAGAGGAGAACGAGGGGACGGAGGAGAGAGCACTGGGCTGACCTCGCTGCCGGATCCCCCTTCATCCCCTCCTCCTTCACTGTAAACAGACAGAAACGGCCCGCGGCGGCCACCCACCATTCCCCGTGCAATATTTACATATGAGCAGCGATCACACGCTGAGCGCCTGCAGATGGTCATGGTACCCGCTCCCCCCCCTCGCTCGCGTATACATGCGAAGCGTTGATTAGCAATTCCCTCTCCATCCAGTCACACTGGGTGTGTAATCTAACACATTACATGCACCGTGGTGTAACACTGCGCAGGATTTGCACATTGGTTCGCACCACGTTGCCTTGTCGTTATCGTGCTGCGCAGGTGACTCTCGCCCGCGCGTTCCCTTCCACGTCACAAGATAATGTGTGTACTTTGTTTCAATGTGGGGCGAAATGTAGACAATTGGCAAGAGGGGTGGGAGTGGAGTGGAGTGGAGTGGAGTGGAGTGGGGTGGGGTGGGGTGGGGATGGAGAGGGGATGGAGAGGGGAGGAGAGGAGAGGAGGAATGGGCCGGGCCGGGCCTGTGCGAGGGGTGTGGTTGGGTATAAACCAGTGGACAGTGGGTTTCCTGTTGTTGTCGTGTTTTGAAGCCCTCTGTCCTGGCGTCCTTCACCCCTCCACTCTGCTCTCTCTCTGTCTCCTCCTTCCACTCGGGCTCCCCTCCACAGTGGGACTCTTCCTCGACAGGCTCCTGTCACGTCCACGGCATCCGTCCTTTGGGAGCTCCGTAGAAGCCAGAAACCATGCTGACGATTTTGGCGCTGGCGTCGGTTGTCCTCCTGGGAATAGGTAAAAAAGAAAAGAAAGAATCTTCTTTTCACTTTTTTTTTTTATTGAGTTTTGTGTTTTATCTATTGAAAGAGGCAAGATGTAGAAATTATCTTTCCACTGCTGCGGGGTTAAAGGTTAAGTGAGGATGTGATGAAGAGGGCCTTTTCTGTGTTTTCTTCTTCAGCGCTTACCTGAAAGCTGATGGTCTTGATGATAATACAAAGGGTCAACAGGCTTAAGAGGGAACTAATTTATCTTTCTCTGAAATATAATATCTCCCCCTACACTAGCTTAATACTAAACTGAAGCACTCAAATTAATATCTTAACATTTACTTATTGATTCAATTAAAAAAGAAGACATTAGGTCACCTGTGGAGCACATTGTTCATTGTCAGGTGCATTATGCTCAACAATCCAGCAGCTGTACATGGGTGCTCCTCTTATAAAGCAGGTGTCTCTAAGAAGCAAAAAAAAAAAAAAGGTAATATTATGGCTTTTAAAGGGGAGGGTTGGCAGAGATTTTTTGCTCCCAAGCAGACCGCCTTCTCTGCTCCTCTCCTGTCAGATATTTGTCAGAATTTTAATTAAAAAACGCCAAGAGAGATTTCATTGACAAGTTTTGCTGGCTGCTCTAACGGCGTTCGCTCAAGGACGCTCGCAGTGAGAGCTGTGAACTTTACTCTCCGGGTGCTGAAAGAAAGACAGCTGAAAGCCCCCCCCCGCCCCCGACACTCAAGGGCATCAGCGTTGGTGTAGCTGTGAGCATACTGAGTTCCCAGTCAGTGGTCCAGTCACACATTCTAAGTGAAACTGAACAATACCAAAAAAAAAAAAAGATGCTGTCCCGGCTAACGTTAAGAGTGGCGGGGCTGTGCAGCTCTCAGGGGCTTTGGCGGTTGTTTGACATGCCGAGTGCGTTTTCGAGGGAAGTAAAATATAGATTTCTGCGGCCATAACCAAATTAACATCGATCATTAGATATTATTCAAGCATAAACAGTGCCCACGATTAAGCCAACGTAATCCATATTAATGGAGAAAATGATGTTCCCCTCTGACTTTGAGAGACAAGCACCAATATTCCAGTAATAATCCAAATATTTACTGAGTGACTGTGTGAATCAATGGTGGATCTGACACCACTAAATGTGCAGTTTAACAGTGTGTGTGTGTGTGTGTGTGTGTGGTGGGGTGCATACCTAAGTATTTCGGTATTTATTTGACGGATTTCAAGGAGAATAGTAATACGGTAATGTCTCGTGATTACATTGCGGGTTGAAAGCTGTTGAGGAATGTAGAGACTTGAGAACAAATGCCAGTGTGTTTAGATCAAAAGCACTTCAGAACGAGGATAAATGTCGATCAGCGTTTTTACAAACGAGTGTTTTTTTATCCACTCGTGTCGACGAGTGCATGGATGGTTTTGTTTGTTCACCAACTTGCAATTCGAACCCCCCCCCCCCTTCTGCTGCAACTTCTAGTCGGACTACGTCGCAAACGCAGCAATAAACCAAGAAACGGGAGCGTGAACATTTCAATCCCGTCGTGGTGCGCTTTGATTGGTGCATGAATCCCCGTGCCTGTTTGTTGTCTCCCAGTGCCCGAGCAGTCCCAGGCCATCGTGATTTACACCGGCTGGGAGCGCCACGCCCTGCTGGGCGCCGACATCCGGCTCTCCTGCTCCTTCTTCTCCTGGCGCTGGACCTCGGAGGACGTCACCTTCTCCTGGACGTACAGGCCCGATGGCTCCCGGGACAGCATCTCTGTAAGGCACAAATTCACACACTCACACACAAATTACGGCCCACTTATTGGTAACCCTGGTGTGTAACAGGTGCACCATCCTCTGAGGATGGCGTCATCCTGCCAAGAAAAATAATATGCCGCCGCGTCAAACCGCGCAACATTTGGTCACAGTGAAGCAACCGGTAGCAATCGGTAAATCTCTATCAAATTAGACGCATCCACTTTAAAGCTGCACTTGATGAGATTGTCATGGAGCAAACTCCATGTGAGCTCTACAAAAAGTGAATGTTTAAGCTCATTGTTTTGGTTTTACAGCCCGTGGCTTTGCTGTTTTTATCCACTTTCATGCCCTCATCATGCGTGGCTTTCATCCGCAGCTGTTTTCTGTTGAAAAAAACCCAAAACAAAACCAGAGAGCTCTAAATGAACCCACCTGCTCAGCACCGAACCGCAGACAGATAAAGTGAGCGACTAGTCGGTGAAGACACTGGGAGACATTTATCAGAAAACATTAGGGTGGCACGCCAGACTATCCCTTCCGCTTTCCTCCTCATTTTCCTGAGTGAGATTCTGTTATGTACTCCCTCTTGAAGTTTTTTCACATTCAAGAAGAAAATGCAAAAGCTTTTCTTTTTGTTGCTCGTATCACGAATGCAGACTCGGCAACAAATGGCTGTGACTTCTCTCCGCCCCTACCAGGCACCCAGAGGAACAGAAAGGTAGTCAGAGGAGGGGTGACGTCACATCATGGTGTGATTTCTGGATTTAGAAACTTTATCGCGCAGACTTGGTTCGTGCGCCGTTAATATCAGGACCTGTGTGGTTCCACCAAGGCTGATGATCATTTTCGCTTCCGGATTCATGAATTCTGAGTACTTTTTTTTTTTTTTTTCTTTTTTTTTTTTTTAGGGCACTTGTAAATCATCCAAAAAGGAATCCCGGTTTACTCCGACGCACACAGGACTGTGTGAACGACTGAAATGTCATCACACACTCAAGCGATAGCCAATTTATTCTGACACACAAGTGCAGGAGACGGAGAAGGAAACAACAAGCGCTCAGAAACTTTCTCTCCTTCGTGTAATCCTCCCGCTCACCTGCCACCTGCTCTTTAATTTCCCTCTCCCTGCCCTTATTGTCCTGCCATCTCTCTAATCTCTCTATCTCCCCGTCCTGACTGTGCCTCCCTCTGTCCACCTCCCTTAATCTCCTCCTCCACAGCCCTGCCTTCTTTGTCCCTCCCCTCCTCTCTCATTACCTCCTCCCCGCACCTCCATCGCTTTCATCCGTCTCCCGCGGTGCCCTCGCTTTGAAACTAGATTTCTCTTCTTCTCCCGTCTCTTCTTCACTTACCTCGTGTCGCTCATTTCTTTACCCGCCAGGTCAGATTTACAGTTTCATATGTCTATCTGTTTTCATGGTGCATTTGTCCTTTTTAAAATGTCATATTTGATTCCTGGCATGTTCATATCGTGTTAAAAGGCGGTATATAATTGAGGGGTGGCTCATGAGGCCTCCAACCTTCAATCAGAAGTCTGTTGGACCTTTTAATTAATCGTTTCAAAGAAATTTGACCTTGTAGAGTCTGCAACACTTACCACAGACGGTCACCGTGACGTCCCCGTTGGTTTGTGGACCACGGTTTTGAGGCCCCAAGTCGCCATTGTGTCTTCTTGCAACCAAAAGTGACACGAGAGGGTGGAGCGAAGTACAACCGAGCGCTGAATAAGACATTCTAAAGCAACCGAAATCTTACAATCAACTTTCATGAACTGGAAACACTGTGAAAGGGTTAAAGCTCTAAAACAAAAACAGACAACTCCCAGACCGGACAACGCCATGGTCGGGGACCTGTCAATCACAACGTAGCCCCGCCCTAAAGCATACCCTGCTTTATGGTCTATTTGACTCTAATCATCTAATCATGCTGTATTGAAGAAGACTTGAAACTAGAGATTGAGACATAAACTCATGTTTACAATGTTTACTGAGGGAATAAATCAAGAGAGAAGTAGAGTCATTTTCTATAGACTTCTATACAACCAGAGGAGTCGCCCCCTGGTGGTCAGGAGAGAGAATGCAGCTTTAACACATGAAGCTTTGACTTCTATACAACCAGAGGAGTCGCCCCCTGGTGGTCAGGAGAGAGAATGCAGCTTTAACACATGAAGCTTTGACTTCTATACAACCAGAGGAGTCGCCCCCTGGTGGTCAGGAGAGACAATGCAGCTTTAACACATGAAGCTTTGACTTCTATACAACCAGAGGAGTCGCCCCCTGGTGGCCAGTATAAAGAACACACGTTTGAGGCACTTCCTCATTCGCTTCAGACCCGGAGGTTGCCGACCGACACTTACCCCTGCTCACCCCAGTTGTACCCCTCTGCCTATTTCCACGAAAATCAATTAGCTTTTAGTTTGTCTGTCATCTGTCAAGACTTTTGGTCGTTCACAACTCCTCAATACTAGCGTTGATAGTCCTAAGACTTTCGGTATAATACTAAAACAATATTTTTCCGTCAACTCACTTTTACAAATAAAACATTTAACATATTTTATTCCATCAAGTGTTCAAAATATTATATGATGTCTAAACTCAAGCAGCCACTCAATAACTTAAGATGAGACAAAATGGACATCTTTTTGACTTATGGCTGCTCTAATCGATGTTTTATATTTACATATGATCAAATGAGTGTCGTGTGAATGTTGTTGCCCTTAATGGCACAGAGAATTATCACCTGACTCAGTGGTGTTTTTCCTTCAGCTCTCAGAAGTGTTTTTCGCTCATTGTTTTGGTTTTTCAACCCGCGAGTTTCAGCAAAGAAAACATGAAACACGATAAATGTTGGCTGCGAATAAGACTCTAAATGAATACCAGTGTTGCCCCGCATCTATTTTTAATTAAGCAACTGCTAGCTAACATGTTTTCCATGTCAGCTTTATCAGAATCTGCTTTACTGGCCAAGTTTGCCTGCACATACAAGGAATTTTGACAATGTACTTACTTGGAAATAGAAAATAGCAAATAGGGACGAGACAACAAAGCTGGACAGATAACGGTGAAGAATAAATAGGATTCTAATAATAAGAGCAATAATACAAATATGACCAAATTTGATTTCAACCCTCAGTATTGGAGATTTTAAGACACATTTCATTCAGTGCCAAAAAAAACCCATCTTGGGTTTGATACCCAGCCCTACTTAGACTCATATATTTTTGTCATGATCCTGTACATGACTTTAAAATATGAAAGCAACTTGAATCACAACAGGCTGCAGCAACCTCTGAGCCTCCAGAAAAGAAGCTAAAATGCAAAAATACTTCAAGATAACAACCATAAAAACACAGTTGAATAGCATGAAACACATGGCAGTACCACATGCATGAACGATACAATGCTTTTACAGATCTTCCACTACACCGGAGGAATGGCCTATGTGGACAACAAGGGCCCCTTCAGGGACCGCGTGGAGTTTGTGGGGAACCCCGGGCGCCGCGACGGCTCCATCCTGATCAAGAACCTGGACTACAACGACAACGGCACCTTCACCTGCGACGCCAAGAACCCCCCTGACATCGTGGGCCGCCCCTCCAGCGTCCGCCTGCTGGTCTTTGAAAAGGGTGAGATGGGAGGGAGTCCAGTGTGTGGTGGGTAGGGGGGGGGGTGCTCCTCAGCAAAATCAAATTCCCCAGGATGTAAAGTCTAATTCCCGCATTGTCTTACATCTGTGTCTGCTCATTAGCTTTCCACTGAGCCCATATGGCGTATTTTGGGGGAATTTTCTTCATCAGAAGCCAACTGTTCTCAATTGTTGTTATAATCATTCCAAACTCTGAAATTAATCTCAATTTGCGCTGTGCATCAGACTAAAGCGAGTACTGTGTTCAGACCGGTCGGCGCACACTGCCTCGTTTAGAATTCCTCGCACCAGTCCCGTTAAATGAAATCAATTACAATTTTATCTCTTTCTCCGTTTGAGATTGCTATCGCTGCCTCCCTTTCACTTCTTTTCTCCCCCTCCGACTTGCCTTCTCTTCCCATTTCTCTCTTCTCCGTCGTCTTCCACCGTCTCCTCCCTTCCCCCACCCTCTTCCTCCACGACTCCTTGCTCTCACCTCTGATTCTCCCCTCCTCTTCATCTCCTCCTCTCTCTCTGTCTGCACTTGGATGCTTTACTTTGCTCTCCTTGTCTGTTTTACTTGAATCTCTCGTTTCCTCGCCTTCTAGCTTTGTTCCTCGTCTTCCTCTCCTGTCTATTTCCTCCCTCCTATGACATCTTTTCCTCTCCCGCTTACTGTTTCTCTTTCCCCTCTGAACACTCCCAACCCTCTCTCTGTCACTCCTCTTCGTCCTCTTCATCCTCTAGCTTCTAACCCTCCCTCTTTCTCTTTCTCCTCTCCACCCACAGTGCCCATCCAGGCTGGCGTGATCACGGGGGCCATCATCGGGGTGGTGCTGGGCCTGCTGGTGCTCATCGTGGTCATCTACTACCTGATGAGGTTCCTGGTGGCGCGCCGCGTCTTCAGCCTCAGCGTCAGGTCAGTGCCCGGCAAGTGGCCGGCGGCGCTCTGCCAGACGGTTTTGTGCCAGGGACTGGAGCTGAGGCCGGAGCCCATCCCTGGCACCGACACCTGCGTGGCCAAGCTGGCTTAGCCGCCATGCCACGATTTTGATTTAGTTAGGTGTTCGAGGTTTAGATTGGGAGTTAGTCGGCTGGAAAGAGACGGATAATGATCTCTCATTTAGATTTAATCTAAAAAACAGTGCTGCATACGTCCAAAGCGAGATGATTAAAAGTAGTGAAGCGAAAGATCCTGAGTGGATAATCCACCTGATCATGAAGCTGATGGGATCCATCGTCTTGCTTATACCTATCCAATCTTATGAGATCTTAACGCATCTGGCACCTGGGGGGCTGTGTTTGAGACGAGGCCAGTAGATTAACTTGATGTAATAACGGCTGCCAGGCAATGCTGCCCCGTGACCACTGGAGGGAGAGATAGATTCGACATCCTGACATTGTCTTTCTTTTGTCCCCTCCAGCAAACATGGCAAGAAAAAGAAGGAGGGATCACAGCAGAGACAGGCAAGTTCCCTCCACTCCTTCCTGAACCATCCCCTCCTCCTCCTCCTCCTCCTCCTCCTCCTCCTCCTCCTCTGTCTCCTCTCCTGACACGCTCCATCACATGTACACATCCAGCCGACAACACTGAATGCAACAGCTCGGTTTGCTGTCACATTCGGGCGCTAAATGCTAAAATGACGCCCTTATTTTGGAGCAATTACCACGACATTCAGTGTTAGAAACGTGTTGTCAGAAGGAATATTCATCTATCCTGTCGCAGCGCAGCCACACACATTAGCACACGGCCAACATGACAGTGCATAACGGCACAGTTCTTATGATCCAGTCCAAGCCAGCGCCAATATGTCTGCACACTTGGTCCGACTCTCCCTCGAAGCAGCGTATCAACAACAAAACGACACGTCATTCAAACTCTAATAACTGTGTTCAAGCTGTTAGAATTCTAGTGCCGCCTCAGCGTTGGCGGAGCTTTAAAGCCGGTGCCGTCCCTCCTCTAATCTCTCTCTTTCTGGTGGCCCTCACCCCTCCTTCAGGTCCCTGAGGGGGGCCAAACAGCGCGGCGCGAGTAAACAGCCACGGGGCAAAAATCAAACCAGCTACTGTGAAATGGCCGGGCCATGCTATTGCAGCGTTGAATGGGGGTGTGATTTGCTCGCAGTGGGGAGAGGGACAGGAGCTGCTGATTTCGCTCACTGGGACTCAAATGAAAATCACCGGGCCTTATTATGGTCTGGGCTGTTATCGGTGGTTTTACGCTGCTGTGCGCCAAGGATTTGGGATATTTTTTTTCCTCCCTCTCTTCCTCATGGGAGAGCGATAGCCTCAAGTGGTGGATTAATCAGACATTTTGGTGGCTTGTATTCTTTTGTAAATACAAGGCACCAGGGCAAGTCGTGTTTGATTACTCTGTGGTAATGCGGGGGCTGGATGGTTGCGGGGGTGTATTGTAATCGACTGCACGCCTTTGCCTGCTGATAATGGGGAGAAAAAAAAAGGGCCGTCAAGGGATTTAGGTTCAAGGCGGTTTTTTTTCCACAGAATCTCCCCCCAAAAAAAAAATCATCTTTGAAACGAGAGACACGCAAATAGAAGATCAGTTTTTTTTTTTTTTGTGACAGCGTATCATTTAGCCGCAAGTATGAGCTAATGTGAAGACGGGTGCGCCACGCTGCCCCTGTGGCACGAACCTATAGGGGGCGACACCGGCGAGGGCCAACCCTTCCCTCCGGCCTCAAAGAAGTGCGTTCAGTCGCATCTTCCCCGGAGCCCCTCTTCCTCCCTCTGTCTTCTTCTTTCCTTTTTACTGTCGTCTGATTGTCAGGTTACTCTTGAGCTGCAGTCAGTTGCTCTCAAGTGCCGGCGGTGGGTGACAGTGCATATATGAATAAATAACTCCCCGCCAAAAGGACACGGGATATTTGACAATGTTGTCATTTATAGTTACTCCCCCTGCAAGTCTGGGAAGAACAATATACCATCTGAGCTCACACGTCCTTATTTTTTTATTTCTAACCTTTATTAGTATTTTTTTTTACCTTCAGAGCTGATTCCTCCCTTATAGTGTAGCTACGCCGCACACCGAGGGCTCGTGGGATTTCACAGCGTGCTCATAAGTGGTTGTTTGATCAAATAGCCCTTATTAGGAGGCTCTGCTGACACGACACAATTTCTGTATCAGCCTCACCATCTTCGTTACTTTCAGTTTGCTGGGCTTGCACTACAAATCTCCAAAAGGCTGTGTGTGGGAGTGAGGGAGGGAGGGAGGGAGGGAGGGAGACAGAGGGACAAAGGAACCCTGTGGTGTGTGCTACTCCCCATTAGGTGGAGTTGTGGGAGAGGAGTTTACCCCCGCAGCCACACACATACGGAAGCTCACACACACTGTACCAGAATGATAATTGAGTGCACTCTGTATCGATCAGAGCTCTCTCACACACACACACACGCACACACACGCACACACACACACACACACACACACACGCACATTCTTCTTTCCATCCCCCAATTGCCTCCCCCTCTTCCCCACCTTACTTCACTCCCTCCTTCGCTCTCTCATTCACTTTCCTTTTATCCAGTCCCCAGTCTTCCTCTCTCTCTTCAGTCTCCTCCTCCTCCTCCTCCTCCTCTTCCTCCTCCTCCACCTCCTCCTCCTCCTCCTCCTCTTCTGCCTCATCCTCTCCCTGCCTTTCACTTGCTGACCATGAGAAGCATCTATCTGTCTGTAATTCCCCCTGTCCTCTTCCCTTTCTACTTCCCCTCCCTCACCCTTCTCCCCGCCACCACCACCACTACCACCACCATCGCATCACATCACTCCCTCCCCAGTCTCTCTCCCTCCTCAGGTGTCCTGGGTTCTGATCAGCCTCGGTTCTGGACAGAAAATCACTACCTCTCACTCTTCATCCACCTCTCAATCTCCCTGCTCACCTGTCACCGTCTCTCTTTAGTATGCAGCCGGGGAGGCGGCCGCTTACCTTCCCACCTTCCTCCCCGCCAGCCCCTCCTGTTTTGCCACTGTACCCCACATTTCCTTTTGAAGTGTGTGCAGCCCCTGTAGCGATGGTGGGGGGAGGAGGGGGGGTGAGGGCTCTGCGTTCTGCCTAAGCAGGAGGCTTGAGTGTGTTTACAAGGCAGCCCCGTCATTAGCGTGGGAGCTCTGCCATACAGCAGCAACTGAGCTTACCGTGGGACGCATAATGGTAAACAATACAATGATGTATGAGAGAACGTAAGTATGATCGAAGGTAATGACACCGGATGGGCTGCACAGCTGCCCCCGTCGAGCCGGATGTTGGCTGCAGCGTGCTCCTGGATTGCCGTCTCATCAGAGCGCGTGCTGCTTTGGCACGGCGCATGATTAAAGATGATACATTTTCTAATGCAATCAGTGGGGGGTTATTAGTGGGAGCTTCAGTGGCTGGGAGCAGCCTCTAGTGTGCTTTCCACCGTTGACTAACCTGATGTA
This sequence comes from Ophiodon elongatus, assembly GCA_016806645.1. NCBI lineage: Eukaryota > Metazoa > Chordata > Actinopteri > Perciformes > Hexagrammidae > Ophiodon > Ophiodon elongatus. Next base: position 250,550 of record JACSYO010000377.1, on the reverse strand, counting down.
TTTCAGTCTCCAAACCTCCGAGCCAGCATGCTTTCTATTCCCTCCGACCGTCCTCACTTGTAACACTTTAAAACAGTGTTCTGGCCTGTAGTTCAACCTGTGGAAGAATATTTAAAGTACGTAGTGTTGCGCAAACCATATGAGTGAAGTTTCATTAGGCTCCATCAGAGTATTATCGTGCACTTATGATGCTTTTCAATAGGTTAACTCACAGGTTAATTCACTGGAATACAGCTGTTGTAAAGTTAAGTGTTACCTTGACCTTATCTCTACTCTGTCCAGTCCTCCCAGATGGATTTGTTGTGCTCAAATGAAGCTTTACTTTACTTCCTTCCTCCTTCCCTTTATCGATTTCTTCTAAGAGATGTTTTTGGATGTTGCACAGACAATATACAGAATGAGTGGGAGTGAATGGGTGAATTATATAAGAACAAGTAAGATAAAGGGAGGCTAAATGTGACCCATCAGGTCCATCAGCAAGGCTGCAGCAAAATGGTCTATAACGAATTAAATGTCCACCGTCAACTTTAATTATTCAGTATTTAGCCCATTTATATGATTTGTGGACAAATAATTCATGTCCAGGTATTTCCCCTCTCTGAATGTGTGATGGGTCATCGTAGTGAAGTGCAGCTTTCATTTTTCCTTCTTCATGTAGATGTTAGTGTCAACATTTTTACCCAGAATGCACGGGCGTGTGGACTCACAGGAGAGTCAGCATTTACGGCCGGCGTCGAGGTTGAAATAAGGTGAAGCTCTGAGAGATGCAGCATCTTTTCTCTTTCAAGATGGTCCCGACGAGACACGGCATTTTCCTGCATTTAGTCAGCTTTGCACAAAAACACAGGAAGGAGAGAAAAAAACAACAAAAAAAGTAAACTTAAAGCCAGGGCGACTTTATTTCAAGCATGAAAAAGGACAGATTTTAATGATTCAAATGAGATTATGGAATTTAAGCCTACTGTTAAATCAGTAAACAGCCTTTTAATGATTTTTCCTCCGTGACCAGAACACCGAGGGAAAACCAGAAATATTTTGTCCACAAGGCCGGTCAAATTTAAAAATGTTAGACATCGGCACAAAAGTCTCAAATAGTCAAATCCCAATAAGAACCCAATCTGGTGTACATTGTGTGCGTGCATGAATGTGTGTTTATGTGTGTTATTGATCAATTGTCACTCAGTTGTCACAGGGGTATGGAGCCTGCCTGCCACTGTGTCCCATCCTAACGCATGGTTACCTGTTTTGTCACCCCCTTACAGCTCTGGACACCGCCCCCCCTCACTTGCTACCCCCTCCCCTAAAAGGACTGTCTCTCTACCTCCTCACCCCTATCTGTCTTTCTCTCTCTCTGTGTGTCCTCCTCCTCCTAAATGTGTGTTTTTTTTCTGTCCTCTTCACACAGCTCCACCTGCTAACTCCATCTCTCATCCTCTCATCTCTAACGCACCCATCTCACCCCTCCTTTCCTCCGTCCTTGCCCTCCCCCACCCCCCACCCCTCTCTCTATTTACCCCCACGCTCCTTTCCTCCTGAAGTGACTCTCCTCCCCTGTTCTCCCCCCGACCCCTTCTCCCACCTCCCCCACAGGGCCCCGTGCCGCCCGCCGACCCCTCCAAGGTGAAGGCGGCCGCCTCGGAAAAGAAGAAGCAGGAGTCACGCAAGGATAAGAAATAGGATTCGGGGAAGGGCTGGGGCGGGCTCACCAGCCGGCTGCTCCAGCCCGTCCACCTGGCGCTGTTCAAGGCCCAGCCCAAGCAGCAGCAGCAGAGGGTGGTGGGAGGAGGGGAGGAGGGCCCGGGCAGGGTGCTGATGACCATTGAGCTGGAGCTGACCCGCCAAAATGGGGAGGAGAGGCCCGGTGGCGAGGGAGGGATAGGGAGGTCCAAATCGCTTGGCTTCCTCTCCCGCCTCGCCAACCAGCTCACATTCAAAAGATAAAACAACAGGGAGGCGGGGGAGGCCAACGGGGGAGCCGTCGAGGATAAGAGAGCGCGGGGGAAAGTCTACCGATGAGACGGCAGAACCACAAACCTACTACACACTCACCGCAACGGCAAACCTGAGTCCCCGAATAAATGAGTCAAATCATATCTGCTCTTGTCACGGGCCGGTGCCCGTAGACGCAGCTCTACGGGCCGAGATCTGAGATGTCGTGATAATCTCTTACACCAGCCGGCAGCCCGAGTACTTTTGTCAGGTCATAAGATATGCCATTTGAAGCGCGACCCTAAGACGGCTTGGGTTTGATAACAAAATCTAAAAAGCTGCTCCCCGGGTTTTGCCTTTCTGGTTCCTTTCATTGTGATCCTATCCGCCGCAAAAAAAAAAAAGAAAGCTTTCTCCAAGTGCGTCCGATACGCATCACGAAACCCAAGCTGCGGGGACAAGCCAATTTGCTTTTTCTTTTCTTTTTTCTTTTTCTCCGTAGGCGACGTGTCAAACTCTAACTCCCCCCCCCCGCCCCTCCACACACTGATCTACATTCTTTTTCCTCTCCAACCCCATCTCTTCCTCTTTCACTGTGAATTTCCTGACTTTCTTGTTAATTCAAATTACAGAAGTGATTTATATGCTAACTGCTCTATCCTGTTTCTCTTCCTCTGTCACTTCCCTTCCCTCTTTTCTTCCTTTTCTCTCTCCTGTAGATAAAGGTCTGACTTCTCCATGACTGCCTCCACTCCTCTAGTCTGCTCCCTCCTATTCTGCCCAGCCTGATGCGACCCCCATTATTTCCCATTATCTCCACTCTTTCAAGACAGCACTGGCTGTAAGAATAGTCCTACTATATCAGTGGCAACCGTGTCAAATAATTTTTACAACGGCTGATTGGAGACCCCGTATGCACTCATTGGGCAAACTGTAAAAGTGTTCAAACCCTAACAACGCACATAACTTCCTTAAGAGGAACCCAAAAGACATCCCTCTGTGTTTAGAGTCTCCTGAATCTTTCTCTTCCCCCCCCCCCCTCCTAAATGTTTACGACTCAATCGCGCACACTGAGCGGAGCTGTGAGAGCACTCTGGGCTTCAGATAGAGAGAAAGGGGAGACAGAGACGGAGGGGAGAGCGATAGTGAGAGAGAAATATGATTCCTGCTCTCAGCCGGCGTAGATGGAGGTTCAAGCCCTCGAGCTCGGGGGTGATTCAATCCTCTCACATTTGAGCTAATGGAGGTTGTCGCCGTGTCCCCTGCCCTGGCTAAAGGGTGCTATTTCTGGCACCATAAGAGCGCACGGCCTTACTGTAACAGCTGCACATTTCTCTGCTAGCAGGGGAGGGAGGGGAGAAAAAAAGAAAGAGGTGAGCAGGAATGGAGGGTATGGGGTGGAGGATGGAGGGTAGTGGGTGGGTAGCCCGCTGTGGTGTTTGTGCCCGAGCGCATGACTCTGCTGTTGACTCAACGGCCGGCGACTGACGACCTAGAATGACGTCACGGGCCGTGAGGGCTGGCGGACGCTCTCGGGAGTCTGACAATAGGGGGCTTACCAGGAAGAGGTCTGTGCTCTCCGAGTTATTTTAGGTCCAGTTAATCCGCTCGCACGTTTCTCCTCTCCAACCCAGGGCTAATTATTTTAGCACGCACTGGTAACAGGATATCTCTCTCTCCATCTCACTCTCTCCCTCCCCTGCTGTCTTCACTCCCTCGTTGTTCACTTCTTTCATCTCTGCTCCCATCTTGGGATTCATCTCCTCCCTCCGTAGCCCCTTGTTTCCTTCTCTCTGTCTTCACGTCTTTGGCTTTCTTTATCTCCTCCTCTTCCTGTCGTTTAGTCTAGACTCTGCACTGCATTATTCCCCCACAGAAAAGGTCTGTACACAATCCACTCCACTCTTTAAGCCTCTCCTTATCTGACTGCCAGGCCTACAGCTCAATGCTCTGCTCCTCTTTCCGCTCTCTTCTGTCCTTCCTCCCTCCTCCTCGTCCTTCTTCTTCTCTTTCTTAAACTCGATGACGGACACCTCTCTCCCCTCCCTACGGCTTGCCCAATGATCGACGAACGCCCTCTCGCTTGCCCTTCAAAAGGCCTCTCCCACCCCGCCCCCCTCCCCTACCCCGCCCCCCCTCCACCACCCCACAAAGGCATGTCCCCTGCCAGCCCGCCTTCCCTTCTTCCTCCGACCCTCTACTGTGTGGTTTCTGCCGGTTCCAATGCCGAACCGCTCTCCTCTGCCCCTCACTGGCAAAGGGCGGAAACACACGGGCAGAAATCCGCCTTTAGTTCTCACTGAAGACGCCAAACAGAAACTTATAATAGCTAGCTCTCTTCCGGTCGCAAATACGACGCGTGTTTTATGTATATGTGTGTCTTGTTAAGAGTGCTAAAAATGAGATTTGATACAAAGCAACAAAAAACAACAACAGTATGTCACCCTAAGTAAAGCAAATAATGTTTTCTGAGACATTTTTTACATGTGTACAAGAAAGAACATGTTCATTGAGGCAGGGAAGAAATGTAATAGTATTCAAAGGGATATGTCATTATATTTCTGGCCTTGTGTGTTATGGAAGGTACTGTGTGGCTGTCTCTCTGGTGTACGTTTTATTTCCGACACGATGGGAAAATCGAGGTTGTCGTGCGGTGTCAGAGAGAAAATGAAGGGTGGATAAGGGTTCGGTTAGCCTCAGATTCAGCGCGATGTGGCAGGGGAGTAAAAAAAAAAAAAAAAGAAAAAGGGGGAGGAAGGTGCTTGCTGTGGGAGATAGCTTTGGAGGAGGAAGAGACTTATCTGGCGTGTTAAGCCAAGCCAAAAATCCATATGTATCACCACAGATAGTCGACTCGTCCCCCAGAGCTTTCTTTTAAAGGTGCTCCTTCCCCAACCCTGAGCCAAAGATGGATTGCGATCTTCGTGCTTGATATGCAGGGTGGATAGTGTCGACTTGAATGTTCCTTTAAAATTCATAACAGCAATGGAGGTGCTAGAATCCACATATTTATAACTGGAGATCTGTTTCACTAGTCGCTGTTTAACCGTCCAGTCACATGGATGAGTTAGAATGTTTTCTTCTTTTGCAGCAAAGCCACACAGACACCTTACATAAGACAAACAGCATTAAAATGCCTTTTAAAAAATGTTTTATATGTATTATGAACTGTATTAGTCAAAGTTGCACAATAACCCTCCTTTATTTGAAATGACTGGAGCTTCTTACATTTTTTTACATTTATTTTAATGCTTGTGATAATTCCAGAGCACTAACTACTTTTGATGACTCTGTATAATGTGTTGTAAAGAGAACGTAAATAAAAAATTAAAGCCCCAAGCGTGGCTGTTGTCAACAGAAGACAAAGTAAACCCAGCTGAAAATGTCTGCAGTCTACTTTCTTTCAGCTCCAGCAAGACATACTTTAATAAACTTTTCAAAAGAAAATGGGATTTAAATATTTGAATACTCTGATAAAGCACTAGCCTTATTAACTATCTCAAGACATTTGCATACACAATAAGAACTTTATAGATGAGGTGTGTCTGGAGGTTTTTTTAATGCTCAACAATGACCGCAGGTGGTTTCCTTTAAAATTCAAAAGGATTTCTGTTTTGATACTAAACTTTGAAACATTTGCTTTGTGGCGGCAGGTGAGGAGTGAAATGGTCTCACCTCACCATGCCCTATGTTACCAAAAAATAATGATGATGAACTGAAAAAAAAATGCTCAGTGGCCATTTACAACCTTTTCACATTTTACGGGGTCACAAAATGAGGTGTAATTCAGAGCAACCTAATTTTTTCTGACTTAATGGGCAGGCTGGGTTCAGCGAGCATACATAACCTTTTCAGAAATGCTCTGCTTCATATTCAGACAGTTACACTCACAGCACAACCACAGTCTTTAACTGGGGACCAGTGAACTGCTGGTCTGGATGACGGACTGAGGCGGTGAAGGCCAGGAGTGTCTCCTTTGATGCTACCACGAAGAGTCAATGAAGTCAGACATGTTCAAATCCTAAACATAAGATAATCCTTTCGGGACTTTGGAGATAGAATGTATGTTATTACAGCACCTTTTCAATAAATAGTTTGACACTTTGGGAAAGAGGTTAAACATGATTGCTTTCTTGCTGAGAGTTAGATGAGAAGATTGATATCACACTCCTGTGTGTGTGATAAGGAGACTATTAGCTTAGCTTAGCTTAGCATAAAGACAGGAAGCAGGGAGAAGCAGCTAGCTTGGTTCTCTTCAAAGTCCCAAAATATGCCTAGCAACACCTGTTAAGCTCACTTATTAACATACTGGATCTTCCTTGTTTATTTTACAAACAAACGGAGAGCTTTAAGAGGGAGATATGTAACTATATCTTGAGAAACAACAGCCGGAGGCTTCCCAATGTCTCATCGTTGTTGCCTGGCAACAGCAAATAACTCCCCCTAAAACCAGAAATTGTATTTGTTTTTTGTTGTTTTTTTTTTACATCTCTGCACCTGTACAAATTAAACTAGAAATGTGCACTCAGACGGTCTGAAATAGTCAATAAAATGCTTTTCAGTAAGTGTGAATCACCGTCCACAACACCACAAGAGGTCACAGTCATAAATGAGCACAAAAGATTTGGGCTGATGGGTCCAGTGACTATGCAACATTACGCCTGGCAGAGATTGCAAGAGAGGCCGCAGTCAATTGGTGCATCCATGTGCTGCACGGACGGACTCCTTTCCCAAGTTGGGAATCCAGGAATGACCCTTTAAAGGGAAACTATTTCCCAATCGTAAATTTTAAACTTGAACGGCACTTTTTGATTGAAGTCGGATGAACTCACCCAAAACCCAACCTCAAAATCCAAGATGGCTGCCCCGCGCATGGGACGTCATTGCCCGCTCTTAATTCTGATTTCCGAGGTAACTGACTTGTTTGACTTTGGTAATTTAACCGTCAAAATGTTCATTTGTGACATTAAAAAAATACGTTGACACAGTATAAGTTGTAAAGAGCCATGAAGTCAGCAAACTGACTTAACATCAGTGTCATCAGTTACACAACAATGTCGAAAGTTGGCTAACATTAGCCACCATAAGCTACATCACACATGAAAACACCAGACACACTGAGTGGTTTAGTGTTGGGAGCTAAACCACTGAGTGTACTGAATTAAGTGTACTTTATTGCTTATTACTGAGGAAGAATATGTTATCTCCTCTTTCAAAAGTTACATTGATTCCCTCTAAGGTAGAAGCAAGAATATTAGCTTAAGATCATTTTAGCTTTCCCACTCTCTTGCCCCTTGACCCATTGAGGTCACACGACCTGTTTAATTGCATCTCTAATTCCTGTTGTATTTACATTTTTTAAACATCTGTGTGAAATGAGACACTTTTCTTTTTACACCAAGGACATATGCTAAACTCAAGGGATACGAACAGCAAAACAAGAAGGCAAACATATCCTTGAGAAAAAAAAAAAAAAACTTTCGTGGGAGGAACCTTGAAAACGGGTTAATGACAGTGGCTCATCAGAGAATAAAGCTCGTACAGTATTAGAGGCCTTGCAATGTGGGAAGAGTGAAATAAACTCTTAAAGCAATTGGCGAGACATTTGGTACTTTATCTGACACGGGATCCTTCGCTGCATCTGTTGTGTGGGCGCAGCATTGACGACCTGCCTTATGTTCCAAATATGTTGGACTTTAAGCTATTCGCAGCAGTGCACTGCCTACAAGTCACTTTGAATTCAAGCAGGAGAAAGTTCATCTTTGAGTATCTATCTGCTCAGAATCAGCTGAATACTCTTCACGTTACTCGAGGGCCAATGTTGGTCCCTTGTTATCAAGTTTGATATAAATACTGTATGTTACGCAGAGTGCAAGATTTATATCGTTGTGTTGACGGCAGTGATTGATGGGTTGTTGTTCTCTTAGGAACCCAGTGTATGTATATGTGTGTGTGTGTGTGTGTGTTGTCAGGGGGGTGGGGAACATATTGAGCAGGTGCAGGTACAAACACAGAGACTCCCACTGTGTGAGAGTATGTGTTTAGTGGTGGGGGTGGAGGGGGTGGTGGGGGGCCTGAATGCAGAGAGGCCCTGGGATAGGAGTGTAGTAGTGGGGAGTTGCATGGCTCAGGTTACCCAGACAGGAGGGAGCAAGTAGTGAGGGAACGGGGTGGGGGTGGGGGTGGGCTTGGGGGGGGTGCCAGGCCCAAAAAAAGCCACCAATGTCTTCCACACATGGGGGCGGGGGGTCTCAGCTGTGGCGGGGGGGCCCTGAGCGCTGTCCTTCACATTGTAACCTGCCGACGTCTGGACATCCAGCATGGGCAGAGGGGTAAGTTCTTTTCATTTACAAAAAAACAAACCGTACAGTCTGTTTTATTACACTCAAACCTTTTGTGTCCTGTTGTAACTGAATGGATGAACATGACTCAGTCTGTGTTCCTGCTGTGGCTTATATACAGCAACAGCATATGGCGCGGACATGCATCATGGAAAACTACTGAGATTTCTAAACGTGTCTACAGGGCTGGATTTCTCTCAATACTGCTGGTTTTTTTTTTTTGGTTCCTTTTTTTTTTTTTTTTTTTTAAAAGACAGTAACATCTCAGGGTGATAGCTTTTCTCCTCAATAGGTTTTGTTCCCGGCTTGCTGTTTATTTGGGTAATTACGTAATTTTGTTTTTATTCTCTCCATCAGGCCCATTCCATTTAGCTTTATGGTAGGACAGGCTGGTAATCTTCCTCGCGCACAGTGGGGGGAAATTGCTATGCCAGACACATTTCAGGCACTCCACCGGCTCTGTGCTCCCTCTTTGGCTCTTTTTGATTACTTTTTCACTGTGTCACTCGCTCACACTCTCCTCTCGGTCGCTCCGTGTATCCCTCCTTCACCGACATGCACACGTGCTGCTAAGAGGAGACTGACAGCAGCAGATGATTTCCATGATGCACCATTCTTCCAACTGTTCATGACACACACACTCTCTCTCTCCCTCTCTCTCTCTCTCTCTCTCTCTCTCTCTCTCTCTCTCTCTCTCTCTCTCTCTCTCGCTCGCACAAATGAGGAACTCCCACTACGATAAAAATATTTTCCCCCCCCCATATTCAGTGAATGGTTTGCCAACAGTGCCAGGAGATTGAAATGAACCAAGTCCATTGTGCGCACACTGATAGCTTGTAATATGCGGCTATGAATGTAAATGGGTGGGCACAATGTGGCTACAGCCATGTGGCTTCTCTCACTTATTTTCTGTGGAGGCTCGGGATGATAGCCTACAGACCTGGTGTATGGTAATCTCTCTTTTTCACCCCCCCCGTCCCCAGTGTGGTGCCGAGGATGGAGGGAAGAGGAAGAAGAAGGACAGGGACTTGGATGAGTTGAAGAAGGAAGTGTCCTTGGTAAGAAAAACAAGCTGTCACTGCTCCAGCCCACACTCACTCTGCAGAGTGATTGATTCCATTGCTGCTGCTCCCAAATTATGTTACGCCAAAGACACCGGGTTATTTAACAAGGCTTTAAATGAAAACAGTGGCCCGTAAACAAAAAGGCAATCCAGCCTGCTTAGTGTAGTCAGTTGTAGATGAGTTCCAAGCCAGGCTGTCCTCTCCTATCTGTTCTACCACCCTCTGGCTGCTCGTCTTTGTACTTTGAAAGATACTGAATAATTTGTGGGCCACCAGCAGCGTGGTGCAGAGTTTTTGTCTTGTGCAGAGCTGTATCTCTTTGAGGTGCTGTCAAAACGCAGCCAAGCGATGCCCATGAAAACCGGGGTACGTTTTGCTGCGTGCACTCTCTCTCTGATGAAGCAGCTCCTGTCAATTATCAAGTTGGCCTGTGACTGATTAAAGGGAAAAAAGGATGCTGTCAACACTTAGGAGTAGTTTTGGGATTAAGTCTTGTGTTTTGCTTTCATCAGGCTGCTTCACGTACTTCTTCAGTTAGTGATTTCCCACATTTTCCCTCCAGAAATCCGTTAAACAACCACCAGACAATGGCTGATCAATATTGGGTGTAGGGGCATATAAATAAAGCTTAACTAGAGTTGATTTTGGCCAAATTACTTGCAGCTACATTTCATTGTGGTCCTCTGAGGCGATACTGTTGGAGAAGAAATTGATGGATTTCTCCCTCTCTTATGGGTAAAGGAAGAAAGTAGCCCTTCACTCTGCGGAGCTGACACCATCCTGACAGCTGGTAGCTGGAATTTTTGTCACTACTGTACCAAACTCCATTTTAGCTGCAGCGGAAATATCTCAAGGTGGCATTTGGCCGGTTGCACAATGATAACCATCCAAAACTGTCACCAAACAACAAAATGAGTCCAGAAAAATTCTCCTTTTTTTAATAGTGAAAAACAGTGTTTTACAGTTTTGAAGGGGTCACATTTTTACTACAGTTTGCTCACCTCTAGAGCAGCACTACTTGGAAATGCAAGGGGAGTGGACATCACTGTTTGACCTCTTTGATCTGACATGGGGAATGAATCATAGATATATAAAGCCCCTGGATCCATGTCAGAAACAGAGAATAAAATATTTCTGCAGTGAGATGGAGAAGTGTAATGCATCAATGTATGCCCTCACAATCTATTTGACCCTGGTCGGTTATTAAAATTCCGTTTACAGCCGCAGCCACCTCTGTTCACGTAACATTAAATGTATTACTGTAAAGTTATATCTACAGTTTCCCATTTATGATGTCAAAGACAAATTCCCTTTGAAATAATTTTACTGGCCAATTAACATTACGCTGTATCTGTGTCTGATTTTCCCTGCAGGACGACCACAAATTGAGTCTAGATGATCTGGGAAAACGCTATGGAATGGACCCCACGCGGGTAACCACACACCAGCAGTCTCATTTACACACGCTCGCTTGCACACGACAAAGAGTTTCCCCTCACGGAGACGTAATCTGTACTGGGGACCAACATCCAAACGGAGACCAAACATTACTTTGGTCAAGTTGGATGCACAGCAGCGTCCCCAGCTCACCTTGAGCCTCATTCATCTTTAATCCCTCAATCACACACACACACACACACACACACACGCATGCACACGCACACGCACACGCACACGCACACGCACACGCACACGCACACGCACACACACACACACACACACACACACACACACACACACTCCCATACACAGACACAAGCATATCACGCAAGTGTTTATGCCGTAAACACATTTGCTGCTTACCTTACGTTTGACATTGCAGGTGAAATGAAACAGATTTTTATCCGTATGAGATTAGTATTTGAAAAAAAAACTAAAAGAAGATGGGGTGCTCCGAAAATATCGCCGGCTGTAAAAATGTCAAAAACTTGCTTGATAAAGAGCTAATTTGTGTGTGTGTGTGTGTCCCACACACCAATATAATACAATTACAGTATTTCAGGTACTTACATGGATTTTCTTTAAATCAGACCTTGACACAATTAGGCATAAAATCATGAATTTCTTTGAAATAAAGCTTCATCCAACGGTTTAAAGACATTGAACCTAAGATGAGGCGAGTCACCTGCTTTATTATAACTCGTGGCGTTAAATAGGCCATGCAGGAAGACTTGATGTTCTGCAACTGTAGCAGTAAAATTGCTTTTTAAGCCGTGGTGAAAATGGGGTCGTTGTGTTGTAATAAGATTTCCAGCGCATGCAAAAAAAAAAAAAAAAGAAAAAAGACATTCATTCCTAAAAATGACTCCCCCTCAGGGCCTGACCAATGCCAGAGCTTTGGAGATCCTGGCCAGGGACGGTCCAAACGCCCTGACCCCTCCCCCCACCACCCCGGAGTGGGTCAAGTTCTGCCGTCAGCTGTTCGGCGGCTTCTCCATCCTGCTCTGGATCGGTGCCATCCTCTGCTTCCTGGCCTACACCATCCAGGTGGCCACAGAGGACGAGGCGCCCAATGACAACGTGAGTGTCTGCTTGTAAAACACGCACGTACATGCGCAGGCACACACCTTACATATTAATCACACACGGGGAGCGATGCAGGTACACAAGGAACGGCTACGGTTACAATGCAGGTACAAGAGAGACAAATGAAGACGAACGTGTGAGATTCCACCTGTATGCATCGTTATACTGTATTTTCAAGATGGAGGTTTACATAGAGATACATACATAGGCAGACAGAATATTTTGCACAGACATACTGCACTTATGCACACTCCAAGCATTCTCATCTTAACCCTGAATTAATTTAGGTGATTTTGCTTACCTTATGCAACAGCACAACATTTTAAGGACATTCATGACGACACATTTTACACCACAAGAAACATCATGGTTGGGCTTTTTTTGTTTAGTGTTTTTTACTGTTATAATGTCACTTATCTGCTTTGTTTATATTGTTATTGCTTTTACTGTTTCTGATTTTACCGTGTAAAGTGCCTTTGAGTACCTAGCGCTGTACAAATAAAATGTATTATTATTATTAAAATAAGTACGTAAACTATAGTCGTAAAACGTAAACAACATAAGTACAGAAAACACGTCACAAACATAACTAACTTAACTTTAAATGAACTAAACAAGGCTTTAAGACACCAACAGTATTTTCCACATTAAAATATGCATTACAATATGCTAAATATATACTAAAATTGCATATAAAATGAAGGAATCAATAAATTCACTGTGCTCTAATGTTCTGCATTATATCAAACAAAACTCTTCACACATGTAAAACATATTTTTTCCTCCATCTTTTTTTTACCTCTAAATCAAGATACTGGCTCAAGTTATTTAAGTCGGCCATTCTCAGTCCCTGGGTTACTGGTGTACCTTGATTAATCTCTTGATATTGGTATTTAGGGTGAAGATCAATTACACCATCATATCTTCCATTGAAGGAGCATCTTTAGAATCCCCAAATTTCAGTATCTTTCTAAATGCATTGCAATTAGCTTAGCATTTTCTTTGCACTGTTCACCTTGGCTGCTAAAATACAGTGAAGGAAGAAACTCCCTGGTGCATATAGTATGTGCCAATTTCTGAGTTACATCTAATAGATTGAGGAGAGTTTCAAGCCAGCTTGCCTCTCAATAAGTAAATAAATAATGCCGCCTGTGTAATATTGGCTCCTAAGAAAGATTAATCTTCCAAGTCAAACAAATCTTAAATTAAATATTTGTTGTTAATTATAATTCCTGTGGCGGCGTTAACAAAACAAAAAAAAATAATTTTGTCAGACGATAACTTAATATGATCATACAAGACAATATCATAATTCCACTGAAAAGTCAAGAAATAGTCCAAGTTATTTCAAAGCCCTACACATATTAAAGCAGAAACACTGACTATACATATTCATGCACTAACTTAAAGGGTAACTAACCCGGGTCCTGTTTCCCCGCGTGTTTGTGTCTAAGTGACTGATGGGAACATCAAGTTTGGAAATTGGTCCAGTATCGAGCAACGTACGTCCACTAAAAGTGTTTGTTTTTGACACTGACAGGCTCAGCTAGTTATTACAAGTGTCCGAAACATTATGGAAAGGACCCTACAGAGATATAAAAAGTTTTTTCTTTACCTTTGTTTCGCTTTCTGTTTGTTATTGTGTTGCGTGACTTGTTTCCGGAGTGGAGGACCGTTGCTGTGAGTGGTTCTTGTGTTGGAGTACAGAAAGCTTAGCTTAGTGTTATTAAAAAAATGTCAATGTCATGGCTGAATATTTAGCTGACTACGAAAATGTGGGATGCAGTGCAAGATTTTAGAAAGAGACTTTCTCCTTGAGAGAAACATGATACTTTTTACTTGTATTACATACTGCAGCTGACAATAAAAAGTGTGCCACTGTTGCATGCAGTATGCATTCGATTGGGACTTACTACTTTCTCATAACAAGGCACCTTGAACTTTGACCCTCTTGCTCACATACTTGCTGCGCAGAGGATTGTGGGTCAGAATAGCCAGAAAAGCATGCAGGCTTGAATGCGGCGACCGGATGTAGTAGAACATCCTGGTATTTTTAGCACACTGTAAATGACATACTATGTATTGGGACATGCTAAATATTTTTTAATGCAAACTAAATGGTTGGTTAGACAGAATCAAGCAATTTTTCTGTAAGGTCCTTTCCACGATGCCTGAGCCTGTCGGTGGCAAAAACAAGCATTTTCATTGGACGTACATTGATGGTGAGGAGTTATTACATCGTAGCCTGTTTAGTGGCCGTCTGCAGCTCTAGTTCAATACTGGACCAATTTACTAAAATGTTGTCCCCATTTGTCACTGAGACACAATAACATGGGGAAAAAAAGGGTCCAGATTGAAAAATACCGAAGTTACTCTTTACAATAAATCCCAAATCTAATCGAGTCCAGAAAGTGTCATAATACTATATTTTGGTGACTTTCCTTACCGTTCTTTTCCTGTGGGGAGATTTTTGAGTATGACCTTTACTTAACCAGGATGGCCTCCGGAGAGCTTAATCTCCTCTCCGAGAGTCCCGGCCAAAATGGCAACGCAATTAGGTCACTTGAATCCACGCAAAGAAATAGGGTAAAGAAAGACAAGGGAAAAGATACTTGAAAATGTAACAGCATTTAAATAGAATAGGGGGAAAGAAATCCCACTTAAAAACTGATTAAAACCCACCATGACCCCCATTGACCCCCCCACCCCACCCTTTGAGAGTGTGATGTAAAATGAACCACTGACACTGGCATCGGTCCTGGCATTAGCAGGCATAAAAACTCCGACCACACTCTGTACAAATGGAGCCAAGCAGCCATCCATACTGCACTTTATGTCTCTGAATCATTATGCAATCATCATCCAGCGCTCTCCCAACCCCAGACAGCATTAAACTCTTGCATAATATACAGTAACATACAGTCGGGTTGACACGCACATGCACATGCGGTGACTTTAATCTCCCCCTGTTTAATCTCCACGTTCAGTACCGAGTGTGTACAGCTGGATGCTCTGCTGCTTCAAAAGCCCCGACTGCCTGCAGATTTGGCACTTTGAGCCTTTGCATAATGTACAAGCAGTTATTTAAGAGGAAAATCCACCCTCATGGGGCTGCACACATCGCTGTTAAACTTAATTTTACGTTGTATTGATGGATTTATTGAGCCGAAAGATTGCATTGTCTTCTTTCCGTGTGAGAAAAATGTTTTTGGCTTCCCCAGGCTTCTGAAAGCGGAGCTGAATTTACATAATTTACAGCCATATTTTAGAATTTATGTTCGCTATCTGGAAATGAAACATTAATTATTTCCATCCTTTAAACTTTAGTAGATTCAAATGAGTCACCTTCCCGGACAGATGTTGCCCCCCCCCCGCCCCCCACCTCCCTCACCCTACGCCTCCCACAATTCTGTACAGTTGGTGAACAAGTGTCTCAAGAAGTGAGGAGAGGCAAGAGAGCTGAGCTCAAATCCGCAAAAGAACATGTGAAGACGCCACCAGGAGCTGCAAACTGAACGCTGGGTTGGAAGCAAATGTCGCAAACACCGACAAAACACCCTGTTGTTGCTGTCAAAGGAAAGCAGCACTTTCTGAAATAGGAAACTTTTCAAGGTTTAAGAATTTCATTTTCCAGGAGTCCAGGACGTACAGTACAGTACACCAGCTGGCAGCCTCTTTCATCCAAAGTGCCTGCCTGTCTTGTTTGCATCAATGACAGCTGCGCCTATAACAGCTTTTTTTCACTGGTGAAACTGAAAATATTCACAGGAAATAAACACCAGAATAAATGTTGCTGGCTCTCACACAACCACGAGTCTACAGAGCCAGGCTCCAGCTCGGAAAGCGTCTGTTGGTGGTCCCGCAGATCAGAGTCTCAGTTCTCGGTTTTCTGGGTTTGGGAGACAGATGTTCACTTGGACTAACATTGGATGAGCCGTCCAAGATGACAGGAATAGAACACGAGAATTCGGCTCTATAGGACGGCTTCTCCTCTTAAATCTCCCACTAAGACTAGGAGCTTCTCCGGGTTTTCTTACTCCTAACTCTTCTCTTGCACTCTGCATTTAAGGTTTTGCCGTTTTAAAACCGTTTCCAGGTTATTAAATCCGCTTTTCCTGCGTTTAAACGCGCCTCACACGAACCAATCTAAGTCGATAATGACGCCGACTCCCCCTGTGGCTTGGGTTTGCCCCCGTTTCAGTTGTATCTGGGCGTGGTGCTGGCTGCCGTGGTCATCATCACCGGTTGTTTCTCCTACTTCCAAGAGGCCAAGAGCTCCCGAATCATGGACTCCTTCAAGAAAATGGTGCCACAGGTAAGTTGATGCGTTTGGTGTTTGGCGTAATCGCACAGCTTTCTGAGTCAATAAGCCGTCCCTCAAGTAGGGCTTACACACTCATCTGAGTGGAAACCTAATAAGCTTGCACAAAGGAAGAATAAATGTTTGAGCCAACTTCGGATTGTGAGTGTGTTTGTATAAAAACTCCCCTCGCGTTATCCACCTCTAGCACTTCGATTGCCTAATTCTTTAATCTATTTAGGCTCTTTTCACTCCCTCCTTGTCTCCTTTTCCACTACCTGTCTTTTCCCTCTCTTTTTCCTTTTCATCTCTCCATCTCTTCCTTTCACATACCTCTACACCCTCTGGCTTTTTATCGCTCTTCTTCCTCTGACTAAATCCTCTCTCTGTTCCAAAAACTCTCTCCCTCTCCCTCTCTCTCTCTCTTCCTCATGCTCCCTCTCCTCTGCCTTCTCGTCTCTCCCTTCCTTTTTCTCCATGCCAGCAAGCGTTGGTGATTCGGGAGGGGGAGAAGATGGAGATCAATGCTGAGCTTGTGGTGGTGGGAGATCTGGTGGAGATCAAAGGGGGAGACCGCATCCCAGCTGACCTTCGAGTTGTCTCCTCCAGCGGGTGCAAGGTAGGGGAGGGGTGCTGGGCTCAGCCCCGGGGTGCCTGGAGGTCTCAGCGGGATTACAGTTGCTCAACTGACTTTGGTCTTTCTCTCTTTTTTACTGTACTTTAATTTGAATCAATTAATGTTCATCATGCTAGTGTGTCAGCATGCTAACATCTGCTAGTTAGCACAAAAACAAAGTACAGCGGAGGCCGATGGGAATGTCATTGGAATCAACAGCTTTTGATGTTGTTGCCAAGTTTCATGGGAATCCACTCAACAGTTGCTGAGATATTTCTCTCCAAACCCAAAATGTTAACCTTTTTATTGCTGCCTACGAACAACATTTCAGTCAGACACATGCATGCACAGATTACGTACGTACAGTCTTTATGACTTCCTTTACATCACCGCGAGAAATGCTTTAATTTTGTGCCACATGAGTATGGTTTCCCTCCAGGCCACCACATATTCACCCAGCAGGATTTCTCAGTGGCTACTTGTCTTCTTTTAATTTGGGGGTTTAAAGATGCAATGTGTAAGATCTGGCCACATGCTCCCAAACAAATAGGGGGCGGCATTTTACCTCTACTACTCGGTCCGTACGATCTAAACTTACAGTCACCAGAGAGAATACGCAAAACTCAACTAAACAGCTGGAACTCTGAGAGCCGGTCAAAATAACACTGCTATCTGCTGATCTTCTCCCGTGGCGTCGGCCCGTATTGTGTTTACTGTGCCACTACACGTGGGCTGTACGGTACGTCTACGTTTTGATTGAGTTTTTTGTCCTCCTTGTGAAGAAGAAGAAGTAACAGCAGCAACAGAAAGTCTGGGGTTTGCACTGACTGGATGCTAGTTGCCACAGCTATAGCCACTAACTGAGGATCCGTTTCCTCCTCCCGGCGAAGTAGTCTTCTGGACAAAAAAAAAAAAGACGAGTCCTTTTTGTATTTCTGCCACTTTGAATTACATCTAATAAATAAACTATCAAAACGTACGCAGACACTTTACCTTCAACATGGCTGAACATTGTCCTCTCATGAAGTCAGACTGGGCGCTACAGTGACTCACTATCGCCTCTTGAGGTATAGAAGTACATTACATTACTCTTATTACAAGAGAGGACAGGCCGGGGTTAGCTGGTTAGCATGCAGATTTCAGTAGCTATAGCTGCAACACAATACATAGACGTCTTTGACACTGTAACCTCTTCACATTCTGTCGATTATATCCGTTCACTATTTGAATGTTTGAAACAAAAAATCTTTCACATTGCACCTTTAAAACAAATAACTGAGTTAAACAGAATTCTCTTCACTCACTTAACTCAATCTATTTCCGTGCTTACTGATGCTATAGGACGACATGTCTCCAAATAGTCACACTTTTATCTTGAGTTTATTGCACTGGATTCTGAAGCGGTGTAATGCGACTGGTAATTAATTGTCTGCATGTCTCCCCCTGTAGAGGACTGCGGGAAAAATAAGCCGAAAACGGTTTTGACATGATAAGAGTGTTGCACTTGTTGCTGATAAGTGCCGCCGCTCTCATTTCCACCCTGTCAGCCTCAACACTTCACTCTCTCCCAGTTACGTCCCTCAGTCTCGCTGGGTAACACTGTTCTCCCCTCCTTTCTCCTCACCTTCCCCCCCCCCCCTCTGAAGGTGGACAACTCGTCTCTGACGGGAGAATCGGAGCCTCAGACACGCTCCCCAGAGTTCACGAATGACAATCCTCTGGAAACCCGCAACATCTGTTTCTACTCCACCAACTGTGTTGAGGGTCAGTAGGCCACATCTGGCCAAGATTGTCTCTAATCGCCATTAAAAGTTATTTTTTTTGCCATCTGGAGATCGACATTGTTTTGGCCTTATCGCCCAGCCAAGAGCGTGTTTCGGTGCAGTTATCAGAACAGCCATCCCTTCATCCCACAGTAGGGTGTTGTTATTGGATTTTGAATGCATTGAGATTATTAATGAGCGTTTTAACCAATAGGGATTTAATTTAGTAAATTAGTTGCTATCAATCATCAGATGACGATGGTGCAGAAAGCATTTCAATGGGATTTTCATATTAGAATCTAAATTTTAATGTAGGTTGACATATTACATTTGTCTCTAAAGTACATTCATACTTTCAATTACATTTTCCTTCCTGAAACAATGTCCTTCTTACTCTGTCTAATCCACAGACCTCTTTTTTACTTTGCACTGAAAGAAAAAAAATCCCTGTAAATTCTGCTGAGGTCTGTAGCTCCCATTATTTGTATTTTACGTGAGTCCGTTTCTCTCCTCACTCACTCAGTCCGGCTTGTGCTCAACCATCAATAACGGGCCAACACCTGTAATTCTCCTCCATCCATCACCGCTCTTTATGCAGCCCATCACCTCCCTATCAACCAGCTGAGGGCCGGACATTTGTTTAAAGAGCTCTCTTCAACAAAATAATATAGACACCATTTTAAAAAAAAAAACATGACATCTACCTGACTAGCTACACTGACAAACTGGCAGTTGGTGAAAAAATAAAAATGCATTGTTTTTTATTTTTTAACTGATGCTTCTGTCCAGAGAGACTCACAGTGAATCCCCGCTCCCTCTCAGGTACGGCCCACGGCATCGTGGTATGCACCGGGGACCGGACGGTCATGGGTCGCATCGCCACGCTGACGTCGGAGCTTGAAGTCCGCCGTACGCCCATCAACATAGAGATCGAACATTTCATCCACCTCATCACGGGCGTGGCTGTCTTCCTGGGCGTGAGCTTCTTCATCCTGTCAGTCATCCTGGGCTACACCTGGCTGGAGGCCGTCATCTTCCTCATTGGCATCATTGTGGCGAACGTGCCGGAGGGACTGCTGGCTACTGTCACTGTGAGTCGTTTGTGTGTGTGTGTGTGTGTGTGTGTGTGTGTGTGTTCCTCTTTGTTATTAGAGAGGCTCATCATCGGAAGTTTTTACAGATTTCCCCCCAAAAAGAGCTCAAAGGAGAACTTCAATTTACAAAAAACAAGGTCCCCTTGTAGCAAGGACGGGACAGAATATGCTTCTGGGAATAGTGAACAGAACCACGGGTGGAAGTCATAAACTGGCTGCTGTACATAAACAAACAAAGGTTAAAGATGGTTTGTGTTGCAAATGGTAATTTTTAATTAGATTTTTACTTTGATGATGACATTTTTCAAAATATGCTTAAATGAGCAATGGTAATGAGTCATGTAACTAATAGCATTATTAATGGT
The DNA here is from genome assembly GCA_016806645.1 of Ophiodon elongatus. Taxonomy (NCBI): domain Eukaryota; kingdom Metazoa; phylum Chordata; class Actinopteri; order Perciformes; family Hexagrammidae; genus Ophiodon; species Ophiodon elongatus. The sequence continues at coordinate 230,552 of JACSYO010000377.1, read as the reverse complement.
TGCACTCCATTTAAAACTGTATTCATTGATTTGTTTTTGATTGAGTTGGCCAAATTGCAAGCTGACAAACCTTTTAAAGTTATGGAGAACATATTAGGAAACAATTTTGCACAGTTTTTAAACATCCAGTATGCACAGAACAACATTATCATTCATTTAGTATAGTATCCTTTTTCTGGCCCCCCAACACATAAACATTCACTCTCTTTTTAGCTCTTTTTTGATCTCCACCAATGCCTGAGAAATGATGTCTGACTCTTTGGCGATACGATACGATACGATAAGATACGCTACGATTTATATTTACGATACGATATACTTCTAATACGATATACTTACGATATACTTAACGATATGCTTTATTTGTCTCGGACTTGCACACATGATATTGCACAGTACATTTCGTCTTATCATATAGATGACGCCATAGCAGCAATACCAAAGAAACAGACAAATATATAAACAAAGCAACGTGGACTAAAGCACATTGCGACCACACATTACACATATTGCAGATATAACGCAACCATTTAATGTATGACTTCTCTTCACTAGCTTGTTGCTAACTTTGTCTGTCTGCTGTTTGCTGGTCGTGTTCAGTAGGGGTAGCGGCTTGTTTGCTGAAAATAGCCGTCTGAGACTGCTAATGGTGTTGATGACACTAAAAGAGGCTTAACAACTCTGTAGAACTAAAAGGGGCTAAATGCAGAGTTGGGTGTTCATTCTCCCTGGGTTTGTCTTAAGCAGCTGTGTTCTCGTCACATGCAGCCATTTTAACTATTGTTAACATCAAAATATTGATGATCGCAGAACCGAGCCAGTTCGAGAGCCCTCCTCTTGTGCCTGCTGGCTCACTGTCATGGTTTACTGGCACACCTAAATGGAACGGCGCCATCGTCAATGTTATTAGTTATGCCTATGCTTTTCCCAACACTAATTTACCCTCGGTGGATGTTAGCTGTGGTAGCGCTAATGATACTAAAGCAAAGCAGGTGATTTATTACTGAGTGTTGGAGTTGCTCAAATGTTATAGTGAATCGAACTTTTTCTGCAACAATAAACAAAGTTGCTGCTGAGGTGGATGCCAGCTGGCATTTGAAATGCCATCAGTCGACATTTCACTGGTCACAGAAAATAAATGAACTTCCAGTGGCTGGTTTCTTTCGTTGCTTTCGCTTTAAACACACCGTGAGTTGTGTGTGGAAATATTTGTGCTTGTTTGTGCCGCATTTGTTGCTCTGTGAGTAATATGGGCAGCTTTAATTTATGTGCGTTGACGTGTCTCTTACGGCATATGGAATGTGTCCATTCATCGTATTTTTATGTCCCTGTGCACCTGCTGTTAACCAGCCAACCAAATACATGCATACAGACACACATGCACACATGCACACACCCACCCACACACCAACACACACATATGCTGTAAGGCACCTGGACCACGCATGGTTTCACATGCACAAACACTTGAAAGCACCGGTGCGTACACATGCTCTCTTCCCTCGCCGACTTACAATCATCCATCCTCGCCTCCTATCTTCATCCTCCCTGCCTCTCTCTCTCTCTCGCTCTCTCTCTCTCTCCCTCCTCTCTCTCTCTCTCTCCTCCCCACCTCCCATCGTCCTCCCAGGTGTGTCTGACTCTCACTGCCAAGCGAATGGCGAAGAAGAACTGTCTGGTGAAGAACCTGGAGGCCGTAGAGACTCTCGGCTCCACCTCCACCATCTGCTCCGACAAGACGGGCACGCTGACCCAGAACCGCATGACCGTGGCCCACATGTGGTTCGACAACCAGATCCACGAGGCGGACACCACCGAGGACCAGACGGGTGAGACAGAGTGAGAGGCGGAGATGGAAAGAAAGGGAGGAATGGGGGAAAGAGAAGGAGTGGGAGGAGGGAGCTTTGGGGAAAGATGGGGAGATTAAATAAAGAAAAAAGAGGGGAGAGAGACTGTGTGGGAATGGGAGTGTGACCACCTGCTGAAATTCATCTGTCCAATGTTCACACCGCCAATCGACATTGCTGTTTGCGATACCTTCTGGATTAATTGAGCAGCGGTGTGCAGTGTGGGCGGCACAAACACCAGCTACAAACATGTCCTTTGCCAGAGTTCCTTAGCGAGACGTCGGGTGCAGAACCAATCAGATTCCTGTCTCCTACCATACCGCTACAGACCGAGCCGAATTTCAAAGAAGCAATAACCAAAAGGTTTGGAAATAAGTAAAAAAAAAAAAAAAAAAGCAAGCAAACAAACAAACAGGTGTTCTATGCATACCAATGAGTATTGAGTTAGGCATTCATACAATGAACAGCTAGCAGTGCTGACAAAGGCCGAACAGTTGAAACGGTGAAAGTGCTGAAGAAAAAGAAACACAGTGTATTCATTTTTCAGGAGTACAGGCCATTTTTTTTGCAGCTGTTGCAAGTTTTGGAGCCTTTCGCACCCTGCTTTGTCAATTCCAACAACTCCAGCTGCAGTTTGCCACCGTGTACCTACTGTATGTTGCATGATGCTATTATATTCTCTTTGCACAACAACAGTGACAGTGACCACTCTAGCGGGTCTAGGCTAAAATAAAAAATGAACGCAACAGAGTGAAGGTCCTTTTTAGTTCAAATTTGGTGGGAGGTATGCAATTTTGATCTGAATTTCCAAACAGCTTTTACTTTTTGAGTTTCTAGTTAAAAATGAATGCCATTTTCCAGACTGGGGAATTTAAAAAAAAATCACGTCTGTCAAGGAATAAGGGATTTCTTTGTTATTTAGCTGCAATATCCAGTGCTAGTCCTCGAACCAAGAGTTAAGTCAGTAGCATAAATACTGCATGAACCCCACTTAAAAAAAAAAGAAGAAAAAAAAAAAGGTCTAACACAGCTCCCTCTGCTATTCTCCCAGGTTTGGGTTTTGACAAGAGCTCTGCTACTTGGACTTCTCTGTCTAACGTTGCCGGGCTCTGCAACAGAGCTGATTTCAAGGCCGGACAGGAGAACTTCCCCATCCTGATGGTATGATTCTCCACCCTACACAGACACTACAACGGAAGTTTCCAACCCTTTGCATTGATGATTCAGTCTCATGAATTATCTGTACTCTCTAAAGCAGTGGGTTACAACGGGTTTAGTTTGATCTAAGGAGATTATAACCTGAACCTTTTTAGATTTGGATCAAACAATGTATGCACATTATTCACATGACTTTGATTTTGCAAACACGATTTGCCGACAGGGTGAAGTTAACAACATCAGGGCGGCGTCAAGTGAGCTGTGGCACAAAAATAAGCAGTGGTAGTATTTAAATAATTTACTTTAAGTTACTGTGAGGACATTTTAACTGGTTTTCAATCAAATACTGACGCCTCTATATGACCTACATAAGTAAACGAGACCATCGGCGAGACGATTGGCTATTTCTGTGTAGTTATTCTTAATGCTTGTCATCGGAGTCACCGGGTTGGATTCCGTGCAAAATCAGACGAAATGATGCAGGTTCACCAGAAAGTCCTTCAGCTCAGACTCCAGCGGGGCCTCCGGCAGGGACAAGCTCATCGTGGACAGACCCAGATTCAGCTTCGCTGCCGCATTTGAATAATACACACCTGCGGACAGAGCTCTGCAGGGAGGTGGAGAACTGCGTGCCAGAGCTTCACCTCTCTGCTCCACCGGTTCCCGCTGGGAGCCAACACCACGCTGCTGGAGGCCCCGGGCGTGTTGCTGGGCCCGTTGGAGGGAAGGGAGGCACGAGAGAACCAGACCCAGGACTGATGGGAGCAGACTGCCAGTCCCTGCTGCAGTAAAATGAGAGTTTTTCTAAAGGGACTCTGGTGCTCAGAACCACGACCGCTTTTGTCCACAGGGACCGCCAGAAACAACACAGAATTAAAGTTTGCAATGCATCATGTTTTATAAATGATCAGCAAAATGTACAATATTGCCCTCTAAAATACTGTGAAGTATAATACAGTATAAAGTAGCATAGATATAGTCAAGGACATTTTAAGTACTTCAGAATTATAAATAGTACAGTATAGAAATATTCTTTGCATTCTCTTCTGCGGCCGGCCAAGCCTCACCCACATGGCACCCACAGTGGTAAAACAACCCGTGAAAATGATTTGTCAATACAACTTGACACAGGTGCACTACACGCACACACACACACACAAACTGGATTTACACACTTAGCCTCCCTCTCACACATAAACACACACACACACATAATCCAAAACACCCCTGGAAATAACTCCCCCACACTGATACACAAACGTACACACTGCTGGGTGGGTAAGTCAATAATATCCCAGTGTTCTACCAACCGCTATCCTCCAACCTGTGCTACATTGACCTGAAGAAATTCTCTGTGTGGCTCTCAGTGACAGGGATTACAGCTTCTTGACTCTGGTGGGAGCAGAACCTGCCTCTGCAGCCTCTCTGCCCCTCGAGGGGCTTGGGTTTCCTCCCTGCATTAAGTAACAGCCACATCTCCTGACAGCACTCAAACACAGCACAGTCCAGGCCCATGCAGGCTCCACTACCATCACAAGAACAAGTCAATATCTTCACCCGAGAAAACAGAGAAATGGAATTTCCTTGATCTATTCATTCATTCATGAAAAGGCACAAACAAGGACAAATATTGCAGAGCGCATGTCCTTGTTTTGCAGCTGTTCATGAATGAATAAAGAGGAATAAAGAGGAATCTCTTGTCTTGGTTCGGCCCCCGTTGGTATATCGGTCAATCAGCTCAGCATTGATTTTAATGAATAGTCTCCAAGAGCGGGATGAATTGCAGTGATCATCATGGACTTTTCATCAAGAGGTATTTCACAGGTCATCAGAAGAGAATAATTGTTTTCCCTAAATTATTCAAGCACCACTCAAGCAACTTTGTCTCACATGTTGAAGCCGGTAAACCTGCAGAAACACAACAACAAACCTGTGCATCCAAACGTGGGATAATTCAGTGCTGAGCCTTTGAAAATAGGCCTCCTTACTGTCACTGTGTGTTTGAAGTGTGAAGTGAACATTCAAATGAATGGATTTCACCTCTGTTCCCCCAAAAAGTGTCAGTATAAGGCCATGTCCCACGCTACTACATTTCCATTTTTAAACTTTTCAATCTCTTGCCACGTTTACGCTGAGCGTCCACACTACGCCGGAGTTTGAGAGCACCAAAAACCGAGGAGTTTGGAGACGCTCCCGAGGACGGATACGTTTGAAAACGTCCTCAGGTGGACGGTCGCAAACGGAGAAGTTTGGAAACGATGACGTAGACGTCCACGTTCGCTACTTGATTGGTTGTCCTTCCCTCATTCGTCCCGCCCCTATCACATGACTCTGAGCGACAGTTCGACCTCGCCGTCGGTCCAAGCAAAGACATTTTTTGTCGCTCTTTTCGCCAACAATATTCATTTCCAACATGATCCTCCAACTCTTCATCTACAGGGCCCTTACATCCTTATCCTTAAAAGAAATGCCCTTATAAACGGCACACATGGCAAACTAATCAGCTGTATTTCTCCCGAAGAGCTTGAGCTCCTTTAATCAAATTATTCTTCATCCCTTAAAGTGAAAAAGAAACTCGGGTTTGCACTTTCATTACTTCTACATTAGATTGTTACATAACTTGAAAAACAATGTGGCCAAGTGTTGGTGAGGCAGATGATACTCAGCTACCTGCATAATTAATGAGAACCCTGATGGAAGTAAAGAAAGTCCTCTCAGGCACCGCTTTACTCGGTTCAAGTTTCCTTCCACCGCAGTGTGGTAAACACCGGCAGTCAGACAGACAACACTCGTTTCTTAATATGCATATGTGAGTGACTGTGCTAATGTGCGGCTGTGTGTGTTTCCCCAGAGGGAGACAGCGGGAGACGCATCAGAGTCAGCTCTGTTAAAATGCATCGAGCTGTGCTGTGGGAACGTTCGTGAAATGAGATCTAGAAACACCAAAGTGGCAGAGATCCCCTTCAACTCCACCAACAAATACCAGGTACTGCATCGGACTGACGCTGCACTTTAGTGCTGGGAGTGCTGCGGATGCAAGTCTACAATAAAACCCTATAGATTTTCCAATGTCTTTTTTATTATAAATCCAATTTTTAAGTACTTAATATTTGAAGCTATTTTGTTAGATTTCTAATTATTATTTAAATATTGTTTAGAAGTCGTTTGTTTCTTAATAAGCGTAACTTTGTTTTTAATGTATGTTTTTGGGATAATTCTGTTTTTGCTTTTAAATTGAGGATATTATGATTTTTCGAAAAAAAGACTTGGGAAAACATTTGAGAGTGAACCATGGGTATTCATTTTTTAACCTTTTTCTTTCCAGGCAAGGTATTCTGAACATGCATGCTCTTTACGGCAACAGGCACCCTGCTTTACATTCATACTGCACATATTTATGCTTGGTAGCTTCCCAACAGGCCACAAGCAGAACGTTGCGATGTGTATCATTTAAGGTAGAAGGATACATGTGGATTACAAACTGGTTGGTTTTGGCTGCTCAGAAATGTCTTCCTACCTTTCATTGGACAGAAATACCTTTTGTTTGAGATGGTCACAGCCAAAGCATGTTGGGTTTTGGGTGGGTTGAGGTGAGAAGACAGGTGTTTGAAGCATGAGTGTAGATGCTACAGTAAAATTGTCAAAGCAGAAGAAGCTCTATGTGATATCTGCCATCTTAGAAACTATACGAATATATCCTCATCACAGTCGATCACGAATCACATGGAGAACAGTTACAAATGTTTTTAAATCGCTGTTCATTATAAACAGCAACAACAACAACAACAACCAAAGCTCTGTTTCCTGGGTGGTACTACATTTTTCACAACAGGAACTCCTCAAGAGTCTTAAGTTAAGCTGCTTGCTTTGTTACATCCTGTCGGAGTCGACGACAACACCAGCAAAAAATGTAAAGTTAAAACTGAACAAAGAGAAAGTCATCACACAGAGCTTTAAAGGGCAATGTCGTTATTTTCTCCAGCTTCCACTATGTTTTTGTGTCTGTTTAACTAATGGGGTCAACATTTTTTTAAATTGGTCCAGTTTTGAAAGAGAGCGCAAAAACAAGCTGCAATGTGATCATATCAGGCAATTGCACACCTGAATGCTACTAGGCTCAGTTTCTTATTAAATTTGTCTGACACCATTATGGAAAGGACTGTATAGAGAAATAAAATGTTTTTCTTTACCTTTTGCTCGATCCGGTCTGTTAGTAATTTTGTCTTCCCAAGTCTAGCTCAAGGAGAAGTCTTGTTCTAAAATCTGGAGGTGACTTGTGTTGGAAGGAGGAGTGCCGGTGCTTGTTGTGTTGGAGTGCAGAAAGCTTAGCTTTGTGTTATCTAATAAATATCAATGTTATGGCTGGATATTTAGCTGATTTCAACAATGTGGATGAGGTTCAGGCCTCTCGCGAGATTTCAGAACGAGACTTCTCCTTGAGCGAGACTTGGTTCGACAAAATAACAAACAGACCAGATCAAGTGAAAGGTAAAGAAAAAAAACTTTTATTGCTCTGTGGGGCCCCTTTCCATAATGTTGTCAGACATTTGCAATAATCTGAGCCATAAAGTGTCAAAAACAAGCACTTTTACTGGACGTACATTGACGTTGCGTAATTGCACTGAAGGATTACATTGCAGCTTGTTTTGCGTCTGCAGCGCTAAATACTGGACAATTTAAAACATTGTTTTCCTCATTTTTCACACAACAACATGGGAGAATAGAGTCCAGGTTGAAAAACACCCACGTTACCCTTTAACACCATGCTCAAGGGCACCACAGCAATTAGGACAGGGGGAATTGTTCTGCTTTCTACATCCAGTCTTTTCCATCCCGTCTAGAGATTTGAACTAGCGTGTGAATAACACAACAGAGATGTTAAAGCATACAAAGGACTTCCTGCATGCATTTTGTGCACCTGTTCCCCCGATTTAAAATAGGGAGGTCTGTGTTGAGAAAAAAAAAAAAAAAAGCAATTTTGTTCTGGTTTTCTGAGATTAGATATGCTGTGACTCAGATACAAATTACCTGGGGGAGTGTGTGTATGTGTATGTGTGGGGGGAAGGGTCAGTGCAAGATGTAAAACCACAGGAATACATGTAGATTGAATGCTCCTTCAACATGAGCAATACATGTGACTTACAATGTGCACTGAGTCAGCTTCGATAATACTTTTATTTCAAATGCTTTGGAAAAATATGACACTATAAATTATTTCTGGTATGACCATGAAACTCATTGTTGTCCTGAGACTTTTTACTTACAAAAAAATGAAAAATTTTAGACAAAGAAAAAAACCAACTAGCCATAAACTACATGTTCATCTTGTTTCAAAATAAATTCTGTGATGTCCTCACCAGTCTTCCAATGTTTTTTTTTTCAAAGCTCTCAGTCCATGAAGTGGAGGACAATCCCTCCGGTCATATTCTGGTCATGAAGGGAGCGCCAGAGAGAATCTTGGACAGGTTGGTCAATCAATAATGGATCGATTATATGTCTCCCATGTGAGGTAGCACAGAGTTTTTATTTCTTTTTCATTTCATTTAATTTCTTCCTTCTCTTTCAGGGATATAGTGAATAGAAACTACAATATTTATGTTTGTTCTATGTCAGCCATGTCTATAATGCATTATAAACATACCTATAGGGCGTTATATTCTACTTATAGCACCGTATGATCAAGCTTATAAGCACTCCAAAATATGAATAGTGCATTAAAACAATAATCATAACAAATTATATATAAGTACTTATCAGGTCAAGCATCACAATACTTTATAATTGCCGGCCATTCACTGATGTTGTTTTGCTCGGATCATAGTGTATTTTAATCCCCAAAGGGCATTGTAATCATATAACCTATGCATAACATGCATTATAAGTATGTTTATAATGCATTATAAGCATGGGCATCTGAGAAAGTGTAACTTATTATTGTGAACAAATCTTATGAAAATAACTTTGAATCGACCCAAGAACCAAATATTATCTGTGTATCCAAAACCTGAAACAGCTTATTCCTTTGTGCCGTGTACCTCCGTTGTCGACCAGAAAACTATTAAAAACATTGTAGACAATATAGAACAAAAAACTGTTGACATGTTCCTTCATCACCATGAACATGGGCACTGTAGTTGTTTAAAATGTTGAGAATCACTGCACTGGAGCACAGATGTGTATTAATCCACTGGTGGAAATAGTCCCCAACACTATTTACTCCTGGCCTGCTGTTTTAGAAAATGAGTTACCCTTTAAAAAACAAAACAATTAAACTATGAAGTCGTGACCTTTTTCAGTAGGGACTAATGGAGAGCCTCAGACAGGGGGGTACAATCTGAGAGTATTAGGAGAAACACAATGATGGTTGTGCCCGTTGTTACGTTGCGTTGTTTACTTTAACAAAAACTGAGAACCTTTTTTTAACGTTGTATTTTTTTTTTTTTTGCCTAAACCTAACCAATTGTTTCAAAATTTTACCGCGTGATACGAGGCTCATATGAGACGTATTTATAAAACGTGTTTTTGGTTCAGAAACGTCAGTATTCAAAGTGCCCTGAGTTTCTGGAGACTGGGTTGGTTTCCCTTCCGGTCCGCACAAAAACTCATCTACATCAACTATCACTGACTGGTTTTATTTTTTTACCTTGCTCCTGCGGTTTTACAGCACTTTGTGAACAAGATTGCTATGCAGATAGAGATGATATTATTGGCTTTAGAAGCAGTGAAAGTATTATTCATAAATGTTTTATAGGTGCAGTAACATCATGATCCACGGCCAGGAGCAGGCACTCGATGAAACCTGGAGAGAGGCTTTCCAGACTGCCTACATGGAGCTGGGAGGACTGGGAGAGAGAGTGCTAGGTATGTTTCATGGCACCCGCTATCACCGGCCTGGGAATAGGTAGTGGGGAGAGGCAGTTGGACACAGCACTTACCTTTTATTATCTCTTTGGTAAAGAGGGTAGTTAAGCCACATGTCCCTGTAAAAGGGAAGAATGTTTTAATTGCAACAGTGTAAATAGAAATGAATGTTTTGTTACTGCAATCTTAACCAGAATTGCAATGAACTGTCATGGAATAAAAGCTGAAATGTTGTTACACAAAATGTTAGAGATATGGGTTTCCTTTTTTTTTTTTTGGTATGTAATATTGTATGTGTTATGTTAATGGAATGGCATTCAAATCAGGTCAAACTCTGCACTAAACTCAAATATTATTTGTACATCAAATAACATTGGAAAATGCCATTAGACACATTTTGGGTGAAAAAATCATTACCCAAAGTTCAACTTTCAACATCTCTAAAGTGTTCAGCATCCAGACTCTTTAAATGTCATCATTTTTGACAACAACCGAGGAAAGAAGTTAGCTGGCATCTTTAATAAAAAAGAAAAAGTGCCACAGGTAATAATTCTGTGCCATCATCGTTTTTGTTGGAGTAGGTGTCAGTGATGTGGAATAATGCAATTTTTGGAGTGAAACTCCTGGAATCATTATTAATTATTAAATCCCAGTCATGCCTCGGGTGATGAGGACGAGGATGATGATGATAATGATGATGATGGGTCGGGTGTTTCACTTTTAGACTGAGCGTCTTATTGTGCTTTAATCTATAGGGATACAAGAGATGCTATTATTTCGATGGCTGTGGGTCATGAATTAATAAATGTGGCGGATTCAATTTATATGTCAGACCTGCAACCTCTAAATCTAATATCTGAAATTAAAAGTGATTTGTATGCATACTGTTAGGTAAGGCATCATTGCATGGAGGACAATGTGTTTTCTAAAGATGCCTTTCATATTTACATTTGTAGTGTTTTACTGTAAATAGCAACAGCAAAATACATGAGTGCCTCCTGATTGTTTATTGGAAGTTTTGGACTTGATTCACCCTCAGGGCCATTAAAGACTTTTCTACTTTATAAAGTGCCAGATAAATTGTCAGAGCAACAAAACAACAGGTTTTTTGTTATTTTTCCCGGTAGCTGCATTGTACTTTGAGGTGTCAGTCAGTTCTGAACGATTACCTCGCTGATCCCTCTTCTCTTGCAGGATTCTGCCACTTGAGTCTGTCTTCATCCCAGTTCCCTCGAGGATTCGCCTTCGATAGCGACGAACCCAACTTTCCCACCGAGCAGCTCTGCTTCCTGGGTCTCATCTCCATGATTGATCCGCCCCGCGCCGCTGTGCCTGACGCAGTGGGTAAATGCCGCTCCGCTGGTATCAAGGTAACTGGCTCCACAGACTCACTTTTCATTGTAGTTCCTGAAAAGCCTTTTCCCTGGGCTTCATTTATCGGACATTTTAGAGAAGGGATTTGGAAATGACAACGGACCTCTCCAAGGTCCCCGATAGATGATAATCGAAGGATAAATCAAGTTCTATTGCTCAGAAGAAACGGCTGATAACATATCGAAATGTAAATACTCAACACAAAAAGCTGGCCCGAAATGAGTGAAATGACAAACTCTTAAAGGTGCAGTGTGTGGGATTTGGCGGCATCTAAAGGCGAGGATGCAGTTTGCAACCAACTGAAAATTCTCCCGTGTGACAAGAGCGAAGGAGAACTACGGTGGCTGACGCGAAAACGCATATGATCCTATCTCGAGCTGGTGTTTGGTTTGTCCGCTCTGGGATACTGTAGAAAGATGGCGGCGTGACATCTAAACGGCTCATTCTAAATCAAAACTAATGAAAACACAACGATTCGTATTTTTTATTTGTCATACTTCAGGTGACTATACACTGAAGAAAAAATATCTATTAATATTATATTACATTCATGCCAGTAGATCCCCCTAAATGCTACAAACTGAAAACTTTAAGAAAAGTAGAGATCCCATTTTTTTATGTAAAAATAAAAACCAACAGGCGATAAAGGATGAACTCGGTATATTCCAGTAACAATTAAAAAAAGGTTCCTTTTTTGCAAAATGCATATTAAGTACATTTGTTTTCATTATATATTAATCGACTGCAAATACGCACAGAGCAGACGTTTTGTCAGAAAAGTAATAAGCCGGGCCGCAGGAAGGTTAAACAACATATAGTGGATAATGAGTCGTTCTAATTTCGGGCAAAGAACTACAAATATAGGAAAAAGGATTTTGCACATTTCAAAGGTACAGAAGTTATCATGCTTCCTTTGATAATGCATTTTTGATAGACACACTGTAATTGGCTTAAAGAACAAACTAGAGGCAGAAGTGAGTGAAGATGTTGCTTAAGGGAAGTAAATGGTTGAGAAACTGATGACATGTCTGATACAATCTTAAAATCACAAAGTTTTCTGAGAGTTTTAGTGGTAACATATCAACTTTGTTGTGGACTCAGGCGTTATAGTAACTCTAAATTATGCCACGACTTGACAAACATCAGACCGTGATCAAAACATTGTCTATATAAATACATTTGTAGTTAGAACTGTGGGCAGACGTTACGAACGGGCAACATTGATGTGCGCTCTTTCATTTATATATACAGTATATATATATATTAAACACCTGAACTCAAAACTAAACTTGGATTTAAAGTGGTTGATATCATTTTAAGAATATTTTTCTATGCAAATTACATAATTGAACTACATGCTTCATGTAACTGCTAGATATTGTCAGACATTATGTGCTGCAGGTGCACTCTCTGATTGAACTGGAAGAAGACACTTTTGGACAAACACATACCCACACCAGAACAAAGCCGCTGTATTTCCTCGTAGCGGAGCCCAGGAGGAAACTAGAGCACCTGGCTCTGATGACTTTTTATTGGATGTAGTGCTAACGTTTCAGTGGAATGTGAATCCTCGATTCACAGCATCAGTCCAAAGGCTTTAGAGCTATTTATAGTTGCACCTTCCTTCAGCTCGTGTGTGCTCTGCGGTCAATTATGACGGCTGGAGATTTCAAGAATATACTCAGAACTACTTATAATTACCTGCCTTTTCAGATTCAATAGACATTCAAACTAATGTATTCCTTGCAGTTTATATAGATCTTACTCTCACTCATCGTTCAGGTCTATTACTTACCACCGAAATAGAAAAGGTTGTATTCATAAATGTCCCAGACATGGACAGATTTGTGATTTTGGAGGAACTGAGATTGAAAGCCATTAGACAGTATGCTCTATTGTCACTTATGAGATGAAGAGAGAGGTTTTTAGTTAAGTATAGGTGTCAAAAAAGCTCAGCAGTGTGTAAAGTCAAAGTAAAAGTGCTTGAAACTAGTGGGTCTGTACTGAATGGTATTAAGCTTGACATTGCTGTGTAGCCTTTTTTTCTATTTATTAGTATTAAAACTGGTATTTCTGCACCGTTGTAGATAGAAATCAGGCTACACTAATATTATTACTATTATACTATTTGTAGAATTATATCCCAGTGGTGGCTGCAATCCAAACATTTCCAATTACCCCAGAGTGCTGTATGGTCTGAAAGTCCACATTTATTTTAAAAAGATAGAATTAATCATTTCCAAAATTCACAACATATTTTTCGAGAACAAAATATTCTGCTTCAATCCATATTTTTTGGTGATTAGCCTTTCAAAAGAAGCATTTTCACTGCGGGAATTAATACAGTTTGCTCTCCCGCTTGCCGCACACAGAGGGAGGCATGCACCTGTCCAGCAGCAATCTAGCAGAGCCAAAAATTACATTTAGTCACAAAATATGATGCCAGACTTTTGAAGCTTTATTCGAAAACCTTAATAGAAGCTTCAAATATATAAGAAAAGACAATCGGTAGAGCTAGAAACTAGGAAAACATTGCTGCCTGAAAACAGTCATTAAATTGGTTGACATTGTTGCAGGTGCACTGGAGGTCGATGATTGAAAATGAACATATATTTTGGGACGTTTTAGCCACCCTATGCAGAGTACAGTTCTTGTTTTTGTTTATTTTTTTTTCTTGTTTTTGGACTCACAAACCCTTATTATTAATGGGTTCTGTCACAATCACATCACATGGGCGATGGGAACACACCAATCAAGATGTTCGATGGAGTGCACTGACAGATTTGAACCCTTAACCCCTGATAGCGCCACTCTTTCCCGGTGTAACTACACAACACATTTGGATGACTTATAGACCCTTAAGGCCCAGACTGCACTGTAGCTCAAGCAGGCCGGGATACATGACATACAGATGAGAAACAGAGGGCTTTAATGTGATAACGCTCTGTGATTTATGGGACCTTCCCTCTGCCGTCAGGTGATCATGGTAACAGGGGACCACCCAATCACAGCCAAGGCCATCGCTAAAGGTGTGGGCATCATCTCTGAGGGCACCGAGACAGTCGAGGACATCGCTGAGAGACTGAACATCCCTCTAAGCCAAGTTAACCCCAGGTGTGTGTCTGTGTATCCGCTGCTCTCAAAGCTAATCTAAATGAATTCAATGATTTTAAAGTCTAATGCAGCGCGTGTCCTAAGTTCCTACTAAACATATTTTGATTTTATGTGTAAATCTGTGAAAAGGGTCATGCTAAAACAAGCAGACTTTGGCAATTCTTTTGGTCATGGCCTATGTCCCAATGTAAAAGATTACGATTCATTTGTATACCTAGGTTGTAAATCTGTCTAATATTAAGATGTAACTTACAGAATCGGAAGAAATGGTATAATATTGTTATAAAAGGTGAAGAAATAGATCATTTCTCTATATTTAGTAGCCATCTAGTGTTTAAACTAGAGTGTGCAATGTACATACAGTGTTTTTTAGAAGTTTGGCCACCCCAGGTCTACAGGATGTGGGTGCACGTACCACTCTCACATCTCTCCGTTGAATGTGACGCTAAAGCCAGCAGCCAATTAGCTTAGCTTAGCATGAAAACTGTAAAAGGGGGGGAAACAGCTAAAGCTTGGCTCCGTCCAAAGTTTACAAAATCTGCTGACCAGCAACTCTTCAGCTCACAAATTAACAAATGGTATATCTCTTTTGTTTAGGGAAAACTCCCTCAGTGGGGGGGGGGGGGGGCGACCTTAGGAAGATCGCTTCCCATGCAATAGATACAATGTGCACAGAGTAGACAGAAGTTAAGACACAATGTGGAACATCAGAATGAGAATATTAAGCACATAGGTGACAACTGATTGAGCTCTGCATGAAATCATGTGCTACATACTGTAAAAAGAGGGTCAGACTATCTGTTTCTATTCTTCATGCTAAGCTAAGCTAAGCTAATCGACTCTAGCTTCATATTGAATTGACAGATAAGGGAGAGTTATCTTTTCATCCAACTCTACATAAAAGTAAACAAGTTTATTCCCAAAAATGTTATGACAGAAAGCATGAAATATTTTAATTTTTTTCCTGTGTGTGTGCATGCGTGCGTGTGTGCGTGTGTGCGTGTG
Source organism: Ophiodon elongatus (assembly GCA_016806645.1). NCBI lineage: Eukaryota > Metazoa > Chordata > Actinopteri > Perciformes > Hexagrammidae > Ophiodon > Ophiodon elongatus. The sequence goes on along the minus strand of JACSYO010000377.1, from coordinate 215,193 downwards.
TGCGTGTGAGAGAAAAACTTGAGGAGAAAGCAAGAAAATGTCAACTCTCTCTTTTGAATAACGTTTCCTGATGTCACTGACTCCTTTTGTGTGTGTGTGTGTGCGCGTGTGTGTGTGTGTGCGTGTGTATGTGTGTGTGTGTGTGTGTGTGTGTTTGTGTTTCCCAGGGATGCCAAGGCTTGCGTTGTGCACGGCTCGGACTTAAAGGACATGAGCCCTGAGTACCTAGACGACCTGCTGAGGAACCACACTGAGATAGTGTTCGCCCGCACCTCCCCTCAGCAGAAGCTCATCATCGTGGAGGGCTGCCAAAGACAGGTCAATGGGCAGGAGTGTGTGTGTGTGTGTGTGTCTGTAAGAGAGTGTGTGTTTGGGTCTTTTTGAGAGCGTACAGCTGAATAGCAATGCATGTTTGAATGTAACCATGTGTGTGTTTGTGATAGAGTCTGGCTGAATGCTTGAATGTGTCTGTTTATTTCTTAAGTGGAGGAACGGTTGAATACAGGTGTGTGTCTGTGTGTGTGTGTGTGTGTGTGTGTGTGTGTGTGTGTGTGTCCCTGCCATTTAAGGCTGAATACATTTTACTGTGTGTGTAACTCTTTGTGTGTGTTTGAGCCATTTGTTAGTGCGGGTGGTTGAATGGATGAATACAGGCTTTTGTGCATGCCTGTGTGTGTATATTTGAATGCGTGTGCAGGTCCATTTTCAGTATATGGTTGAATACGAGTGCATATCTGCACAGCATATTAACTACATAGTCAACTCATATAATAAACTCTATAGCCTATATTTACCTTAATGTTTAATATGTGCTCAGCACTTAAGTGTAAATAGTTGAAATTAGACGTGTATGCACTTGCACAAAGCCCCATATATTGAGGTCATGCTACAATACGTCCTGACTTATTCACTCTCACTCTGTGACTGAACTATTGCAACTCAATTCCATTTTTCATTTAATCTCCCCAGAGCTGCTTTGAAAAGACATTATTAAGACAGAAGGGGTGGGGGAGAGAGAGGGAAATGGAGGGAGAATAGCTTAAATCATAGTACTTATCTTTCTCTTCTTGACACTTTTTGTTTGCCGGTCCTTGCGGGTGCAGGGGGCGATCGTGGCTGTGACGGGCGACGGCGTGAACGACTCCCCGGCCTTAAAGAAAGCCGACATCGGCGTTGCCATGGGGATCGCCGGTTCTGATGTGTCCAAGCAGGCTGCTGACATGATCCTGCTCGACGACAACTTCGCCTCCATCGTCACCGGAGTGGAGGAGGGTGAGTGCGGGGGACTGAAGGAGGGAAACGGAGAGAGAGAGAGAGAGAGAGAGAGAGAGAGAGAGACAGAATGGAAGAATAAAAGAGGAAAAATAGAGAGGAAGGATGAAAAATGAGCCAGAGAAACAGAGAGAAGGGCGATTTCAAAACTTTTGCCAGCACGCTCTTTTGTCATGAAGCAATCGAGGCTGGAGATAATTAGTGAATAAATACCTAACAATTGAAAATGTGATATGAGTATGATTGTGGCTTTCACACAGTATTTAACGGAACTGTAGCCGTAGAATGTATGAAAGAAGTGGATGTCGTCACCGTGACGTCACCCCTTGGGCGGTCAGCATCTTTGTGACCAGAAGTGACACGAGAAGATGGAGCTGGACAGCTCTACTTCTTCGTCCTCTCATGTTGGACGGAGGGCAGACGGGACGCTAAAGTGACTCACTATCGCCCCCTCAGGTTACACGTAGTATTACAAGACAGGACTGGGTGAGACTAGCTGGTGGTTTGCGTCCTCATTTCAGGAGATATGTCTGCAACACAATATATAGACGTCTTTGACATAACGTCAACACTGTAACCTCATCACATTCTGTTGAAAATATTAATCATTTTTTTAAATAGTTTGAAACTAAAATTCTCTCCAGATCCTCCACATTGAACCTTTATTTCTTGACCTCCTTAAGACTCGTTTACAAATGAGACTAACGGAAAATCATTCACGTCTCAGGTTTTGAACTGGTAAAAACTGGGACGATAAAAATAAATAAGACGGCAACTAAGTGGGGCCTACATATTTTCTTTTCATGCTTATGTAATGAAAGGACTTGGTCTCACTCAGCTAAAGAGAAAAAAAACTCCATCAACAACTTTGAAAGTTAGGAAAATATTCAAATGCTGAACTTCAATCTTGACCTGTAATTTGCTTAATAAGACTTGTGAATTGAAATTGCTCTGCCCTCAAGGACTTGAATAGAGAGTTTCTCTGAAAGATTTGAGATTTGACTCGAGGCTTTCCACAAGAGACTGGTATTTAATTAAAGTGGGTTTGCTAATAAGGTATGAGAAAAACCATTAGTAATGTGGAAATGCTGACAAAGCAGTCAAAGTCAGTTTTTATTTCAGCAATTCCGGAAAATTAACTTGAACATAAGGAAGTATCAGAAAAAGACTCGATATTGATAATATATGTATCTTGCATCCAAAAGGAGAATCATTTTTCTTCCTTGCATTTCTGATCGCTGCAGGTCGTCTCATCTTTGACAACTTGAAGAAGTCCATCGCTTACACGCTGACCAGTAACATCCCAGAGATCTCGCCCTTCCTCCTCTTCATCTGTTTAAGTGTTCCTCTTCCACTGGGAACCGTCACCATCCTCTGCATCGACCTGGGCACTGACATGGTGAGCTCATTGTAACCTACAATAGATGGCTGCGGCAGACAGGAGTACCAGCATGGGAGCGAAGCGATGTGCTGTTGTGGTCGGGGGTCCTAAAACATCCACATCAGTTTAAGTGTACGCTGTGTGTAGAATATTTTCACCGCTCTAACTTGTCGTCAGACCGCCCTTTCTTACGGGGAACTGAAGCCGTTATCTATTCTCTCTTCAAAGCCAGTAGACTCCATTGACAAAAACTGCAATTTTACCTCCCAGAACATGCGAGTTGCTCGACTAGAATGAGTTTTGTTGCTGCCCCCGTCTACAGCAGTTCACTGCTCTTTAGTACCTCATACAACCCCACTTCAAAAAATCAAAACTATCCCCTTAAGTGTATGACATACTAATTGTAGAATACATCTCTTGTTTTCCTGGCCTTTTGGAAGCTGGTTTTCCAGTGTTTGTATTTGAAAGGTGACAGCTTTTTAGGCAACTCTCTCTCCACATGCTCATTTATCTTTACTTATTGGGTTGAATTCCATGAACTTCCAAGGGTTCAAAGCTAATCGTTGGCTAATCCCACTGATTCTTCTCAATGAGGGGATGCTAATTGTTAGCATGTTGCATGGCTACAGGGAAGCTAGAGGTGACTTTGAGGAAACTATGGTTAATATTGGTGTCAAATATGAGTGCCCGAAGGTAAAAAGAACAAAACATTTGGTTTAATTTGTTCTTTCTGTTGGTGGGAGAAATTTGCTTTTGGCTCACCGCCGACATCCATTTGTTCGAGCAGAACAAAGGCCGGGTGATGCTCACATACAGATTTACATTTCACAGCTCTGCCATTTCCAGATGCCTGTCTCTCCATTGTATTTCCAGCAGCAACAAAAAGAGTTGCTGGCACGCTGCTAGCCTGAGGGGCGTAATCCATCATTGCGAAAGAAAGGAAGCACAGGATGAATATATTCAAAAGGTTCTGTTGTGTTCATTACTGTAACTTAAATTTCTCCTGCTCTCAGCCACCAGACAGTAACATGCAGCTGAAACTGGTTATTATGTGTCCCAGTGTGCCAAAAGCAAAAATGGTAGTAATGAGGTACATGCACTATAATGGCCTCCTATCCAACTGCCAAGAGGCATTTTATGTCTCCACGGGTTAAAGATAGAGACGAGCAGCTTGCTAGCATTGTTAATAAAGCAGTTCCATTTATTTCACTCAGGTGACATCAAAGATGAACTTCTTTGGTTTTTCTAGTGGCAAGACAGATTTGTTCATGTTCACAAATATTTACTTAACTGTCTGAGATCACAGGGATACTGCATTCTTTATTGGCTGGATTCCTCTTCAAAGATGTGATGATTGAAGTTTAAAAGCAGCATATTTGTGCAACTGTTTTGCATATAAAAACACTTCCCTTCAAAGTAACATGTCTGCATGTATTTAATAACCGTCGGTGGAGGGAGCAGCTGGATGTCTGCTTTGAAGAGGAGGAGGGCCCAGAAATGATTTTTTTTTTTTTAAATATTCAATAAAGTATCTAAAAAGTGTTTATAGTACAGTACACAAGTATAATTAGAAATTTTCCCATGTCTGCTGCTGAGGTTGTTAACAGCTTGTTAACAGCTTAGTTCAACTCCAGGCAACAGGCTTGAGGGCTCTGCTGAGATTTAGCAGTGACAAGCAGCACTTGGAGTCTGCTATGATTATTTTTAGCAAGCAGTGCCATGTGGAAAAGGACGGCTGCAAAAGATGTTTATCAAAGCAGGATGTGGCACACTTAAAAAGTGCTTCAAATTTGGATATTGCACACATATATATGCACACTGTTAGAGTCGCATCCTTTTCCCTCTCCCTGTCTTTCTCAGAGGCTGTGGGTCAGGGGAGGGTGACACCAAAACAAACTGGATTTCTACACCGCAGAGCATGTGTTCAGTTTCACACAGTGCCAAGTCCCCACCTCAAATCCCACCTAAGTCGCAGAGATACCCTGCCCTAAGTCACACATATTGCTCCGGTGCTTACCTGGTAAAACCAGCCAATATGAGATCTTTATTACGTACAGAGACCTTTCTAGCCTCCTATTTCATGAGTGCCTTGAAATAAACTATCCATCTCTCTCCTCTTGTCTCCTCTCTCCGCCCCTATCTCTGTCACTGTCACTGCTTCTTTTTTTCCCCCTCTCCTTGCCCTTTTTCTGTCTTTTCTCTCCTTTCACTCTGTGATTGAATGCTGAATTATATTAATGGTGATATGTCTAAGGTACCCCGTGTCTGGCGCTGTCATCATGCCTTTGTACCGTTGCCACCAAGACAAATTCCTGAACATTTATTGCAACAGGGTGAATAAAGTGAACTGATTCTGTGCTCTCCTCCCATTTCCTTCCAGGTTCCAGCCATCTCATTGGCTTATGAGACGGCGGAGAGTGACATCATGAAACGCCAACCGAGGAACCCCCAAACAGACAAGCTGGTCAACGAACGCCTCATCAGCATGGCGTACGGACAGATAGGTTTGTCCTGTTGTGGCTCATGACCTCTTTGAACCCCAGCTCTGAAACCCAAATCACTGGGACAGGCTTCTTGTAGGGAAGTTTTGGTTATAATAAACATCACAGGCATAAATACAATAAATATTGACATTTATCAGAAATTTTGGCATTTCTTACTGCCTCTGTAACAATTTAGGTGCGTACATTTAACGACAGTCAGGGGAGAGTCCCATGTTTTTCTTCTAATTATTGTGACATTTACAGCAAATTGAGAGCGTGCAGCTATTTTCTACTTGTTCATGTTTGAGTGGTTGGAGCCTCTCTTGAATGCATGCCTTTTATCTCCGGTTTTATATGGTTTGGGAATAGTGGAACTCAAAGGCTGGCCCAATTTTATAGCCTGTTAAATAGGTCAAAATATGGCAGGGCTTCACTGGATGCCATACAATTTAAAGCCGAACACGTTAAAAACAGCCAGCTTCAACTTCCATACTTCTTCCAAGAAGACCACCACTGGGGCAAAACTTTTGCAGGTCACATCAAATCACATTTACAATCCGCTGTTCTGTCATTACAGCTTGAAGTCCTGAAGCATAAACAGCGAACATCTAACTGATGATCTGATTTAGAGTGACATGCAATGACAGTAGAGTTCCAACACTATAAGCGAAGTAGAATCAACAGCATCCAGAAAAATAAATACAGATGCAACCAGCTGTGGGTTCGAATACCCATACGACCAGACTGTTTAGTATGCCACAAGATGTAGCGTGTCCCAATACATAGTATTTCAAATGCGGCATGTTAAAAATAGCAGGATATTCTACTACATCCGGTTGCATTTCACAGCATGCAGGCCTGCATGCTTTTCTAGCTATGCTGACCCAGAATCCTTTGTGCAGCAGATATCTGATTAAGAGTTAGGGTTAAGTAGTTTGCCCCAAACGAATGCATACTGCGTGCACAAGTGCATGTGTTGTAAGGGCAGCTGCAGTACTTACTAAAGGTCACAAAAGAAAAATTAACGTCTGTCAACATAAACACAGGGTTTCAATTTAGCGACATAATGAATGAGAGGGTTGATGCGCATTGCCTCCATCCTTGAGCAGTGCTGGTGGAGGTTTAGTACATGTGAAGACTTTAGCTCCAAAATAAGATGTCAATCATGTTGAAAATGTTACGCCCAGTCTGACAAAACAACATTCTCAAACATGAAATTAAAACTCACTACCGGCTATTGTTGCAGTCCTGAGCTGTCTGGAGTCATTTACCAGAGGGCAGAGGGAGGCAGATGTAATCACCTGTGCTGTTGCTAAACAAATATTAAGTACACTGCAGGTGGACTGAGGCCGACTGTCCAGTGTAAAAAATAAGCACTTTCCAGGTCAATGTATTTGTCACATTTTGGTATAACTCCTGTAAATAAGTGATGCAAAGCATTGGACCACCGGTATTATTTGCGCTGCTGTCAAAATAGCTTTTGCCAAACTACACTCATTATTTATGAATCCTGTTATTTTTCTACTTACTCTGCAATAAAACTGCCCCTATTGCTACACTCTGATGGGATACAAGAGATGAGTAAAAAAATCTAATCCAATGGCACACAATTTGCTCAATGGTCTTGTAGCCATCCATCCATTACCGCAGCAGTAATTTAGACTTATATACCAACATTTATGTGATGACTGTTTAAGCAGCACTGAGATTAGTGTCTTCAAAACACCACACAAATAAAATGGGTAACATATTATTATACAGTTCAGAAATGTTCCAATACATTCTTAATAACTCCTTGGTTTCATTTAATTGGTACACTTCGAATTACAATTAAATGCTTTTGTCAATGCACAGCAGGTCTGACAAGAATGCATATTATATATTTTTTCCTCCGACAAACATGCAGTTAACTGCAGTTATAAACTCAACACAAATCACAAAACTCAAACTAAAATAACTGAACAGAACTTAGTGTCCATGTTCCCTAAACTAGAACCAAATGACATGGCTCTTTACAGTAAACCTATTAAGATCCGTGAAATTAAGTGTTGCCATAAAATGTAACACAATGTTTAAGTACCTTACCAAGAACACTGAGAACAGATGACGTTTTGACTTTGATCCCTTGGAACATCTTGTTTTATGTTTCCAGGTATGATCCAGGCTCTTGCTGGTTTTTTCACCTACTTTGTGATTTTGGCTGAGAACGGCTTCCGCCCGAGGGACCTGCTGGGTATCCGTGTCAGATGGGACAACCGCGAAGTCAACGATGTGGAGGACAGCTATGGGCAGCAGTGGGTAAGGAGCGGGGGCAAGGACAAACCAGCACGCCCGCTGAATATTCCCACACTCATGCAGGAATGAATACAGTCTGTGTTTCAACCTTGCAGACCTACGAGCAGAGGAAGATCATCGAATTCACCTGCCACACCTCCTTCTTCATCAGCATCGTTGTTGTGCAATGGGCGGATGTCATCATCTGCAAGACCAGGAGGAATTCCCTCTTTCAGCAGGGCATGAAGTAAGTGAGGGAGAGTAAAACGATGGGTGGAAGGTTGTAAAATCAAGGCATGTAGTTAGGGAGGCAGATCCACCTTTAAGTCAGTAATTTGTGACGTAACATTTGTTTGAAGATTTCCGTGAGTGTTTTTGAATAGTTTGAACCTTTTCCTTTTTTTCTTCTGTTCAACAGGAACAGGATCCTGATCTTCGGTCTGTTTGTGGAGACCGCTCTGGCTGCCTTCCTCTCCTACTGCCCTGGAATGGACGTCGCCTTGCGCATGTACCCCCTGAAGTACGCTCTGCATATGCATATCTCCACCGAACCGAAAAATAACCTCTTAAAGACCCAATAGGCGGCTATTAGCCTGTCACTCTCGGCTTCAAATGAAGTCTGTGATCTTCTTAAACACCAGTTGTTATCCTTAATATTCAAAAATGACCGCAATGAATTTAACAATTTGAACTCTGCCCGTGACTCACTGCTGCTCCGTTCATCCCCGCCCCTGTTGTATCTCTCTTCCTCTCAGGCCCCTGTGGTGGTTCTGTGCCTTCCCATACAGTCTTCTCATCTTCATTTATGATGAGGTCCGTAAATTAATTCTGAGGAGGAGCCCTGGAGGTAAGCACTTATTAAGAGAAGCCAAGATTAAAATGGTTCAACTTTCTTTGTCTTGTTAATAAGCTGAAAAGGGAAAGAAATTGCCAAGTGATGGTGTCGTGATTTACGCCCCTATATCTCAGGAGCCACATGAGCCATTTTCTATCGAGACCTTTTCTCCCGTCCTCTCTACCTCTCTCAGCCTCCATGCTGTCCTTATAGACACGTGTTTAAAAAAAGTACACTGTCCACTCCTTTAAGGACACACTGATTGACAAATTCGCCACAGCTCTGGTCGGCTGATCTGCCCTGAAGGATCCCAGCATGCATTTGACAGATGGTGACGAGCAGTCGAAGATCAAGTTCAATGTCAATTTTTTTTTTTTTATATAAAAACAAGTTAGAGCTGTTTTAAACGGAGATCAAAAAGGAAGGTACAGGTAACAATTTTACAAAACAATGTTGGTAGTAATTATGGATGATTATTGACAACAAAAGATGTAAGCTTTAACTTTGGTGTAATGTTGAAAACATGGATTAGAAAACATGGGTTTTCAACAATGTTGGCCAGCTGTCATATTCAGAACTCTTTCATTTTTATTTTTTGGAACAAAGTACACGATGCAAATTCTGCAATTTGCATAGTTTTTCCTGGCTGTTTTAAATTTGGCTATTGTCATTTTCTGCATGTATTATAAAGCAGTAACTGTAATAATTTCCATTTAAAACTTATTATTAACCCCTGGCTGTAACCGATGCAGCTGAACACTATCAGGCTTCCTGCAAGCCAATCAATGCCGAGCAATTCTCCAGCTTTGAAAGCTGCAGCCTCCGTAACACTTGACTGATTACTGTTTGTCTTCCAGGTTTGATTCCTGACAAAATAGCATGTAAATGCACTGCCGTCTGGCACTTTGCTCAGGAATTCAGTTTAATAAATGGAGCATAAAATCACGGGCAAATAAACAAGACAGCATCACCACTGAAATCTAATGTGATCTGATTCTTGGGCCAAAGACTGCATCTGCACTAGATTTCAACCAAAGTCCTGAACTTTTTTATATATCTTGCTAATGAACAGGCGGGTGAAAAACACAAGCCACTTCTAATTTTGTTGATGGAACCAGTCGAGCAATATGATCATAGATTATCGCAAAAAACTATTAGTGATTCTTCCTCTTGCCTAAAGGGAAAAAAAAAAAACCCTCAGCAGCAGGTGAAATACAACATGGAGGCAGAAATCTTTATGGAGTCTGACAACTCTGTGAACATGTGTTGAACTTGCACCAGGAAAGAGATTATACCTGTCCAACACCAAGAGAAACAGTAGAGAATGATGAGAAAGGAAATTAAAGCAGGCGGACGACGGCTCTTGAGATATGCCCAAAAGATCCTACACATGATATGGACACACTTCAACAGCTCCAAATCTGTTCACTGCCACGCCGCTTCGGCTGATGAGGGCCAAGACATGGGCAGACAAATACAATTTATCGTGACAGTTAATCATTTCTGTTAATCTCTGTGTCACGGGCTGCTGATCAGACTCTTAGAGTTATAAGGGGATTCATTTGGAAATGTACAGAGACAAAGACAACGAGATGAATACAAATAGAGCGATACAAAAGGTTATTATGAAAACTGCTCGCCTGTCATTTTGGTCTCTGACACACTCTCTCTCTCTCTCTTTCTGTCTGTCTCTCTCTCTCTCTCTCTTCCAGGTTGGGTGGAGCTGGAGACATATTATTAACATTCAGAAAATGTCAGTTTGAGTTTGTGTGTCTGTGAGAGAGTGTGTGTATGCGTACATGAGAATTTGTGAGTGCTTGTGGGGGTTGAACTGTGTGTGTGTGTGTGTGTGTGTGTCAGTTGTAATATTGCATGGATCAGTTCACAAATCTGATTATCATAAGAAGAAATACTGCTGAAAATAAGCTTTTCATTGTGCTTTGAGTTTTTCCTGGATGGGAATGTACACCTACAACATGTGCCTTAAATAAACTGTTACCAAAGGCTACAGAAGAACAACAAATGTCGCTCATGAGATTTACCAAATAAAATCTATTCCAAAATATTGCTGGTCATCGTTTTGTTATTCTGTGATTTTTCAGTCATCCTGTTTGGGAGAAGATATTGAACAACTTATCAATTCTAATATATAGGATGCCACATGTGCCTGTAATAACTGTAATGTTTCCCAAATAACTACATCTACCTTTAATAATAATTGTAATGATATATCTGATTTATAAAGCACATATCAAAATTGTAAAAGATGCTTTACACACTGTAGAATGAAATTAAAAATAATACAAAATGTAATAAAAAAAACATGCAATAAAACTCTTTAATACAGACAGAAAAAGATGACAATAAAATGAATATTAGACTAAAATGTTGTCGACTACGAAATAAAAACATGAGGGAGGGAGGGGGAGATTTAGCTGGGGAAGGCCAGTCTGAAGAGTTGCATTCTGGGAGCCTTTTCCAACAATATGGGTACATCTTTGATGCGGTTTGGCTCCACAGAGAGGTGGCTACATCTGAAACACCCTGTAACCCCAGGTCAGGCGCTTGGTCCGAGAGACTTGCAGGAGGTTGACATCAGCAGGCCTCAGGCATTGGGAGGGGGCATGCTGGTGGAGGAGCTCGGAGAGGTGGTGGTGGTGGTGGGGGAGAGCTAGTTTGTTTAGGGCCTCGTAGGTGGTGAGTATAATCTTGAAGTTTATCCTGTGTTTGACCGTGAGTCAGTGGAGGTTATTATGGAGGACTGATAGGGTGATGTGATCACTTGGGTGGGTACTGGTCAGTAGGCGGGCGGCAAAGCTCTCTGCATGCTGGAGTTTATGAAGTACTTTGTATGTGATACGATAGAGGATACTGTTGCTGCAGTCAAGCCTGGATGTTACAAATGTGTGAGTGTTTCTGCAGCAGTAAGTGGCGGTGAGGGCCGTAGACGGGCAATGTTACAGTTGTGAACGAAGGCTGTTTTGGTGATGGGGTTGACATGGTGCAGGAACCAAAGGGTGGGGACGATGGAGCCATTGATATTGTGTGAAATCCAAAGTGATGCCGGTAAGGGAGTCTGGGCCAATGATTAGGATTTTGGACTTATTGCATTTGAGTTTCAGACTCAAATGCAATAAGTGCCTGTTTTGCTGTCCATTAGGTAAGTGGTGAGGGTGGAGTGGGTGGCAGCAGTGATGCTTTTGGAAAAGAGGTAGAGCTGAGAATCATCGGCATAACAGTGAAACTAGAGGCTGTGGTGGCAGAGGATTTGTCAACCTAATTTACAATATGAATGGTTTCAATGAAACGTGAGAAAAGCTAATTTGTTCCAGACTTTCCACATGTTAAATACCATATAACTCAGACAAAATGAATGCATTTCCGTAGAGTTCTCAAGCTATTTCATTCTTTTCATTTCCTGTCATCAGTAAAACAAACCGAATGTACACCAGCCTTATCAATAGGCTACAATTATCAGATGTAGTGCAGTTTTAAATAAAAGACTATGGAAGAAATTCTGAAAATGTATTTGGCAACCATAATACAATCTCGTGCAACGCACCTGTGGGACACACCCCAGTATTTGGGAACGAGTTATGTAGAGGATGAAGAGAAGGGGACCGAGCACAGAACCCTGGGGGACACCGTGGGTGACAGGAACTATGGTCGATTGTTTTTTTAGATGAACTGATGTCTGTCAGAGAGGTGGGAATGTAACCAGGAGAGGGCAGTGCCAGTGATACCAAGGGTGGATTTGAGGTGTCTGATAAGTGTGGAACAGTTAATGGTATCTTGCATCTAAGTTTATCAGTAAATGCATAAAGGCCACATCAAAAACTGCCCTCGGCAAGGGCAATAATACAGTATCAGCGTATATGCCAGCCAATAAGTACAGTAACGAGTAAAGTCCAAAGGTGTGACTGAGGTATAAACTGTGTTGCCATTACATAGTTCACCAGAGAAAACTGACACCTGTATTTTTTCAAATGTAAAATGTCCTTCCCTACATATTTTGGCCACAATTATTTAACACCCACATCAAAAATGTTGTGCATTTATGTAAATAAATCATCCAATTTATCATTATTTTAAAATGAATACTGGTATCGCCGTCAGAAACCCAGTATCGGTCAGGCTCTGCCTACGCTCATATCTTCCTGATCTCATATATTCCTGATCTCATAATCCATTATGTATGTCCTCGTGTCTTTTATTCACTGGACACTCGTTACCTTACTGTCAAAATAGTCAACAAAACAAATATGCAGGCAGCGGAGCATATCAGAAGCAATGTCAAGTCAAAAGCAATGTCAAAACTTTTCTAAAAAAAATGTTCGAGGGGTTTTAACCCTCATGTAACCATTCTGGTCTAATTTGAGTCCTACATGAAAATATACTTTATGCAACATTAATATGGGACTAGGCCATTGGGAACCAGTCTAGGGCTGCTTCTGGGCATCATTAACCTGACTACCTGTTTGATATCTGTATGTGTGTGTGTATAGATGTCTGATTGTGTGTGGCTCCTTTAAATACTTATACATTTATTTTCCCTGACAGTGTAAATGGAAGCTGCTGCATGTCAACCATTATTACTAATTATTGTTGCGTGGAATGAATACCAAAATTGGTAGTCCAACTTTGAGTTGGGTTGAATTTTATTTTTTGTCATCTAAAGATTTTGTTTTGAGATATATTTGTGGGTTTGTGTTGTTTCAATACAGTATTCAAATTAACTCAAATAACTAAATTATTTTCGTTATTGATAAATGTGATTAGTTTTGTATTAAATATTTGGTCTTTCACATTGGCCAAAGGAAAGCAGAAAATCCTCACAACATTCTCAATGTGTGAGCATTTTGCTATAAAAATGAGGTCAAAGATTAATCCACTGTCAAAAGAGTTGCCAATAAATGTTTGCTGATCAACTGACGGATGAATCAACAAGGCTAAAAGTTTCAGCTCTAAAGTAATCTACAGCAATAATAACAATATATATAATAACGATAATAACAATAGTGATAACAATAACAATATATAATATAATAATAATAATAACAATACAACAACAAAAATAATACAATAATAATAATTGGAATTGTTTTAAGTAGACAGTTATTTTATTGAAACTGAAATGTTGTATCACTTTATGTTTATTTAAACTGTTGACGTCAATGATTAATCTATTGTCAAAAAAGTTTCCAATAAATGTTTGCTGATCAACTAACGGATGAATCAACAAGGCTAAACGTTTCAGCTTTAAACTAATCTACAGCAATAATAATAATAATAATGCTAGTAATGATAATAACAATAGTGATAATAATGATAGTAAATGACGATAATAATAATAATAATGATGATGATAATATATATATATATATATATATATATATATATATATAATAATAACAACAGCAATAATAAGAATATAATAATAATAGTAGTTGTTAGACAGTTATTTTATTGAAATTGAAATGTTGTATTAATTTATATTTATTAAAGCTATATTTATTTATCTATTGCAGCTGGAAAGGGGAGAAAAAAAGACAGATTTTTACTGTTTCACCAGTATGAAAGTATTTGGTATAATGTTTATAATCTGATGTAAAAGACCAACAACCTGAATAATCGTCCTCACCTCACTCTGACCGAGCGTGACCTTAAAAAACAGCCATTGAAGGTTTTCAGAAAACGTTCGAGGAACAACAACATCCGGTGACGTCACTTCCGTTCACTACTTGTCAAACATGGCGCTGCTCCTAAGGTCAGTACGTCTGCGCTTCCTAATGTGAAAGTGTTTGAGGCGTTTTTTCTAAGTTCCCATGTCAAAGCTAAGGAAAGCCCGCCCGAGTGTAACATCGTCTCCTCTGTTTATTATCTTTTATTTAACGTAAACAGGAGGCGAGTCAGCGCTAGCTGGCGTTAGCTAACCGCCCAACCCCAGCGTTAGCTGCTTTATGGGCATTTACAAGCTGGAAAAGAGTGAACTTTGGCTCTTAGTATGATTAATGACGAATTCAAAAGGTGTTATTTGCTGCCTTTATCTTTTAAATGGGCGTTAAATGGCCATAGGCTTCCTAACCGGAATGTTTGTTCTGCTTTAAATGGAGTTAGCTAGCTGGAAGCTTAGCCTTTACCAAAAATGTTCGAGACTCAAACGTTTGTCAACCTTTGCCCACTTCATTGACCTTGTGTGGCCGCTGAAGGTGAGCACCGCGCCTCTCAGGCGTGTGAACCCGATGTTTATCGCTGTGCTTAGAAGTTCGTTCATTCCTCCTCACGAAAAGGAGAGCACAGAGTTAAACTTTCCTCATCTCTTAGTCTGCTCCTCGATCAGGTGGACTTGGGTTTGCCTGTGTGCCACAAAACTGGAGTTCACTGTGTTGTAGTCTCGGTCTGAGTCGGGTTTAAGGACTGCATACGAAAAGTAAATACATGGGTGTTTCAGAAATGCTGCCAGACGTACCACTTTATAATTGCTTTGTAGACAACATTATTTGTCATATTTACAGTATAGTTTAATATATGTAATTAGTTACTGAAATAGTTTGAAACATTCCTACAAGTTAAATTGATGTAGATACTCTATGTTTGTCTGCTTTTCTATTTGACTGCAGACACAAACATACTGAGAAAAGCTTATTTCTAACACTTTTTCTTTTATACCTGTGTCTAGGACGTTGGCCCGTCAGGGTGTCTGTCTCTCCAAACCCCACTACAGTGTCTTCTACAGACAGTGAGTTGTGTGTGTGTGTGTGTGTGTGTGTGTGTGTGTGTGTGTGTGTGTGTGTGTGTGTGTGTGTGTGTGTGTGTGTGTGTGTGTGTGTGTGTGTGTGTGTGTGTGTGTGTGTGTGTGTACTGCTACATCTCATAGTAATGAAACAGAAGCATGTTCAAACCTATATACTTTAAACTGTCCTGTAAACTCACAAGTTTTTTTTTCTCTCTGCAGTGCTGCTCCAATGGGAACCACAGCCAAGGATGAGATGAACAAGTTTTGGACCAAAAATGCCAAATTAAACAGACCCATGTCTCCTCATCTCACCATTTACAAGTACGTATTCTATGCCGTGTGTGTGTGTAGCTCGTGCCTTTTCCAGAAAATAACATTTAAGAAAGGATGGCGATGACTCATTCGTTCAAGTGGAATTAAGCTCCGTTTTTGTTTTATAATTTCTAGAAAATCTACTGCAGAACGTCATCAAAGTTGAAAATAATATTACTATACAAGTCAATTTTCAGATCACGCCGAGCAAGCCACCATTATCAGAGATTTTCATGTCATGTAGTGAAATGAGAAACTTGATGTATTGTCAGGCGGTTATTATCTGTCATATATTTGACACGAGTTAACTTTTTCTGGCTCAATTATTTCCATTTGTATGTCTCTGTCATTTTGGATCATTCTTATCTATCTCAGGGCACAAGCTATTCTTTGGTTCTCTGATCTTGTGATTTATATCATACTCTTTCACCGGTTTTAAATTACTTTCACAGCATTGGCCTCATTTCTAACTGTACCGGTAGACATTGGAATGTGTGAGTGTCAATTGTCCTTTTATTTTCATTTGGAATTTTAAAAAATACCTCCCATTGCTTGCTTTTTTTTGCTTTGTGAGTCTCAACCACGTTGTGTAAACATTTGCTGCCTGCAGCTAAAAAACATCCCAGAGTCCTTTTCTCCTTTCTGTACTGTGTTGCAGTGATGCAACTTGCCAGCCTGAGCCTTACCTCGAACAAAACCGTTTTAAAAATTTAAAGCGAAAGTCAGTGAAGGCTCAACCCTTTGGCTTGTGCTTGGAATGTGTTTCAACCTCACACATCTGCCGTTATATAAATGTGTGGCATTTTCTTTGTGTTTCAGGTGGTCCGTCCCCATGTTGATGTCCATCACATTCAGAGGAACTGGAGTGGGGCTCAGTGGAGGTAACGCGTCTGTTTTTTTCTTTTGTCATCCATTACTAAATTTATAGATATGCTTGTAAATATTATTCCCTCTGTAGTTACATTCATCCTTAAAATACCCAAAATATTCCACATAAATAAAAAAAAAACCCACGCATGATGATACATGCATGGTCTTTTATGTTATC
Organism: Ophiodon elongatus; assembly: GCA_016806645.1. Lineage (NCBI taxonomy): Eukaryota > Metazoa > Chordata > Actinopteri > Perciformes > Hexagrammidae > Ophiodon > Ophiodon elongatus. The sequence goes on along the minus strand of JACSYO010000377.1, from coordinate 198,852 downwards.
ATACTAACATCTAAGTGAAGCCCTCCTACTGCCACTGTCAGCAATGTGATTGACCCTGAATATCTCTTCAGGGCATTTTAGTCCATCACCATTGATTTCTGCTAAGAGCATTTAGAAACGGAGGTTATTCGATACAATTCAGCCCTTTGTGTGTGAAAACCATGTCTAATGTTGGACTGCTAACAGCTTTCATTCGTTTGCCTGGCGTAATCGTTGAACCTGCGTTGTTGTGAGATCGTTCACTTTTGACCTTGATGAATGTCTTTCAATGAAAGTCTTGTTTTCCTATCACAACATCTCATGTGCTTTATGGCTGAAATCAACTTTCTGGGTTCCTTGCAAAGGGGCTGGGAAACTAAAAATATCACCCGCTGAGAGGGATTTTTACAAGTCCCATTGCCTTTTATATAAAATGAACGTTGTTATTTAGATGACCTGCCTTTCAATGCAATTTTGCATATTGAATTAAAACTCCAAGTTCATTTAAACGCAATGTAATGGCTGTTTATTTTTGTTTGCAGCTCTGCCTTTTGTGCTTGCTTTGATTCACACCTGCCACGCGTTTTAACAAGGAACGCTTCCTCTGCCACTTTGCCTTTTTTAATCATCCAGACAGCACAGAAAGAAAAAGCTCAGACAGAACCGTTTAGTGCGGTTCATTCAGGCAGCCGCCGACGAGCCCGTTTGATACAGAACCATTGTTTGGCCTTCATTTAATTTAGTCAGCGAAAAAGAAAAAAAAAGAAGAAAAAAAAAAGAAGTCTTTACATAAGGGAGACAGTCAGATGTTTAAAAATGACTGGCTGGTGGGGTGGTGACTCATGGAGACTATTCCAGCAGAAAAATAAGCGTCAGTAACATGTTTGTCCTTGGCATGTGTTGTATTTCTCACTTATTGTTTTTCTCTCAGAAAGACTTGCATGCGCAACACCCATTCACATCCACACCTTGCCCAAGCTCATTACTTCTGTCTGTGTCTAGCTATCTCAGCCTTTGCCCTGGCAGCGCTGGTCTTACCGGGAAATTACCCCCACTACCTGGACCTGATCCACTCGCTTTCCGTCGGCCCCTATCTCCTTGGGTTGGCCAAGTTCGGCCTCACCTTCCCCGTATCTTTCCACACCTACAACGGCATCCGTCACTTGGTAAGACTTTTTATCTTCTTTTTTTTTTTTTTTTTTTTTTTTATTTCTACAAAATTTTGTTGCCATGTATTTGAGATTCTTTGGTACTATGTTGCCATTGCCATATGTGATGTATGTATGTTTTTAAAGGAGACGGATCTCTATGCAGTTTGCAATGTTTTTCGTTTTTGTTGTCATGTTTACTCATTTCATAGAGGATTCATAAGATGGTGGTGTTTCTTGTACTAAATGTTCTTCTCTTTCTTCTTTTTTTTTCTTTCTTCTTTATTTAAAAAAAAATGTAAATCAGTGGTGGGACCTCGGCAAGGGCTTCAGAATCCCAGAGGTCTACCGCACCGGCTACACAGTTATCGGTCTGTCCATCGTCACCTCCGTAGCAGTGGCTTTCTTCCTCTGAGCGGACAACGAGAGGAGATGAGCAGAAAGGAGGGGAGGGGATATTGACTTTGATTCACTGTGGGAGTTGTGTGTGTGTGTATATGTTGTTGCCTAGTGCAGGCACTATTTCATCAAAGTGTTAAATAAAGGATTATATTATACTGTATGCGGTAAATGTTTTGTGGTGTTTTGTCCCTTGGAATTAATTATACTCTGGGAAAAGCTACGGGGTCATCGAATGCAGCAAGAGTGCAAAGGGCATGCAAATGTGTCCCAGTTTATTTCACACTTGTTCTCGGTGTGAACAACAAGCGGCGTCCAAAATTAGACGTGTCCTACATGTTATGTCCTTATGTAATTTATTCTGATGGAGCCGTGACGTCAGCGTCGTTAATCACCTTCCTTTGCCCTCAGTCACTCTGCCCGTTGTCTCTGTACACGAGAGAGAGAGTGTGTGTGTGTGTGTGTGTGTGTGTGTCCGTCGAGCGGCTGTTTACTTGCTGGGCCGTCGTTCATATTTTACCATCTCCGGGGCCGTAGCTGCTCGCATGCATTTTTTAACATCAGGAAAAAGAGAGGGGCTGAAATGCGGAGAGGCAGCCCGTGTGTGTGTGTGTGTGTGTGTGTGTGTGTGTTGAGAGAACAGGCTCCTCACCGGCAGCCTGCCTCAGGCCTTACCTCCCACAGAGCCGCACAGAAGTTACACTGCAGCCGAACAGCTTTTGTCCTGCAGTGTGAATAAAAGCAAGCGGTGATGTCATGTCAGATCCAACTCCATTCATGTAGGCTACAGTACCAAATCCACACGGGGATAAAAAAAAACCCAAACAACTGTAAATGGTCTTGGGAGGAGGCTGCACCCATACTGTTTGGTACCGGCTCGTTTGAAGAAAAAGAAGTGTTCGTTCAGCCTGAACCACTTGGTCTGATTGGCTTCAACAAAATGGGTTCATCAATTTGTTACCGGCGGCTCGAAAAAAAAAAAGGGGGGATATGCTTTCCAGCTTGCTGACAAATTTACATTTTGTTCAGTTGATAACATTTTTTTTTTTTTTATTTGTGAGCCACACGTGTGATCAAAACATACTGTATATGCGCTTATAAAAGCACTCCGCAAACTGTGTATGCAATAACTGTCAGTGTTTATAAAACACAAGTACGTTTAAAGCTTTTTATTTATAGCTGGTGTTTATATTCTCCTCGGAGCCATGTCGGCTCTGATACTGGACCAACAACTCTACATTTAACGGTTGCCAGCTCCGCGTAATTGGCACTATGAAAGCAACACTTGCAGAATGGCTCTCTGCTTGTGACTTTTTGTGTGATTGGCGCGAGTGTGGCTTCTGGATGATTCCCTACATTGCGTCTAATCCACGCTATGCGGCCACATTTGAATCTGAGCTCGAGATCCGTCGGACTGTAATTCTCCATTGTGATGGACAGGGAAATCGAGCAAACTCTGCAGGGTTTAAGACTTGATTAGACTTCGTTATAGTCTGCTCACACCAGACCCTGTAGCCATATTTCCCATTTATAAGTGTAAAGCGGTAGCTGAGGTAATGAAAACATGGCCTGTTCACTGGAGCTGTTCCCTGGAGGGAGGGAGCGCTTTGCCTTCGTACGTCTTGATGCATTTACAATGTAAGCTGTTCCATCGTTTGGTTTTGCTCTGATAATATCACCCTTATGATGCTTTGACGAGATAACCTGTGTATAAACAGTGGGGGACAGACAGCAGGCGCTCGCGCATCCTCTATGAGGCAGAAGAGGCGAGTGATTCCTCCGCGGCAGCACCCCCTACCGGGCGGAAAATTACCATCCGCGGGGCTGCGGTCCTGATGCTGAGGGATGCTGAGAGATGCTGCACGGGGCTGGGAGGGGGAGTATAAACCCGTTTTTGATCGAAAAAAATGTGGCTTAGTCTCTGTGGCGCAATGGAATAGCGCGCTGGACTTCTAATCCAGAGGCTCCGGGTTCGAGTCCCGGCAGAGATGTAGATGAAAGGCTTTTTGGATGAGTGATGGATAAACAAGTGGAGATGTCGTTTTTCTGCTCTGTATCCAGATATGATAGATATGTATATAGTCAGACAGTCTGAGCTGTGTGTATTTTATGCAGAGGCCCAAATGCACAGTGCATCCGAATTATCCTTTTTAGTTTTGTTCACATGGAGGAGCCTTTTTTTTTTTTTTTTAAGCACGCAAAGGTCAGCGCTTCAGTATGCAGATTTGAAACGAACCAAAAAAAAAAAAAAAAGCCTGGTGTAGCGGCGCGCGCTCCTCCACAGCAGCCTGCACGCTCGGGCTTCATTCACGGTGATCACGCAGGCACCGCAGGACAACACAGCGCCGTGCGTACGGCCTCGTCGTGTGAAAGTCCGTGGACGCGCGCGCGCACGGTTTCAGCACCCGGGGCTGTCCACTCATTGAAGCCACAGCAAAAAGCTTTTCTAATGCAGCGCCAACAACAAAAACATTTAACGCCCTCCCCCGTCCTCGTAACAAGTGTTTAATGATGCCAGATGCTGCGTTTCGTCTCCCGTTTGGTTCGGAGACAGAGCGACTCCGGTTCACTTTGAACATTAATGACTCACAGGGCCAGGAAATGGTGTCTCTCAATATTTTTTCGTATGCAGATTGTGTATTGAATTGTAGACTATAACAACAACGTGGCGGTGCAAGTGGAGAATAAGGACTGCAATAGTCATTATGTGTCTTTTTTTTAAATTATTATTTTTTTTTTTTATTATTTAGTGAAATCAGACTGGGGGACCTTTCTGGAATCCTTTCAAGGACCCCTGAAGGTGGACTTTAGTTTCTGCATTAAAAAAACATACATTACCCAAATCATGGAAGCCCAGAGCAGCACTAGGCCTACTTCTTTTTTTTTTCATTGTGAAAAGCAGCTGCTTGCTTGAAGATCTCTCAAACGCCCCGACTTTAACTCCTCCCGGCTCCCCATGGCTTGTATTATTTTGTTTTCTCCCCCCCCCCCCCTCTTTGAGTGTGTCACCACTGATTGGGCTGTCGTGCGGCTGCCGCCATCCATGTTTAACCCCATCATGCCTCCCCACACACAGACCTAATCCGCCAGTAAAACTAATCCATAATCCTCTCTGGCAAGTTGAACAGCCCCTCCACCCCCCTTACCTCCCTCCCTCCTTCCCTCCTTCCCTCCCTCCCTTCATTCATCCCTTAGATCCTGACTCCCAAACGGTCAGAACTAAAATTGATAAAGTCTGTATATGCAAAACTGGCCATTTACAAGGGTATAAACACTAGGATGTATGGACGTTATGGGGGTATTATACAAATTTTGAGGCGATAAGCGCTAAAAAAGAAGTCACTGTTTAACTCGCAGATGAACAGCAGTGTTGTACGGATATAATCGAGTTACAATGACACAGAAAAAGTCCCAAAACTCCGCTAGGCCAAGGACTCAGTATATCATTACCATATTGCAAATTATCAGGCCTACGGGAAATAGCAGTGGGCCTATCTGCGAGATAGGGGTAATAGCTCCATAATATCAATGATAAGAAACATTATATAGCTACTGAGAAGCGTGACAATCCGCTTGAGATGACCTCTGCTGCTTAATTTCAGTGGATTCAGGAGTTTAGGAGGCCTGAACCTATGCTACAAGTTAGGAGGGACACGAGATCCTCCTCGGTATCAAACCTTTGGATAAAGTGAGTACAGCTATACGGGTAAATCCTACAGTAATGTGCCACCACATGAGATAATAAAATACCATTAAAGTACGATAAGGTCAGTTTCGACTCCCCGTGGAGAGTACAGCCACATTGTGGTTATTTCGCACACTTCTCCGTATCTGCTCCATCTCCTCCTTCATGTTGCTCTCAGCCAGTAGGCCCCTGCTCTGGCCCTGTTATCCCGATGGTACGGGCCAAATCGTATTAAAATCCCCTCCCTCCCTCCCTCCCTCCCTCCCTTGTCCCCTCCCCTCCCTCTCGTCTTTCAGACAGACTGTTTTTGCTGCAGTGAACGGCAGCCGTGGAGAGAGAGAGAGCGAGCGAGAGAGACAGAGATACAAACACACACAGAGAGAGTGTGTGTGTGTGTGTGTGTGTGAGAGCGAGCGAGCGAGCGAGAGAGAAAGAGAGAGAGAGAGAGAGAGAGAAAGGGAGATCGCGAGCGGAGGAAAAAACGCAAGAAAAACAAAGAGTCAGGAGAAGGAGCAGGGAGATACAAAAAAAGAGAAAAAGTCGATAAAAACCGACTGAGAGAAATTCTCCGGACAAGCGACTGCTGCGCATCAAAAGGAGGCACCGTGCTGGGGACCTTTTATTGGAGACCAGCGACAACAAAACCCGACTCCGGAGGCGGAATATAACGGTGTGTGTGAGTGTGTGTGTGTGGTTATCACCGTGCATTGCTTTGCAGTTTATATTGTTGTCCGGGGTTCGGCTGGAGTGTGTAGGGCGGACAGGAGACACCTGTCAGTGCTGACGCTGTTCCGTCTCCAGGAATGTGTCTGTGTGCGCACTCTGGGTAGGTGGCTGTGTGTGTGTGTGTGTGTGTGTGTGTGTGTGTGTGCGTGTGTGTGTAATCCGTTATGCCTGCCCAGGGAGAGAGCTGTATAATCCCCCCCGTGTTTTATAATTTACTCTGAATATGCGTTTTGTTGTCGGGCTGCTCGCGCTGTACCGGCTCCTCTCCTCTCCTCTCCTCTCCTCTTCTCTTCTCTTCTCTTCTCTCCTCTCCTCTCCTCCTCTCCTCTCTTCTCCTCTCCTCCCCCTCGGCTCTGTTGGCTCTATCGCTCTGCAAAGCAAAAAAAAAATAAAAAAAGAAAGAAAAGAAAGAAGCATCACAACTGCTTGCTGTGTGAAGCAGCCTCCCTCCCTCCCCCCTATCCTCCCCCTATCCCTCCCAGCCCTCCCGAGTATCTAGATATCATCCCGGATATTTCTGCAAGTGCGGGAGAAGGTGTTCGAAAACGAGCTGCGACCGCGGGAGCATCGCTCCGGTGCTCCCGCGGTCCGTCGCGGCGATGCAGGCCACCACGAGCCGCTATCAGTTATTATTGTCATCATCACTGTTGTTGCTCGCCGCGCACTAAGAGCCCGGCCGCACCAACTTGTGGTAAATCACGCCCAGAGTGTCCGGGTTATTTCCCAATGGATGCACTTGTTCTAGTTTTGTTTTCAGTTCTCGCCATCACTCAACAGGAAGGGCTGGAACAACAATAAACACAGCCCACCGCTCCCCAATCACCCCCCCCCCCTCACCCCCCCACCCCACCCCGCCCCCACTCCTCCATCCCCGCCCTCCATCCCCGCCCTCTATCCCCGCCCTAACCACCCGCCCGTCCCGCAGGCAGCACTCGTGCCACGGTTTCCCTCTCGTCGTTGGCAAAGAGGGAGGGTTTCGCAGATGGACCGAGAGCTTACCTCTGCGCAGACCACTGCTATTTTAAGGAATGTGCGTGAGAGAAAACGAGGGAGAGCGCGGGCGTGTGTGTGTGTGTGTGTGTGTGTGTGTGTGTGTGTGTGTGACAAAGAAAGAGTGGACGATCTGAGCTGCTGTTCTGCACGTCTGTCCGTCTCCAGTGTTGTACAAAGCGCACCGTGTATTCTCAGCGGGAGATATAGGTGCATCTCTCTGCTGTGTGTGTGTGTGTGTGTGTGTGTGTGTGTGTGTGTGTGTGTGTTTCTTCTTCTCTTCTCTTCTGTTTTTTTTTTTTCTCGACCAACTGGGGGATTGTTGCCTTGCGTTATTTCCAATTAGCGAGAATTACTTGGAGCTCGGTTATGGGCTGTCCAAAACATTCGCTTTCCTTCCCTCCACATGCGCACAGCTTGTTAAAGTGGATGAATAAATTCACAGTAATATGAACCCCCTCCTCTTCCTCCTCTTCCTCTTCCTCCTCCTCTTCTTCTTCTTCTTCCCCTCATTACCACCTACACACCACCGCCATCACATCCTCTCTGCTGCTTGGCTTTGTCGCTGCCTCACCTTCCCCCCCCCCCTCTCCCTCACCACCCCCCCCTCCCCCTCTTCCCCCCCCCATTCTCTCTCAATCGCCCGGTATGACACAAGCAGATCGATGAATACCCATAGAGCAACGCGTGAGCAACGGGTGGGCCAAGCGTTTATTCAGCGGCAGCCAACCAATGGCAGGGGATGCAATTAGTGGGCAGGCGGCTTGCCTTGCTTGTTTTCCTTATCTCTGCGCTGCTCTCTCGCTGCAGGTGACACTCCAGAGCTCCTCGGCCTCCTGAGGATTCAGTGAGACAGGCGGATCTGTGCGCCCGACCATGGCCTTCCCATCAACCCCCTCCGCATTATGGAGTGCCAGCCTATTGACAGTACTACTCGCAGCTGCGGTTCACAGCAACATAATATATGGTAAGCACCCCTCTCTCTCTCTCTCTCTCTCTCTCTCTCTCCTTCTCTCTCTCCTGCTCTCTCTCTCTCCCTCTTTATCCACCAGCCTCCTATTCTCTCTATCTGGCTGTCCCGTCCCCGGGCCCCTGACCTCCCCGACCCTCTCTTTCTGTCTCTGGTGGTGCCCCTTATCTGTTGACTGGAGTTTTTTGTGTGTGTGTGTTGTTTCCTGTACTATGACAAGGGAATCAGACAGCCGTTAATAAGCACATGGGACACTACCACCTACCCGGACACCAGTGGAATTTCTGCCGTTGTTTTTGAGGAATGTGTGTGACTTGCACGTGGGCGCTGGACTACACACACACACACGCATGCACGCACACACACACACACACACACACACACACTGGTACTACAGGTCCTTGCCGGAGTAGCTCATTTGCCCCCTCGGCTTCCTCCTCTTTCCTCGCTCCGTGACGTCTCCGGTCACTTGTGTAGAAGCACAGAAGCATGCACACACTCGCGCTCTAGCATTGTTCTCTTCATGTTGACCTGCTCATCATCATCACGCTGTGCTTGGACAAAATCTGTTTCGGGGGGGCGGGAGGAGGGGGGGGCGTCAACGTGGTGATGAGCGGTAATCTGGTGCTCTCCAACAGCAACACGGGAGTGTGCACACTTAACTCACACTCACACACACGTGAGACACACAGTAGAGACACATGGCACTCGTCATGGCTGAAACTCAACATTTGATGAGCTGGGTGCGGCTGAAGGCGGATGGCAAGAGGGGATTTGATGAGAGAAGCACTTTGTAATGATATCATCCCTGCTGTGAGCACCGTGAACAGGAATACACTGTCCAATGTGCTTTTCCAATTACATAACACTCAAGTGACTGGCTGCCGGTAATACAGCCTTTAGAGGGCAAATCGTGCCGATGGAAAAGAGGCGCATCACGGTTGTCCCTGAATCCATTGAAAATTGATTGACTCAGGTAGAATCCTGTCGGCGTTTTCTCATTACTGTAAGGATTTAATTGCGCCGAGTGTTTGGCAAAGAAGCCTAAGACGACGTAGCAGGCAAGGAGGCTTCTAATAGACGTTTCCCTGATTTGCATTCGCAATATATATTCTCAGGAGCCCCTTTGCATTCACTCGTGCACACCCACACAGTTTCTCAAATCCGAATACATCCATGAGTGCACGGTGGAATGCACATGCATGGAGACACATGCACAGTGTAGACGTGTACGGGCACAGATATGCAGGCTCACGTAACGCATTTACTGTGCTTCCACTTCGTTTATCCACTCAGCTGTTTTTTCTTTTTTTTTTTTTTTTTTATTTTAACTTTCTGTTGAATTATGCATACTTGTGTTTCTGCAAGTTAGGGTATGAAATGTGGGGAAGTGGAGGGTTGTCAGCGTGAGCTCACAGTGGTCAGTGGAGTAGAAAGTGAGAAACAATCGGGCTGTGCCAAGAAGCCGGGATGAGGTCACTGCTATGCAAATAGTGTGTGTGTGTGTGTGTGTGTGTGTGTGTGTGTGTGTGTGTGTGTGGGAGGAGGGGGGGGGGGCTATCGAGGCCCCTTAAAGCTGTTGAAGATGAGAAATGCACAAACAACCTCCAGATTGGGCCGCTGATGATGAAATATCAACCTCTCGTCAGAGCTGACCCCGGCCGTGTAGCTCGTCATTGAAACCCAGGCAGCGGTTCGTTATTTGGGTCCGAAAACGATTTTGGCTCGCATTCAGACTCGCGTCACATTTGATTAAGGTGTGCTAGCAGGAGGCCCGACCATGCATGACCAATTCCTGCTTTGGTTTCACCTAAGAGCTGTTTTACATTATCATGTCAGTCAAGGAGAGTAATTATGCCCGGGACGCCTGACAGTGTTTAGGGGATGAGAAAACACGTCAAAGTGTGCAATTGAGAGTAAAAGGGAAGCAGCTCTGACTTCACAGAGTTTGGGTGTGATGTGCATGTTGTAAAACACAAAGTTGTGGTCTTTTTGGCGTACAAGTCATAATGAAATACTAATATGAGCTACGCTGAAACAAAACGACGAACATTTCTGCAGTGAAAATCAATCAAAATTTGAATTATAATTCAAATCAAATAAATATATATATATATATTGATTTGAATTATATATATATATATATATATATATATATGGATATATGGATGTATATATATATGGATATATTTGGTTTATATATATATATATATATATATATATATATATATATATATATATATTATATGGATATATATATATATATATATATATGATTTATATATATATATATTATATTTTATTATATATATATATATATATATATATATATGGATATATGGATGTATATATATATGGATATATGGATACAGGATCTTCACTGTCCTTTAGTTTCCACACGTGTGAGTAATGTGGCAAACGGTGGTGATGCGGTTTCAGAGGAACAAATGTGGTGAGCTGCAGAGCACCGGTCCATCACTCACATCTGCTCCGGTCCATCTGAACGGCTGTTAAGTAGAAGATGGAGTAGGGCGGGGTGGGTAATGTCGTCATAATGGAGATCTCCGTGCTAAGAGGCCCTGGAACAGAAGGGCCTACTTAGCATAAATAATTCAATGTTATGTATCAGAGAGGAAAAACGATTAGCTCAGCAAATCAATGCGGGAGCAGATGAGCAATCAGAGAGCAGGACTGCCCGTCACTGCTGTGCTCCGAGTCCACGGTGAATGAAAAGGCATGCAGGCTGTTTGTCCCCTTTCATCAGTTAAAGATGAATCACAGGGTTGATTATCATGCGGCAACCAACAGGCTTCATGCCGCCACGCTTGAATTCCTGCCCAATCCCGGACTCCCAGCTCTCTCCTACTTCCGCTGTCCCATCTCCATTTAATGCATGTCAACGTCAGGGAAAGGACTGCCCTGACTCCGTCTTTTTTTTTCTTTCTTTTCTTCTTCTTCTGGATTTATCTGTGACCAGACCTCCTTAGAGCGAGTGAACGAATTGGGGAGACACTAATTGCGCGCCATTTGACATATCCATTTCCACAGCTGGATGTGCAGCCATGCGCTGCGGCTGAAAAGTGCCTCTCAGAAGGGCACAGATTAGGCATGCATTTGGCCGGCTGTGCCCCGGTTCTGTACAGCTGACCCAGTTACCTCGGGGCTGCGTGTGTGTGTGTGTGTGTGTGTGTGTGTGTGTGTGTGTGTGTGTGTGTGTGTGTGTGCGTAGGGTCCGTCGGCCTGAGCGCTTTTAACAGACAGTGTGAAGGGCAGTGCGCCGCGGCCTCCCATCAGCCGCCTGGCCCTCGACTCCACTGCTGCCTGATCCCCGGACCCCGGGAAAATCTATGCCTCCATGACAAGAAAACATGCCTAATGGTTTATTTACCTCGGCGACTTCTGCTGGTCGGAACAAGTGAATGAAGCTCGATGCCTCCAGCTGAGGCCAATAATGAATGAGGATTAAAGGACGGGAACGGTGTGGACCAATCGTTAGCGCGGTGAGATTTACAGGCGGGAGGGCTCTGCATGCGCTTGCCTCTGCCAGCGGTTCACTTTATCCTGCCACAAAATGGGCTCCTTCCCCTCCCGGACCAGCTCTTTCTCGCTGGCTCGATGCCCACTTCCTGTGTGTGCTGCTGTTGTTTACTGTTGACTTCCTGTGTGCCAAGACGGGAGAACACTTGGCTAATACACAGTACGGCTAACGCACAATAGCAGTAGGCGGTTTGGATGGGAGGCCTCTGCCTGTTAACAAGGCTGACTGATAAGCAGTGACTCATTAACAAGCCGAGGTACACAGAGCCTCTGGGAATTACCGCCTAGCCACTGTGACATTAATAAGAGGCCTAAGCTATTTTTCCATTTGGCTCCACTGGCACCGGGCTAAACCAGTGGTTTTCAATCTCGACCCTGGCTATTTACTGGCTCCAGTGCTTTTCCATTTGTTTCAGCCACCGGTTACCTCGTCTGATTGGAGTGGGGCAGATCGGTATTGTGGGGGGGCGGGGGGAGGAGGGTGCACTTAATGACATCCGCTGCTTCAATAGAATGCCAGACCGACTCATTAGTTTTCTGCAGATTCATTCAGAAACATCTGGGGAGGAGCCCAATTAATTATTCTCATGCCAATTAATTAGCAATATGTTTGTTTTTTTTTTTAAAAAGAAAAAAGACAACAACATTCCAATGCATATCCTATGCTATTCAATCAATGAGGCTGATGATGACTTTGACACTCTATAGATCCAATTAGGTGTCTAAAATCCCTCAATGCAATATGTAGAAGCAACTGTCTCCTATCAGAATTTGAATCAAAGCCATATGACTTCCATTGTCTTGCCTGTTTATTCTTCTCTGATCCTCTAAGTGTTTTGTCGTCCAGATCAGTTTTGTGATTATAAATCGGATCCTGATTGGCTGGCATTAGTTTGCAACAGATTCACATCTGGCAGAAAACCAATTATTTCTCCTGTTCATCATGCCGATTAATTAAGGCGCTGTGGCTGATTGATTAAACTCCCAGCAAAGATCCAACCATGAGCACCAGAGCCCTGGGGAGGATTTGCATCACACATTATGCACATTGCTGTGTCTTCATGTTATCTTCATATAGCTCCTCAGACACGCCGAAGACATTACACATGCGGAAGCGACAAGCAGAGAAACAACGCACAAGTGTTGATAAGTCATTTGTGGCTACATTAAGCCGAATTAAAATGCAGTGCCGCGCCAGTATCGTCGGATCTTAAAGGCATCAGGAGGGCCCAAACAAGACTCCATTAGACCTCATCAATCTGAGGCAGATCTCATCCACCCAGGCCCACTCAGGCAAAGTGAGATTACGCCAAAACAGATCAATCTCACCTGCTGGCATCATAATAACCGCAAATGTCATTTAGAAAACCGAAAGGCAGAAGTGCTCTCGAGATTCCTGCAAAGCGGCAACACACTCGGCTTCCTCTCGGGTGCTCTTGGAAGACGCGTCGCTCTGCGGCAACCTAGAGTCGATAAAATTAGGGGTCCCGAGCCTTTGCAGGGCTGTCGGCTTGAAACCATCGCTTCACAAAGACACCGCCGATTAAACAAACCTAACCGCAATAAGAAAAAAAAAACAGCCTCGGAATAAATTAATTCACATTTTTACAACAACAAAAGCCCTTATTATTGCGCTCCGTGCTCAACTGGCTTTTCCTTTGATCAGGTCCCACGCTCTCACCACCCAACTCTGCCCCACCCCCCCTCCTTCTTTTCCCCCATTACCTGCCGGAATTCTCCGACTGGTGTTTTAATTGATTGCTGCAGGAGGTGGAAATCACCCATCATGTCATTGACGCACGGCTGGTCAGACCGAGGGCTTCCTGGAAAGGTGTATCTGGCTGTTGAAGCACATCGCTGCGCCGTGTGAAACTCCCAACTGTGATGAGGTGCCGGAAGACGCGGAGTGCGTGGCCATAAAGCGCAGCATTCATATTGATTGAGTCTGAGTCTTGAGGGTTCCCCCCTGAGCGCAGGAGCTCCACCAATGAAAGAGCAGAGCTTGGCTCTTGTTTATTGCCTGTTTTTGATGATGCCATCACTGCGGCTGGCGGTAGGGAGTGGGTCTGGGGGAGGGGAGGAAGGGGCAGGGGATCTTATTGCTGATACCACAGCCATAAAGCCTTTTTAATTCACCTGTGTGCTCCCGTGGGGAATTCTCCCGATAGTCTGGTTTCTGCTGAGGATATCAATGTCCATTCAGTGGATGGTGAGTCAATCAAGCCTCTAACATAGTACTGTCACATACACAACCAGTGTTGTTGGGAAGGGGGGGGTGGAGGGGGTTCTTACTCCCAATACTTCTGAACAAGCTGTTTTGCTGAACGCTCGCGGCCTCTGTGTCAGCAAACCTGACACACACTGTCATGTCACTTCCCCCGCCCCTCCTATAATATAACTATAAATGGCTGTTTTATGGAAATACTACAATTTCTAGCACTGCAGTGGCCGCAGTCTGAAGCCGAATCTGGCACTTCTGCTTTACCAGCTGATCTAATGTCAGAGTGAATCAGCAGCCAGACGGGCAGACCGAGTCCTCGAGGCCGCGTCCTGTCTTGGCACACGCGGTGAACTTTCTGATAGTCTTAGCATCGACTGACTGATTAACAGTGAGGCCGATTTTAAACGGAGTGCTTTGCAGCGCATCAAATCGAATGCGAAGTTATTCTAAAAGAAGATCATTGCACTGAAGCAGTTTTGAATATTGTTTCCTATACATAACGTATCTTTGCTTGTCACAGTCGCGAGTTCATTGTGTGCTGCGAATACGGTTGTAGCACTGGAACATTTGTATGGTGTCATTATTTAAGTTATTTGCATTGTAACACAGCCTGCTCAGTGGAGTTTATTTATGGCGCCACGGCGCTGCTGCACTCCTAATGCCTCCCAATGCCACCGTACCACGATGCTTAAATGCTTATAGCGGCCATATACATCTGCTACTAAAATGCAGTCTTTATTATGTCCTTTGAGTTCATACAGTACCTGGCGTTTGGTGCATGTGTTTCATCATCATTCAGGGCCGCCATTGTAATTGGATCAAATCCGTCACGCGCCCCATGCAAAGGCCGGGGAAGTAGTTTTGGAGGTTGCATTGTCAACACAACAAGCATGACGGGTGCAGGATCATTAGACCTGATGCTGTACAGCCTGGATTTACTTTTCATCCAAGCGGAAAAGGTCGTCTTTTATGAGTCTTTCCTGGAAGGCAACAAAACTGATGACGTGTGGGTTTTCTGCTGCAGTTTGCAAGTTCTGTAAATGCTACGGAAGAGGCGAGGTGGTGAGAACTGGTGGGGATGGAGTGCGCTACCGTAGGTGTCTTTGGAGAAGCCGAGCGGACGGCAAACTCCGGAGTGAGTTTCCACTGTTCTGCACCGTTCGCAAGATGTGGATACACACTGCGTGGACGGTATTTACTCGTGGCTGAGGTTTCATTCTCCTTTCAGGCGCTCTGAAGCACCACGCAGACGTCCCATTTTAATGTGCATATATTTTAATGAGTATGCTAAAAGGCATAAATGAGGTCAGACTGCTGAATGTTCAAACAGAAAGTGGAGTAAATAGCTTGTTATCTTTCCTTCACTCAACCCTAGAGTCACATTTTACTCTTTTTCTTCTTTCCTTTCCCGGAGCTTTTGTGCGTTTGGTTGATTATGTTTCTCCATCAATGCCGGAGCACAGATGGGTTCTCATCTAACACAATCAATATCTCCATTGTTTGAATACCTTCACCTTGGGCCTGGTGAATACAGTGACTCTATCCTACTGTAGGCCTAATTTTCCATTCATGAGATCTACTTTTACCAACTTTTCTTTTCTTAAATGAAGGAATTTAAATCCAACAAAGTAGTCTATTGATGAACACAAGAATACGCTTCTCGGCTTCATTCACATCCTCCTTTTCCAGCGAGAATTGGTGCATACGTATGTATTGACTTCCTTTTAAACATTAAAAAAGGTCAGGCAATCAATCACTGTGATGCAAGTGGAAGCTTCAAACTCGCACGCTGCCCAGTGGACATTTGCAGCCTTGGCTTTTATTCGGCATCTGGCCCTTGACACTGATCACGGTATGATGAGCACATGATGAGTGGCTGTGGCTTTTGACGACGAGGCCATCGCCGTGCGGTGTAGCCCAGCGCTACTGCGCCGGTTGAAGACAAAGGCACCAAATAGGCATCTCTAATCTCCCTGCTGAATGAATCCGAAACAAAGAGAGGAGGAACGCAGACATAGAGGCTTGGACACACATAGGATAAGCTGATTACCCAGAAAAGGGAGGGAGGGCGAGGGAGACAGAGGGAGAAAGACAGAGGCATGCACGTGAACAAGAGAAATCCATACAGTAGGAGGCATGTGCTCAGGGGAGGAGAGGAAAAAAAGAAAAAAGAAGAAGCGAGCGCACTCTAATGATGGGGTGCACAGACCGGAGAGAGGATGAAAAGACACAGGGCGAGGGAAAAAACACACAAGAGAAAAATAGGTGAACGTTTAAAAGGGACGAGCCGCTACATAGAGCATGCGATAGGAAAATGAAGGGAATGCCTATTTGCCTGTGATATCCTCCGAAGGCACGCGACATAATCAAAAACAGGACATTATGCAAATGGCAGGTGGCTACGGCAATATAATCTCTACCTGAGTGATTTCACCTGCTCAGCTCACTCGTCGCTATATATACAAACGGAATTACACCCAATCCAGGTGTACGTGCTAAATATACAGCTAATTAAAATTAATGAGATTTACTTAGAAAAGAATATGCTCCTTCCCTAAGCTGCTTATCCCTGCATGAGAATCTACTCCACACATTGACACACACAGACAGACACACACACACAGACAGACACACATGCACACGCACACAGACACACACACACAGACACACTTCTACCTTTTGTGTGAGCACTCAAAGTACACACACGCACGCACCTTGTTGTGATTCAGTCTCCTTCACTTCACTTTCTCACACCCTGCTAGGCAGACTGTTGAGAATCCTTGTTACACACACACACACACACACACACACACACACACACACACACACACACACACACATACACATACACACACACACGAGATCAGTCTATCTGTCGGTCTTTCAGCCAGCTCCCCTCTTAAGTTCTTGACTGCTTGCGCACGCACGCACGCACGCACGCACGCACGCACGCATATAATAGACCATCATTCACAAGGATTCTCAAAGATGCCCACACACAAACGTGTAAACATGATAACACACACAGAAACAATCCAAGAAAAAAACCACACGTACGTACATATTTATGCATGAAGACACTTACACACTGGCATATTCAAATAGAGCTTTGAAGGCCTTCTCGTCTTTACTTAAACAAAAATACCCCTGTGAGCCAAGCTGTTGACTGCCAGGCGAAAACATTGTGTGTGTGTGTGTGTGTGTGTCCGCCTTTCTATCTGTGTGTACGCATAACTATGTGTGTTTAGTAGACCAGCCGATGCATTCATATATTCCCCCAATCAGCGTACCACTTCTGTAGATACAGTGTCGGCATTCGATATGCAACATTTTCCAAACTGCTTACAGACATTTTTATTCTATTTCTTTCCGCCATAAGGTGGTGTCCAACCAGCGACGCACCGTTTCCTAGCGAGCAAAGTGCTGAGTAATTAAACAGCTCTTCAAGGCCTCTCTGTTGAAGGAGCAGAGGGGGGCGGGGGGGATTAATCACACACTTTATTAACAGACTTCGGTTTCGGTGAAACGCTGCTTTCTCCACCGCACTTGGCACCCAACCAACTTATGTCTCATCCGACTCCACGTACATCCTAACTAGCACGTACAGTAACCCACACACACACACACACACACACACACACACACACACACACACACACACACACACACACACACACACACACACACACACAAAGTCTTGTTCGATCTACACTTCTCTCCTTATGTCGCTGCTTCATTTCTCAGCCTGGTGAGTACTTCAATGTCATTATGACTTTTGTTATCAAAAGCAAGCAGCGGGGATGGATTGAGGAGTGCATGCCAGACCTCCCGTCTTTTTTTTACATGCTGAGAGTGCCGCAGCATGTCGAGTGCTATTTTGTTTGTTGCTGCTTCTCTCCAACAAATGGACAGGCGTTTTATTTTTTTTTTTAAAGGACAGATTTATTGACACAGCTCCTGCTGCGAGGCTCTCCCGGCCCACGTGGTCTCGTTTCTGAATGGAAGCCCCCCCCCCCTCCTTCCACTCTGCAGAGTTACAGTGCAATGGCTCTCCCTCGGGCTGCGTGTCAATGATGATGACTCCATATCTACCGGCAAATTCGTACCATTCACGTAATGCATCGACAGACAGCACAAGTGAACGATATAATTGAGTTAATGAGCTACATGCCCTTATCTGCTGTTCATTCATACAGGCAGCCTGAGGCGTGACGACTATCAGCCTCTTACACAGGCTACTGTATGTTTGATGAGTCCCTTGAAGAGAGAATTTGATAATGCAGTCGAACTTCCTCAAGGCGAACTGTTTTGATGTCTGAAGCAAAGAAAAAGGAGTTTATCCCCTGCGTTTCTGTTTTTTCTTTTTTTTTTCCTTCTTGTTCTCTTATTCTACAATGAATATTTAAATATTATTGTGATTTATTTATCGCGGCTCAGTGTTCGGCTTCACTGAGCTATTTTCAGGTTGACATCTTCACTGGCAGGAAGGAGGGGAGGCGTATAGACTCGTACATGGGTGGTGTCACGCCCGAGTTTGTGACAGCGCTCGGCGCCGTGCCGGGGAGAGCGTCTTTCTGTTGTTGTTTGAAGGGTTCTGTGACATTTTCTGGTTATTCCCCCTCGGGGCCTGAAAGAAGCAGCGCTGGCCTGGTTTCATCAACCTCCCAGTACAATATACCGAGGTTCTGTTCGAAAAGGACCAAGAGTAAAAGGAAAGGGTCATTTACATCATAGGGTCAGTTGCCGGTGGCAAGATGGCTACATGCTGACATTTCTTCGTATTATTGTGTGTTATACCTCGGTGGAGCAAACATGGAAACCATGACAACCTGGTGTGACCTACCACCCCAATGTGCTGAAGGAAATCCTATTTTAGGAGTTCAATAGAAAATATATCGACAGATAGGCTTTGCAGGATCTTCGCAATCAATAAATCTGAAAATATGAATTCAAAAGTATCATGTTTTGAAATATTTATTGTGTTGAACACGGAACTTTGCAATCTAGGACATTTGCTAATGATGCAAAGAGTCTGATTTCATGGGTTGGAGGCAGGTCAAGTATTTGGGTCAAAGATTGTCAGACTAAGTCTCAAGTCAAGTTTCATGTCCCTGAGGACAAGTCAAAGTCAAGCCGCAAATCTTCATAAGCAAGTTGCAAATGAAGACTGACCGTTAACACAACACAGCACTTTCTTTTATTTGAGTTGTGCTAATAGTATCTGATGTCTGACGCCAAGTTATCTATGCCGTGCATGGGCTTGATAAGTAGATATTCAAGCTGAGTCACTATTCACAGCCTACCTGCCACTGGAACGTTTAGTCAATTCATTAATTTGTCCAACAACAGAAAATGAGTCGGCTTGATTATCGAGTAATGGTTAAAGGCATTTAAAAAAATGCTTAAAATGTTTTTGTTCCAGCCTCACTTGTTGCTTTTGTTTTTGTCTTTTTTACTTACATGTTAGTAAAATAAAGGTCTTTGGGTTTTGGATGTTTTGTTTTGCCGTTAAGAATAATCCTTGTTTGCTGTCCTCATAAATTATTTACCATCGTGGCATTTTACTCAGTCAAAACTTGGGAGTTGAATGTTTTTGAGAGCCTGCACGTCCCAAGTCACGTCTTACAGCAGTTGAGTCCGTCGACTGTTTTTAGGAAGTGGACGTAGTCACCATGATGTAGCCCATTGGTTTGTTGACTGCCAAGCCGAAACCTTGAATTCGGCATTTGAGTCGTCGACATCTTGTTTCTTTTGCAACCAGAAGTGACACGAGAGGGTGGAGCTAAGGACAACCGAATGCAGATTTTACTCTAAATGGGACCATACTTTACCAAATGGACATCATGCTGTATTGAAGAAGACTTGAAACTAGCAATTAAGGCAATGAACTCATGTTTACAATGTTTGCTGAGGTAATAAATTAAGTGAGAAGTAAGGTCATTTTCTCATAGACCTCAATACAATCAGTCTACGTTTTTGCAACCAGAGGAGTCGCAGCCAGTAGAAACCATGCAAGTTCAAGGTACATTCACATTGGCTTCCATTATAGACCTGCAGGTTGCCCACCTGCTCAAGTCCCACAGCAAAGTAACTGTAGTATCACACGTGTGAGCCCCGCTGTAGCCATGTGTCCTGTCAATGTGCCCGTAGCCGAGAAACTGGACTCCACTATCCGTTTTTTAAAGCATCAGCTAAATGGCCGACATGTTAAGACGTGCAGTAATTCCATGTTGGAAAATCCAATCATTTTTACTGGCAGTTTCAGATTAACTCCAGCCAGCATGTCATAAATTGACTGGCACATATTCCCCGAACAATAGAAGTCTGTCACAGCTCATGTAGACACAGCTACTAGTGGATATAGTGGGACATGCTACCGTTGTGAAGCAGTGACAACAGAAGGTGGGAGGAGGAGGCGATGTCGCTCTCTTGCCTAATTGTCCCTCTGACTCTTCCAATTTGGTTCATCCTCGATAAACTACTGCTATCAAATTTCCTGTCAGAGTTGAATCACTTAAGTCCCTCCAATCAACTGATGTTGCACTGTTCAAATTGAAAAATGAAAGCTTCACCTGAATGTCATTTTATCATTTTAAACAAAGAAATACCTGATAAATGAGCATTAATCTCATTAATGCTCATTGTGACACTATCACACATTTATATGAGCAATTTATTGTATGAAGGGTCACACAGGGATGCCAGTAGAACGAATACCCTTTTAACTATTCATAAATACCATTTAATATTCTCATTAGCTCCTCTCTGTATATATAAACACATGCTGAGATGTGCAAACACTCACACACAAATATCCGATTAACAAAGCTACACTGGCTTATGTACTCTATTTGAAAAGCACCTCTCTGTAGGGAGGAGAACGAAAAAAAAGCACCATGCTTTTATTTGACAAACATCATGCGCATTATTCCTTCTCTTTTGAAAATACTCTGAAATAGGACCTTTAAAGCTCCTCTTGGATACTACTGTACTAAGATAAATATTAATAATTCACAGTGCCAGACGTGATAGACAGCATGATAACATAACTATTTATACAGCAGTTTCAAAGTAAAGTCACAAACCTCTTCACTGTCAGAAAAGTAAATCCATTAAAAACAAGAAATAGAACGGTGATACAACACCTGCCATTTGTCGAATGATTTGTCCCAAAGCGCCAGAATGACTGCATACTTTTTTGAGCGCTGGTGGCCCGAGGGGGAATCCCTAACCATGACAGTGTTTGTGCAGAGATCTACCCACAGAGAGATATAGTGATGCAGCAGATTTCATGCAAGATGTGAGTCGTTAAAGCCAGTAGAGGATGTCGGTCTTTTGGGTCTTTGCTTAACCGAGACGACAGTAATTCCTATCCAAAAGGGGGAACATCCAAAGTTCACTGTTTCACCTGTCAGGTGGCACCTGTCAGCCAGAGGCTTCAGCTCAGTCTCAAACATCTTCACTGGCAAATAGCAAGTTTCCTTTGGTTGAACAGACACAATTGACATCTAATAATCTTTAATTTATCCTACACTCCTACTCTTAGCACTTGGTGTGATGGAGAACTTCTTTTACCCTCTCTCAAGTTACGACACACGGAATAATGTCGACCCAAAAGTAGTATGTCCAAGGTAACTGGGCTTGCTGTTTGTCTTCTGAGATGTTCCACTTCATCTGTAAAAGTCTTCGGTTCAGAGTTTGAAACACCCATGAGGCAAAACAGGAAGTCTAGTGGAGTTGCCTTTCATTTACAGCACCATCATCTGTATGAATAAGAGTTGCCATAGACAGTGATTTCTCCAAATTCATGACTGTAACGATTTTTTACTGACCTTAAAAGCCCACACATAATACTTGATGTGATAAAGAACTCAATTTACAAGGATAGCTTTTGTGTTTGAGCTTTTGTGTGACATATCGACTTTCACAGAAATCTGATTTCCCTCACAGAACAAGACTGAGAGGCAGCCTTTTTGATAAGTGACATTTTTAAATGTTCTTGTTGTTGTGCCAGATTAACATTAAGGTTAGCATTAAGTTCAATTATGACACCACATCACAATTTTAATCGCCAACGGATCGGAGATTTTATTCCATCCATGTAGGCAACAAACATAGCAACATTTCAAAAACAACATTTTCCCCCCCATAATCAGGACATGGTCATTATAAATGAGAGCACTACACAAGTAGGCTGCTTATGTAAACATCCACATCTGAGCTGAAATCATTAACCCCACCAACTTTCCACCAATCTTCTTCATCAGAAATGAATTTAACACATTCTGTGACGAAGGAAACACGTACGAGCCAATCAAAGGCAAAGGAGGACGGGTTCAAAGAGAATCAAACTACTTTAAATAACAGGCCGAGCAACTGCCAATGGCTGATAGAGGTCATTTGGCATGTGGATGAAGGGGCGCTTTTTCCCAACCTTTCCCAAAAAACCTCCTGGCAATATTATTGCTAGTGTTCCATTGCTGAAGCTAAATGCTTAGGTAGCCTGAATGCTAACGTCTACATGCTAACAAGCTCAATGACACAATGCTTAACATGCTGATGTTTAGCAGGTAATATGTTTAGTGCGTTCACCATTTGAGATTAACGCGTTCGCGTGCTAATATTTGCTGGTATTTGATCAACAAACCAAAGTATTGGACAAATTGAAAGTTTGACCTGGCGATGGCACCTTCGGGGAACTTCAACGTTGATACCAAATCAGTCTGGACCAGCGCGGTGGAACAACAGATCTGCATTACCGCCCTAAATACAAATCAAGTAAATAAGAACCTTATTCTATAAATGCCAGTAAATCTGAAGGACCAGCGACGCAAATACAATGATCCTAACACAAAGAACACTAATGACTGCAAAAAAAGAAAAAGAAAAGTGAAACCATCACAGCAACGGGATGTCGGCATCTCCTCCTTTCCCACTTCCTGTCTCAGCTGTGTTCTAGTCAGAGTGTCAATCACAGGAGCCCCTGCGCCCAAGCCAATAGACAGTTGACAAATTACCATTTGGAGCGGAACCCGGCTATAAATGCGATTGGGTTGGATTTGAGTCTGCTCTCCCAGCTTTGGATTTGAATAGAATAGAGTCTGTCCTCTTCTCTTTTTTTTTTTCCTCTTTTTTTTTTTTTTTCCTTCAGAGAGCAAGATTAGATAGAGGAAGGGGAGGGGAGGAGACACAAAGAGAGGGATAGAAGCAGAGTCAGAGGAGACAGAGGAGAATAAGAAATGCAGAGCAGGAGAGAGCATCCGCGGGTCTTTAAAATTGCAAAAGCCTTAAAATAAATCTAAATTTAAGGCCTTGAAAAGGGTGGAAATGTGTGAAACGTCCGTATTAGAGGTCTTATTTTTCCACCACTCTACAAGTTTCTTTGTCCTGCATTTCTCTTATTTCAGACAGAGCGGGCCAGGGTTAGCGGTACAATAAGTGGTGTAATGTTTTATTCATAATTTCTGCTTTAGTAAACGAAATTGGACTTCATGTTCCTTAACAACTAATTTCATGTTATGCTTTTTGGTACACTGGCCATTTATAATTTCCAAATTTGTATTAGCCGCTCTGAATCACAAATAAGTTGTGTGTGGCAGTTTTACGGTGTTCCCTTTGTTGCATTGTAAGATCTGTAAACTCTCGCCACATTTTGACAATAAAGTAATTACCGTGAACAAATGACAACATTACCAGAAAAGATTGTCAGCCTCCGAGGGCCGCTGTGCTGCAATGTCCCATCACGTCAGATTTAGCAGTAAATCTGCAGGATTGCTATCAACACAAAGAGATGATGATACACATTCATGTATTATTGATCCAGATTTTTAGCGACATGTATCCTCACGGATCCATTGTTTTCATATATCGTCACATTTGGTTTGTCTGTGTTGTAATTTATTGTATCTATAATCTACACACCACATCTATTCCCGTCTGTCGGTCCTGGGGGAGGAATCCTTTCTCTTTTCCTGAGGTTTCTTTTCTTTTCTTTTCCGCCGTTGAAGTTTTGCGAGGGTTCAAGGACACAGTGTGCTGCACAGTGAAGCCCCCCGGAGACACATTTGTGATTCGTGATATTGTACAAACAAAACTGACTTGACTTGACTAGTGCTGATGTAATTCGCTTCAATTTATCTCATGGCGTTTTCTTTCCAGATAACTACCACGTGTATATATATTGGGCGACTGTGGCTTAGAGGATCGGCGGTTCGATCCCCGGCTCCGCTAGCCCATGTCGATGTGTCCTTGGGCAAGACCCTTAACCCCAGATTTCTCTCGTAGACACGGTGTGTGAATGTTAGCTACTCCTGATGGGCAGGTGGCACCTTAGCTCCTCCCACCAGTGTGTGAATGGGTGAATGATGTCATGTAGTGTTAAAGAGCTTTGAGTGGTCGGAAGACTAGAAAAGCGCTACACAAGTACATTGTCCATTTACATATATGTATTCTGCAACGCTGTACATTGTCCATTTACATATATGTATTCTACAACGCTGTACATTGTCCACATTGTCTTGACAAGCTGTTTGTTAGCCATTTGTTACGCCGGCGCGGGGCTGGTATTGTTTCTCACCTCGTGGGTCCGTGTCCGTCTCATTTTGGTCCCGGAGACACCGACTGTAGCGGATGCTGCCACAGAAGTGGTTCTTAGTACTTTGTCAGGTGTTTATAGTTCCGTCTGTCTGTGAACAGATGGCGTCACAGCCGTGCAAGAGGCAGTCATGAAACGAGTGTGTGTGGCTGAGCTCGAAATGAGTCGGAAGATGGGTGCGGTTCGAGTAAGAGTGCGGAAGCCAGCGGGGGTTGAACGTGGTCAGCCCGCTTCGGGTTTGGAGTAGTGGCTGGCGCGAGCCCATCGGTGAATCTTTTAATCCAATTTTTTTGATTCATTTCGATTTTCTTTCCCTTTTTTCTTTCTTGGATTTACTTTTGCAGCGTACCTTCTTCTAGTTCTAACAAATGTATTCATGTTCCCCTTTCTTGTTATTCTTCAGATTTTATTTCCCCCTAACTGGTCCCAACTTCAAAAGTGAGATTTACGTGCTTTTTTTTCCCTCTTCTCAAGCTTTGTATCTGTAAATTTGCATTTAGATTTACTCATTTGGCAGATGCTTTTGTCCAAAGCAACGTACAAATGAGGTAAGCAACAGTACATCTAGTACCACAACAATGTTCCTCCTGACACCCGCGCATGGAGTAAGACATGAATGCACGAGAAATGAGAAAGAGGGAGAGAGAGAGAGAGAGAGGGAGAGAAGATTTTACACTTTTGACTCTATTTCATTTTCATTTGTTGACACTGAGAAAGCAATTTCAGGGCCCCAACGTGTCGTTGTGACGGCCATTTGTCTTCATTTGTCTACATTTGTATTACCGACATGAGTGATCGACTAATCAGAACATAACTGATGGATTAATAAGAATGAAAACAAAGGTTAGTTGCAGCCCTACATGTGTCACATTTAGACTAAACAAGACAACATTTCATTTCAGCCGCTCCCGAGTGGCAGCAGGAGATTCATTTGCTCGTTAGCGAGACTCATTAGCCGCAGAGTCACGCAACGTGGTAATCTCCGGTAATGTAGGTACCGCGATGTCGGTAATCTTTGCCCTCCTCGAACCTGCTTTCCTGCCAGATGAGTGGCTTTCTCTGGACATCGCGCACGGTGTCCCTTCCGTGCACTTGTGGTTTGATTAATGTGCAGTTTGCCAGGAACATTTCCTGCTCCTGACATCATGTTGGTTAATTAGAACAAATGCGGAAGGTCTCAATAGTGGGGTGCCTCGTCTTTGCTGAATCGTGCGGAGTATCCGTGATTTAGACTGATGACGCGTGCACTTTTACGTTCAAATATTGCCCATAACTTAAAAAGAAATCTTAAATTATTCTTTCTGAAACCTGCAGAGAGCCTGCGGAGGCAGAGACGGAGAGATAGTGCTGTTGCGACTGAGGTCTGGGTTATTTCAGGATGGTTGTCTTGCAGTCTAATGTGGTTTGGCACTCGTGTGTCTCGTCAGGAGGAGATATATGGTTGAATTTGCCTTGAGTGGCTGGCTGGTTTCTGAATGGACGCGCTGTGGTTTTTCTGGTGGCTGATTGCTGTTTTCAAGACTTCTCTCTCCTATTTCTCTTCCTCATCCTCTCCTCTGTGTCACCCTTTGTCTTATCTTCCCTGCTTCTGCTTCCGATTGTGTCCTCCTTTCTCCTCTCTTAATTTCCCCCCTTTCTCTTCGTGTTTGTCTTTTCTCATCTTTGTTTTCCTCCTCCTTCGTTTCTCTCCCAATTTCTTTTATTTTTGGCCTCTCTGTTTCCTTTTTACTGTGTCTTTGTCTTTTTGAAGCTCTCGTCCCTCCTTTCCTTTTTTTCTTTCCCTCCTCTCTTTGTTTCTTCTTGTCTTCCCAACCCCTTGGTATTATCTTTTCTTGCTCGCTTTCTTCCCTTTTTCCCTTCCCACTTCCTCCTCACTTCCCTTTCTCCTTTCAATTCTTCCTTCCTTTCTTTTTTTTTGCTCAGTCACCCTATTTATTTCTATTTTTCTTGCTCCCCGCCCTCTTCCCTTCTTATATATCTTTCCTCCTTCTATAGTCTATATTTATTTCTCCTCCCCTCTCATCACTTTTAAGTCCCATTCTCTGTTTTCCTCTCATCTTCTTCTTCCCTCTTCCGAGCTCTCTGCTTTCCTGTCCTCCCCTTTCGCTTTCTCTTCGTCTTTTTGCCTTTATCCACATCTCTCTCCCATCCTGCCTCCTTCGCTGCTCTCCCTCTGTTTTTGTGCTTGCTGTTTTAGCATACTCTGCAGGGAGCACTCCTGCGATGCCAATTATATTGACTGAAGAAAAGGAGAAAGAGAACGGGGCGGAGGGAGGGAAGGGTTGGAAGGCCTGTGCACGCATGCACGCGCATGCACAAAAAAAAACGCACAACTACACACATTCGCGCCAATGGAGGGATCGAATAAGAGGGGATAGAGGCTTGAGAGTACAGGAGGAGGAGGAAGAGGGGGATGATGAAAGAGGGGGGGAGAGCTGGGAGGAAGGGGACAGAGAGGAATTGGAGGAGAGCGAATCTGTCTGTGAGTGTAATAGTCTCCCGCTGTCGAACCCGAGGGAATTCACCGACTGCAGAGGGGACGAGAGAGAGAGGTGGAGAAGCATAGATAGAGAGAGACAGATTGAAGGGGAGAGAGAGGGGACGGGGGACCGGAGGGGGGTGTGATCCCAGCAAAGAAGCAGATAGAGAGATACAGAGGGGGGGAGAGAGAGAGAGAGAGAGAGAGAGAGAGAGAGGCGAAACAGAGGCAGACGGCGGGGAAAGAAAGATGACTTCAGTCGTTTTCTCTCGGAGCTCAGCTTGTAGGGCTCCACTCCAGGCAAATGTGGCTTGTGACATTAAATAAGATTCAGCGTCATGACTGAGTGTATGAGTGGAGCGCATAAGTATATCATAGTAATATGCTGCTGCACAGTGGCTCAGCACAGAGAACTCCTTGTGGCCTTGTCTGTGCGCTGGGTGTTTACACTGCATGCACTCAGGAATATTGTCACTCGTGTGTGAAAAGGGTCAATTCGGCCCAAAAAACCCACAACCTGACTCGCCTCTGTGGTATCGAGCTGTGCAGATAGTGATACTTTTATTTGCTGTGGCTTTGAAATATCAGTCATCAGTACAATGGAGGTGAATGGAATCTCATTTTTGGTGCTCACAGCTTTGAAAAATAATCTACAGGAGTGTGTCTTTCTAGAATAATGTCCCCATTACTGTGGATAATCCACATACCTCATTGTGAACAGTTCTCAGTAGAACTACTTTATTCCAAAGAATTTATTACTTTTTTTTTTTCTTTTTCTTTTACCACAACAAACAGAATTCCATTCACTTCAATAAAACTGAGGTGACAGCAGAAATCTCACAATGTCTCAGCGCCTGGGCAAAAAGACAACTATGGGGATGGACCCAAATGCAGATAGACACGGGGAGCAGGAGGATAATAAACAGGGATTTTAATAAATGGATGCCCAAAACAAAACCTACATGCTAGGTGAGTACAAAAATAGGAACTGAAAATTTCAAGAAACCAGAACAACACGAATCAGGATCAGGTAAATCAGACGTGTGCACGAGGGATACGAACCGACACAGACAGGCGAACACAGGGTTTAAATACACTGCAGAGTCGAAGGTAATTAGGCCCAGGTGGATTCATTCTGGGGCGGGGCAGACAATTACAGTGGCGGGAAAACAGACAAAGGAAGGAAGTGAAGTGACCCGAAATGAGAGGAGAGGTGAGAAACATAAACATAAAACAAGGAACTACTGAAATGACAAAAATACAGAAACTTAACTGGGGTACAGGAGGAGACATGACGAACAAAAAGGAGGGAAGGGACGAAAGAAACAGGGAACTTCAAAATAAAACAGGAAACAAAACTGAACCAAAACCAAGATCATGACACACAGATTGATATGTCAAAACTAATAACATGAGAAAATATGTCTTTTGTGTGAACTACAGCTTTGTGGACGGGGTTTCGTGCTCCTTTCCCTAACTTTTTCAAAATAAAATGTAATCTTCGCAAACCTATTTGGGAGCTGGAACAAACCAAATCTTTCAGCAGGTTCCCCTCGAAGAGACATGTATGTTAACAGCCGGAGGACGGGTGGTGTCGTCCCGCTGACGGGGGCGTCGGATCACAAACAACATATCATGTTGTGGAGAAGTTGTTGCTACATCTCGGTGCAGTAACACCTCTCGTGCGTTTCATATAGAACGTGACAGTAATACTTAAGACAGTATACTTGTGAGTGACACATTTAAATTGGTGCAGAAACGCGTTTCCATACGGGGAGCGCTCACGCTCACTGAATAAGTTGACGAGTGGGAAAGTGATGTGAAACACATGGTGTGGCCTTTACTGTCACCAGTTCTAAAACAAAATCTATAGATATAGACAGTCGGCGCTTGGCAATCGTTGTCATTAAAACGCCAAATGAGAGAATTTCTTTCAGAGGAATGACGTTCATCCCTCCAGTAGAGTTCAGAAGCGCGGAGCGTCTATGACAGCGAGCACTGAAGCTGCTCTGAAGGCTCTTGGTGGAACAAAAGTCGTTTTATGTTGGTTTTTCACCATCAGTTTATAAATACTGCAAGAGATGATGCACAGCGAGCCGGTCATTATGGCGAAATGAGCCTCGGAAGAGGTGTTGAATCACCCCGAAGGGGTTCATCTCGCAATGATGACCTACTCGCCGTACATTATCCCGCTTATTACACGGATACTTACTGAAGATATAGATAATGACACAAATTATTGACTTTAAAAAAAAACAAAACTGTTTTATCCATTTGAAAATGATTTTATTGCTTCCTCTTCAAAAAATAAAATGAAAAGATAGTCCTCTCGCTGTGTACAGAGGGCAGAAGTGCGTCCATAGCAACGGCATGTTTTCATAGCAGCGGTCTGCTGTGGAGGAATCACAGACCGTAGAGTACCGTAATTGACCAATCAGAATGAAGCCGTGTGGCAAAATAAGGATAACAACCAATCCAAAGGAGGGGAACATGACACTTGCGATGGGTTGGAAAATTTCAAGGAAACTTCCACATCAGATATATATCTAAAAAAACAATTGTCCATTCTGTCATAGTTCCTGACAAGTTTTAGATTGGCTCACATTAGTTTTTCAAATGGCATTGATGGTACAGTGCACACATCTGCACAGTCTGACGTACATCCATCATGCATCAGTACTTGCGCGCGCACAAAGACGTAGTGGAGGGGGTTTGCTGTTTACTTGGCTTTTTAGCTTGACATACACCTTTTTTATGATATGAATTTATAGAGCACATTAGGGACTGGATGATAAATCGGACAGGTATTTGTCTTTTTATGCCAGATCTCCTCTAGTTGCTGCTGCCCGGATGATGGTTACTCCCCCGTCCACAGTCCGCAAAAATGTCAGTCTTTCAGAGCGTTGATTCCTTCTGTTTTGTGTTGTCGGAAATAATTTTCCATCTCCGGGCCATATCACAGACTTCGGCCGACCACTGGATCAGAGTAATGTGTCAACTGGTCTTAGGGAGCTGATCGTAGTCTCGTGGTGAGGACATGACGTTTAGTGCTCCGTAATGGTGATGTTTCAAGAGGCTTTTACACCCTGGCAAGGACGCAATTTCCACGGAAATACTGAGCAGTGACGAATCGAGACATTGTTTGAATAAATTACAGTTAGCAGTATCAAATGGATGTCAGTTACATTAAGTCTTTTGAGGGATTAAAGTGGGGATTTTTCTGAAAGCATATGGGTTTACATAAGTGGTGCCTTGTCTCATGATTGACAACGAGTCCATTCTTTATCCACCTATTTACTACATTTACTGTAACATCACTACCGTGCATTATCCTCAGCCTGATATGTATTTATAGTGTGTGGGGGTGTGTGTGTGTGTTAGAGCGCGCTGTACACCACTGCGCTCGCATTTTAAAAATCATTAGGGTCCTGGGGTCGTTGATGGAGCTTCCAGGAGATTTCTAGCCAACTCATAAATGGTTTCATTTCACCATCATTTTATTCAGTAGCAGTTCATTAATCAGGATGAATAAGACTGTATATGCTAATCATAATGAGCATGTTGGCCAGGCTAAAGAAAAGAAAAGAAAAGAAAGGGAAAAGTAAACGCTGCCACAATCTGCAAGTTTCATCCACTTGTATATCCAAGTGCGACGATGCCATGGCCTTATAGTTCATCTCTCGTGTCAAGTAGGTCACCAGATGGTCACAGGGTCGCGCCAATTCTCCGACGTTGGCGGCCATGACAGTTAGGACCATGTGGAGTGGCCCCAATCAGTCAATTAGCCCACGAGGGGCGCCCTGACGGTGTCCGGGGGCCGCCACGCCACTCGGATAAATAATAAAAAAAAACGACACTGTCGTGCCTCCATTGTTTCACTGTCTGTGTCTACGCTGCCATTGTTGGAAGCGGCCCCATCCCCATCCCCCTCGTCCTCTTCCTCTTCCTCGTATTCTTCGTCTTCCATTGCCCTCGCTTTGCTGTTCCATTGATCTACATTGTCTTGATTGGGAGTGACAAACAGTGGGGGCCGGCTGAAAGGTTGCGTTCGTTAGTGGCCGTTCGTTTGTTACAAAATATACAGACACATTCCTGCAGACATGAAGGGGGGGCGAGGGGGGGGTGGGGGGGCTAAGGGGGTTTACGTGGCCACGCACACAAACACTCACTCATACACTGGAGGACACACACATATTCTCAAAGTGGTCCCTGGAGAAAAGAGACTAGCTTGGATACGAGGAAGAGAGCATTCCAATACACTGACAAGTGGAAAGGCATCACACACACACACACACACACACACACACACACACACACACACACACACACACACACACACACACTTACTGTACTCCAATCTTTGGGCCGCATTAAGATTTCTCCTCCTCTCAGCCCCACTTTGTCTTTCTGTGCTATTTCCAGGGACACACACACACACACACACACACACACACACACACACTTCCAAAAACACTCTTCGTCCTTTCATGCCATGTTGCTGAGCAGTCAAAGACACAGAGAGGAGAAGAAAGGAGGTCTGCCTGTAACAAAACATCCGGCTGAACATCCAGTCTCATGTAACGCTGCAACAATTACACCATGAGAAGAGAGAACGCGTTCATTTGCGATTTCAAGTGGAAGCAGCCAGGCAGGAGAGTTGACATGAAACCAAAGAAGCTGAGTTCAGTAGCACCTGCAGGTATCACAGTGTGTAGTACGCCTATCAGGACGGGCTTTTAATCGTGCAGGGAAAACAACATGACGTCTGAAAAGACATGTTTTGTGAAATATTTCAAATGGATTTCTGATCAAATCTGCGCTGACAGCAGTCATGAAGAGGGAGGGGGGGGGGGGGCGGTGCTCGAGCTGCATGAAACCAGTTGGTACGTCCCATCTGAAAGGGGTTCACCTTTTTCCCGAATGGTCACCCTCAACAAAGCCTGTAATTATAACCTCCTCCTGGCTGCAACCTGACTGACTGATCCGCTGTGCCTTTATGCGTGTCTTTGTAGTCTTGAGGTGATGAATCGTACAAATGGGGATAAAGGCGCATACTTTTCTACAGTCTCTCTTCAAAGGCTGGATGGGAGAAGTTGTTTGAAGAAGAAAAAAAGCAAAAAAAAAAGCCTGTGTGTTATTAACCCTCCGTTTCTTTTGTATAGGCTTCAATTATCCAGTATCAGTAGCTGTATTTCGTTCATGGTAAAGACATGATACTTCGTTGTAAATTACCTCTAATTTAAAACCTAATTGTTCCTTTAATGAGGCGAGTATCTGGGATCCGTCCATGATTTTCCAAACAGTGTTTGTGTGCTGACAGCGCTTGATCTCTTATTCCAGATGCTCATCTTGGATATTGGACGGTTTATTTGTGTTTGCGCTTCGCTAGCTGTTGATTTTGGCCAACGTCGTCCATTAGCCACCAGACTTCATCGCCTCTCAATTCTAAAAGCCTCGCTTTCGGTTTGTGCCACAGGATGACTGACTTGTGTGTGTGTGTGTGTGTGTGTGTGTGTGTATATATATGTGTATGGGTGTGTTTACGCATGTGTGCTGATGGACGACAAGGGCGACTCCATCTCTTAGGTCAGGCTTCGGGTCACCTCGGTTGCCCTGGTAACCCTGTTCTGGCTGGGTTGCTTGGCAACAATCCTCTTTTGTTCCAAATGATTTAATTTGAAGCATATCTTCCCTCGTCACCCTTGGCTCACTGGCTCACCCTTTTCTCCCTCTTTCTCTCTCTTCCCTTCCTTCGCTCGCTCTCCCCTCCTTCATCCTCCTCAGCCTCTTTCGTTTGCTAAAGCTTCAGGACTCTTCCTCTTTTTTTCTAATCTTGGCCTTTCCGCGGGCATTGAGAGCCCTATCCTTCTTGTGCCTGGTGTATAAGTCTCCGCTGTTATCGGAAGGGTTTACGACTGGATAGGTGTGTGTGAGTGTGTGTGTGTGTGTGTGTGTGAGAGAGTGTATCTCTGTGTGTTTGTGCATGCTATAAAGCTGTAGAGGTGGAGAGTGTGTAGCCTCCTTCAAGGTACAGTATGTCACTTCTGTTGTGTGCTCGAATCAGATATACAGCTGGCCTGTACGGTTAAAAACAATATCAAAGCATCTATATTTTAATATTTGGCAGTACCTTCTATGCCACCCATGTATATACTGCATTATGAACGTACGTACAATGCATTTTAACCTGCTTATAGCACTGGTCTATGTTGGTTTAAGTAATGAATGTGAAGAAATATCATTAAATCTACACAAACACAACACACAAAATGTTAAATTAATTATTACTTTACTTAAATCAAACAATCACCACTTAATCATAATGCATAATTATAACACATTATATAATATAATGAATTACAACGGGAATAATAGTAATATAATCCTTGCAAAAATAAATTTCAGTGAGTGACCAGAAATGATCAAGTATAACAATACTTACTTGACCATATAAGTCATTATATAATGTTTCATAAAGTGTTTATGTGATTATTGTTATAACGCATCATGTAATTTACGAGTGCTTGTGTCTATTATACAGTGCTATAAGCAGTTTATAATGCTTTGTAGACACGTGTGTCATAGAAAGTTTTACCAAATACTTTTACAACAAATACATACATACTGCAAGGCCGAAGGTATGTGGACACATAAACATGTAAATGTTGACCCCAAAGTCCAAAAATATTGGGTATTAAAGTAATACTTCACCTTCAGAATGCCAATCTGTGTATGAATTACTCACGGCGTGTGACCTTGAATTCACGAGGACAAACTTTCTTGCGTGCCTCCACGGTGAACGTCCTTCTTGGAAGTAAACGAAGGTCAAGTTTAACAACCGCAAAACCATAGAACTGTATCAAAACATCCGTTTTCCGAAGTGAAATGCGTTTGGAAAGTAGTGAGCATCCGACTTGCTGCACAAGTTGCGTGAGAGTTCGTCAACGGATGTTTTGATGTCGTTTTGCTGTGATTAAACGTGGCCCCCGTTTCACTTCTGCTTTGTTTTCTTCCGAATCTCCGTTCCCCGCGGAGGCGTGACAGAAAAAAAAAAAAAAAAAAAAAAGTTTTCCTTCCAAGAATCCCAGGCACCACGTGGCTGAGTGATTGTTCTACAGATAGCGATTCTGTGGGTGAATCATTCCTTTTTTAATGTGCGGCAGCTGCAACATCCTCCGACCTTCGGGGAAGCCGTTGCACAAGATACCGGAACCCGGCTCCAGGGATCCGCTCCCGTTCAGCCACAGGAGCATTAGTGAGGGCGGAGAGCGAGCACTCCACCAAGTGCAGTCCGACCGCCTGACCTCACTCTGTGCACAGAGGCATCGTCGTGTTCCAACAGGAACGGGCCCCGTCTCACAGCGTTGCTACAAATGAAGGAAGCACACGGTATTGTCTCAAATGTCATTTCACCCTGCAGCATTATGGCTCGCATCAACTAGAACCATACATGGATGTGGCTGTCCACTTACCTTATGCGTGTATGATATGACAAATCACGCAAACTCACATACAAAGTACGCTCTCTTTTGTTCTGCTGTTACGCTTCACATCGTACATGTAATTCACAAAGAAAACAAACAACTTCAGTTATTAAGTTTGTTTGTTTTTAAATCACGGTTTGTTCTGTGTCATTAATCGAGATAACTGCATTTGGTGACACAGTAACTTCATCAGGATATCATTCAGACTGACGAACAATGATAACTAATGGATCGGCCAGAGTGCACGCGTCACATTTAATGCGTGTGTGTGTGTGTGTGTGTGAGAGAGAGAGTGTGAGAGCTTCTGAGGTCCTTAGAGGATCCAGTGATCTTAGTCAAAAGGGCAGACTTCTGGTAATTGACTGCTCATTTCTTTAAGTGGCCTATTGGCAGGGGCAGCCAGTGCATTTGCCAAGGCATTAAAGATTTCACTCTCTTTATCTTCCTCTCTCTGTGTGTGTGTGTGTGTGTGTGTGTGTGGGTGGGGGGGGGGGGGTTGGGTGTGTGTTCAGATGGACAGAAACAACAGATACAGGATTTCTGGTTGGTGAGGTTCTTTTTGGGAGCGGTGCGTGTGAACTAGTAAAAGGCTCTTCTCTTTGAAATCAAAAACATCTCTCCGTCTCTCTCTCTCTGTCTGACGGTCTGTCTGTGTCCAATCGGTTTTAAAAAGAAGCTTAGCTGGCACAGCTGTCAAATGATGAACAATAATACCAGAGCATATTTACAGTGCATTACAGTTCCAGTACAATACAAGGAATGTGTCTCAAGCAAAACCTTCCCAACGTGACTAAACGTGAACGGGAGACAAAAGGCCAGACCTCGTTCTGTGTGCTTCCTGAAGTTCATTTAAAGTTAAGCTGAAGCTTCAGCCTGCTGAAAGCTAAATCAAGTGGGTGGCTTTGCTCTGTTCATTGCTCGTGAGTTTTTGTCCAGCCACAAACTTCTCTACAACACCAAACAAAAAAAAACAAAAAAATCTGATAATAATGCAGAACAACTCGATCGCCCGACAGGCGCGCTGATGGATGATACTGCAAACACCTGAGGTTACATCCAATGCCAATGTTTTTTTGTTTTTTTTTATTCTCACTTCCTGGTCTCCTGCGTGAAAGTCGGACACAAATGGGCCACACTATTTCCAGCACTGGCACCGACTGTGGCGCTGGACCCCGAGGTGCACAAGCGTCCAACGTGAAAGAGATTCCCAGGCGTGAATCCCAGACGAGCGCCCGGCTGCACAGAACTCGATGTTGTACCTTCTGTGGCGCCAAAAAAACAATTGACATGTAACGAATCCGAGGCCTTGAGGGCTGCGGGGGTGTAATGCAGGCTCGCACACGCCACTGCCGGGAAGGATCCCTCCATGGATCAGCAAGGGAAACGAAGAGGGCATTTCATACAAAGAAAGACCTGAAATCTAGTAGATACAGGTTTGACTGAAGTTCAGAATGAGGATGGCAGATTTAGTGCCCCGTCACTAACAGAAAGAGGATCACCTCTGATATGTACGGAGAGGACTCGGCATGCTCATTGTATTTAGATGGCCTATCCTTTAACTCTTATCTGCACCTCTCTCTCTCTCTCTCTCTCTCCAACCCTCCCGCTTCCACATCATGTTTTTTTTTTTTTAATCTTCCATCCCTCTGTCTCCTTTTTGACTCTCTGTCCTTCCACGCTGCTCTACTTCCCTCCATCTCGCTCTCATTGTTTTTTTTATATTTTATATGCTCTTTCAGTCTCCCCCCCCCCCAAACCTCCCTTTTTCTAAGTCACCCTGTCATCTCTCCTCTTTGGTCTCATCTATCTATATATGCTTATTTCTGCCATGTCCTTCGCTCACCTCTCACTCTCTCGTTCCCTCTGTCTTTTTCTCTTTCTCTCTGTTTCTCCCCTATGCTTTCCTCCATCTCTCTCTCTCTCCATCTCTCTCTCTCTCTCTCTCTCTCTCTCTCGCTCTCTCTCTCTCTCGCTCTCGCCGCCCCGACTCTCTGTCTTTCTCTTCCTGGCAAATCATTATTCTTT
The DNA here is from genome assembly GCA_016806645.1 of Ophiodon elongatus. NCBI lineage: Eukaryota > Metazoa > Chordata > Actinopteri > Perciformes > Hexagrammidae > Ophiodon > Ophiodon elongatus. The sequence goes on along the minus strand of JACSYO010000377.1, from coordinate 162,615 downwards.
TTCTTTTGTCAGCAGTGATGCTGCTGCCCTTTTCTGCAAGCTGAACCCCTCCTCCCCCCTCCTTCCCCCCCCTCTCTCTCTCTCTCACCCCGCGCTCTCTTTTCTTTCTCATAGCTCTGTTCCAGTGGCAGGGTGGGGCGGCCGGCTTGGCGCCTCACTGCTGCTGCAGAGACGTTGCTGGGCTGTGATGGGAGTGGTGTGTGTGTGTGTGTGTGTGAGGCGGGGGGGTCTAGCTGGTGGAGGATGAGGATGAAGAAGCAGAAGGGGAATTGTCTGAGCTCTGAGCTAACTATGTTTGACAGGCAGCAGAGGAAGGGTGGGGTGGCAGAGTTGGGGGTACTTGACGAGAGATAGGGTGGGGGCTGTTTTGGGCTCCCAGAATCCCCCATAAACCCTCAGCCCTGAGAAAAAAAAGGGCGGGCTGGAGGGAAAACTTAGGGCTAAGGAGTTTGTTTGTGCTAAGAAAGCCGGCAGGGGGGCTAAAATCAGGGGGAGGGGGCTAAAATCCCAAATACACGGGCCAATCCCACACCCCACGCACCCACTCCCGCCTCACTTGCCCACCCACCACACACCCCTCAAAGATTACAAGTGATTTGTCCGACGCCCCCCCTCCCCCCATCTGAGGGCGACAGGACAACAGAATGAGAATTGCTACAACCGCTCTTCTATCAAAGGCCGCGAAGCCGCGAAAAATCGGCGGAAAACAAAGGCTTTCGCTACGCCCGCTCCTCACAAACCAGAGAAGTGTTTGTCTCAGGGCAAAAGTATGTGAAACATCTGCAATGTGAACCATTGCAGATGTTTCACATACTTTTGTTTCGGATTGTGTATCACTGGTCAAAATAACTCAAATCTGGCTGATTTACATTGTTTGACAAATGTAAAGGGGGGTGGAGAGAGGGATGAAAAAAAGAGGAAGAGAGCGGGGAGCTTGTAGAGGGTAGAGGTTGGCAGAAGGGCACACACACACACACACACACACACACACACACACACACACACACACACACAAACACTTACCCAGGGGGATGGGTGGTGGTCGGGGACAGCTGGGCATAGATGGATGATGTGGGGGAGGTTACTGTGTGTGTGTGTGTGTGTCTTTCTGAACGTGTCCTCTGTGCGCTTTGTGTGTTTGCTTCATGTTTCCACTCTATCTAATGTTGTGCTATTTGTTTACATATCTTTCTGTAAGCATAGCTGTGCTTGAACATTTGTTCCCGTCTATGTTTTATGAGCATGCTTGTGTGATTCAGGGGCGCGGGTGGGGTGGTTTGGGGTGAGGTGCGTGCGTGCGTGTGTGTGTGTGTGTGTGTGGAGGGGAGGGGGTGTGGGGGGGCTAGGATTGTCAGCATGCTTGCAGTGTGTGCCAGCGGATGCCTCTGTGTGTGTGTAATGGCCTGTATCACGCCATGCCATATCAAACCGCACCCCGTTGGCTGAATTTCCCATCAAATGTGTACAGCGTCGCCAGCACCATGACACATGGCTCTGTCTGTCACACGCCACAGCGCCGCTTCTCTCTCTCTCTCTCTCTCTCTCTCTCTCTCTCTCTCTCTCTCTCTCTCTCTCTCTCTCTGTCTCTCTCTCTCTCTCCGGGCCGCTGCAACAGAATATGGATGCACACCCGCAACAACACGCACACACATGCGCGTGCGCACAGCCTCAACCACATGCAGATAAAAAGCATCTCATAAATCACGCAGATACTTCGTCCCACACGCTGCACAAACAGATAAATTCCTCCCCGCAAAACAAATACATCGGCGCGCGAACACGCACGCACGCACGCACGCACAAGCATCGATAACGAGCCTCTTTAGACTCACACCCTCACACATGTGAGGAGACGTGTACGCACATGGAGATAATTACCTCCTTGCAGAGCAACTACACCTACACCCTTTCGTTCAAACACCTGCAAATACACACAGCACACGTGCACGGATATGTGGATAGCAATCTCGTCTCTCTCTCTCTCTCTCTCTCTCTCTCTCTCTCTCTCTCTCTCTCTCTCTCTCTCTCACACACACACACACACACACACACACACACACACAGTCCAGACCTACATGCTGAAAAGAGCACGCACACTGGCACACTTGTTTTACAGTAAATAAAGTTCATTAACCTGCCGCTAATTAGCAGCAACACTGTAACACTTCCCAGGGAGAACGATGGGAAAAAAAATTATAAAGGAGGGAAAGAAAGAATTAAGAAGCCAAGAAGTAAATGAGATTATCAGGCATGGTGGGGGGGGGGGGGGTGGAAGCAGGCTGGACAGAAGGGCAAAGAGGTGAGGAAGGACGAGAGGAAACCAAGCAGGACATCGGGGCAGATGGAGAGGAGGAGGAGGGGGGGTGGGGGAGAAGATGGAGCGAGACAGATGGAGGAGGAAGGTAGGAATATAGGGGGACGTGAACATAGAGGTTAGAATTGTGTTGTTCTTTTCAAGGAGTGGAGGAAGCGGTTCATTTTATTCATAGTTCAATATTTTTGGGCAACACACTTTTTCGCTTTCTTCCCGAGAGTACCACAAAAAATGTAAATCCCCTGCCGCCTTAATAGGAACAACCCCGCAGACCACCTTAACAGCTGTCTTAAAAACAGACAGGACACCTCAAACATGCAATAAAAGGTCAATTGTTACTCTCTCGAAACCATTTTGGTTCCACAATTGCGAAGCCTTTCCGGAGCTGAGACAAGCTAGTGTTTGTGTGCATGAAATCGCCCCCCGATATAAAGTCTGAGCAGCAGGTACCGGGGAGAAAAACACTCATTCGAAAGCATACCAGGTAGCATGGATTAATCTGTTGTTCATTTTCTTGATGAATCGCACGGCCCATTAAACATTAGAAAAAGGGGAGAAAAAACATCACAACATCATGGAGCCAAACGATATTTCGACACGATCATTACGTGCCACCGTGAACCAGACGTAGACACGTACACCTGAAACTAAACAACGGGCCCTCCTCGGCCAGATTGGACTGAAGATCGTTTGTAACGGGGGCCGAGTGGACCTTTTAGTTTCAGCGCGTGATTCCGTCTCAAGCTACAAATTGTCATTTCCGTTTCCGTTCGTACAGCCGACTAAACCAGACACAATGTGATAATTAGATTTGTTCCTTCGTGACAGTGAAGGAACTCCTGATAGTGAGTGCCTTGTGGGGTGTATTTTCTCTCTTTGTATACGGGCTTAGTGTTTGCCACCTGCATCCAATCTCTTCGCTACGTTAAACACGCCCTGTATGTATTCGCACAGGCTTGAGGTGGATATCGATCGTCTCGTCTAACTCCCAGAAAGAAAGTAATTAAGCCTATTCTTAAAAAAAAAGGAAAAAAAAGGGGGCTGAAACTATTTCAGTTTTTCCCTTTCTCTCTCTCTCACACACACAGACACAGACACACACACGTTTCCCGCCTCATTTTAACACCCGCCCTCCTCCATACACCCTCACCCATCCATCCGTCTCCCTCTCCCCTACCTCCTCCCCTCTCTTGATTTGATATCCCAGTCGCCGCTCTACCTCCGCGTTCCGTCACCTCGTTGCCGGCGCGGGAAAGTGCAAATTGTGTTGCTTTAAATACCCACGTCTTCCACGCGCTTACACCTCAAGGGGGAGGGGAGTGCAGGAGTGGAGGAGTGGAAGCGAGGCGAGAAGAAAGAAGAGCAAGCCACAGTGTTTAACTTAGCGTCTGCTAAGGACAGATAGGTCTCTCCTTTCATTTTTGCAGCTCGGGTGTTTAGCTTGTCTTAACCGTATAAACTCTGGCTGAACTTCATTCCACCCCCCCCCTTTAACTTTGCTCTTAAGTAGCTTCAAAGGTAAGAAGAACAGCTGTATCTGTATCTGAGGCTTATGGCCTTATGGTCACATACTGCTGGCGAGTGACTCTGTAGGGTTTGTGTAAACCAATATGGACCGGTGGATGCTTTTGCTTAAGGACAGTTGGATGTGTCTTGACATTTTGTCTACCACAGAGAAATTGATCTTATTTCAAACGGGCCCATCTGAGGGGCCGCCGCTGCTAACCCCCCCCCCCCCATTCTGAACACATCACGAACGCTTACGTGCCTTAAGATTCCGACGTAATCCCGATGCAGTCAAATTCTCCAAGTAAATTAACTTATCTGCGATTAGTATTTGACCGATGGGCCTAACAAGGTTGCTACCAAGCTCATATACTGTACATCAAGTGATTTGTAGGCATTAGTGGAGCTTTAAATTCAGGATGCAGAGTGCCGTTTAATCATCATTAAAACATATTACTCAATAAGAGCAAGATTAACCTTTATTTATTAGCCTGCATTAATTTATATAGAAACTTTTTGTAAGCCACTACGCACACACACTGTGCGTTCTGTTTTGCCACTGAGCTCCTCTGAGTATAGCCGGGGATTAAAAGGCACTCCAGCTGCTGTAATGAACAAGCTACGAGTGGTGCCTCTTTTTTTCTGCTGTTAGATTTACCCCTGCCAGTCCATGGATCGAATCTGCAATCTTCCTGCCACCTTCCCAATTATCTCACCTTTAGGCCCTCAGTGCCCAAAGATCAATAATTTGAAATGGAAATAAAAGACTTTGAAATGACCAAATAATCACATATTGCCACTGAATTTATGGAACCTATCCTCTCCAGCTCCTCCGGACCTATGGGTGGGTCATTATTTATTACAAGGATGAGCTTAGTCTGAGCCCACAAGACTTGTATGTAATTTTTTGGCGGTGTAAACATAATGCAAATTAGATGCAGATGGTGCTTTGCAGTGTTGAACAAATCTTTTGTTTCCACTATATACTTTGAGGATATTTCAAAGGAGGTTTTAAAGGGGGAAATGACAACTGCGTCTATATCCCGGTGATGATAGCGTGAACCCATCGCTGGGGTTTGCTGAATATTACATATTCTGTAAAGAGCTCTGTCAAAATGTGTCCCAACTAAAAAGGCGGATTTCTCCCGTACGTCGCCAAAGAGCCACTAATTGCCCACGGAACTGAGCACGAGCGTCACTCTGAGCCTCCAACACAGGTTGTTCCTGGTCAGAAAACGCCAGCTTCCCGCGGTCGGGCCGAAGCTGAGACACGAGTTTGCCGAACTTGTCTCCGCTCATTACGGTTTTGGTCGATGATTGATGCACTGGGACGGCAAATTTAGCCAAGGTGTTCATGCCAAGAAGAGGAGCTCTCGCGATCAGCCGCAAGAATTAGCCCAAGACGCTATTAAAGGAGACACTAATCCGCGCTGCACTTGACCACACATTCAGCCCTGAGCCATCATGGTGCTTAGATAAACTAACCACAAGGTCAGGGCTGCAGTAAAACACCACAGAGAAGGGAGGGAGTGACTCACTCTGACATGAGGCGCTCTCCGGAAGTCTCTGAGTGAATCCTGGTGGTTGTACCTTTAAGACCTCTGAATCCTCTCAGCCCAGAGTCAAGCCTGAGAGTTTTTCTTTCTTTGCTTACAGCTTGTGTTTTTCTGAGATGCTGAACTGGCCATAACACTGGCTTTAAAATGTCAAGGAAAGATGGAGCGAAAAAAAGTTGCCGCCTGCCGCTCTCGGCTCAAGCTCTGAAAAAATGTGTGTTTTTGTTGCCACTTGGAGTTAGTTTGCTCGCCCTCCACTTCTGCATCCTCTCTTTGCGTGCGTGTGTGTGTGTGTGTGTGTGCGTGTGTGTGTGTCCCAACACCTCTTTCATGTCTTGATGGGAGTTCCGCCGAAGCGCACTTAAACAGATGTCTTTCCTGCAAAAAAAATCAATTCCACCGCCGGTGCAAGGATGTGATAACGCTCCACGCCGAATATAAACCTGTCTCCCGCTTGACAATTTGGTTCCAATTAAACTATTTATACACGCCATATTTTCAGGGGTGAGGAGAGCGCTTTGGGGCATTTCTGCTTTGGAGATGTTCCCTCTGTTGGCTTGGTCTTGTTTGTCAATTACGACATATTTTTTTTGTTTTGCTTGAGATTAGGTTAAGCAAACACTGGCACGTTTTTGAAGCGGGCGGGGAGCGCAAAGCACGGCTGGGCGCTCTCAAAGCCGCAATAACTTAACCCGGCTAAAAGCACAGTAAAGCGGCCAGGCCGCTAATACGAGGGGCTGCATATTTCAGTATACGTCCCTTATTCTGATTCACATAATCGTCTGCCACCCTCGCTGAATCCAAAGAGCGGAATTAGCCTGCACCATCACCCGTTATCAAGGGAGTGCTGTTAAATACCATAATTTGAGCCAATTTGAATACTGTTACACACCCAGTTCACTGTTCAGTGGTTTTGTGGTGTCCCAGCTCCAGCCTTCAGAATCAATTCATTATGCTGGGTCATTTGTATTCTCTTTCTCTTTCTCTTTCCCTGTGACCCGCTCATTTCCATAATGCCTGTCCCGTCTGAGCTCGCTCTGAACCAGCCGATGCATATGCATGGCGTTAGAAACCGACACGGATATTGACAAAAGAGGGTTACAAAGCTGTTAAAGGTACGAGACAGTGCTCTTGTTTGCTGCTTTGACCTGTCGAGGGCCACTCTCCGCCGCGGTCTCTTCATCTTTGCTGGTCCCTCAGGTCCTGCAGTCTCCGGGTGCCAGCGCTGCTCCTGACTCATCGCTCTTACATTGGCCTCGCAGACATACAACCAGATCGCCATTTGTCTGCTTTTTTTAGTCCCTCTGACAGCACGTCCGTGTGTCCGTGCGTGTGTGTGTGTCTGTCTGTGTGTGTGTGTGTGTGTGTGTCTGTGTGCGCGCGTGCGTGCGTGCGCGTATTGAGTATTTGCTTTCAGGAAAGACAGATAGAGATGTATGGATAATCTGACAAGCGGAGAAAGAGATGGGCGGGGGGAGATAGAGAGAAAGAGAGGGAGCGATGCAAGTAATGCATTTTGTGGGTTCATTTGATTTGTGTGCTGGTCTGTGCTACTCTTTTTGCTTTTGTTTTCATAAAAGCGCAGTGTCTCTCTGACTTGTCTCTGTTGCCGATATATCGCTCTGTTTTATGATTATTTACCCTCTCCCCCCCCCTCTCTCTCTCTCTCTTTCCGTTACCTAGACGAAGACCCCTTGCAGCCAGTGGCCTCAGATGAGACGGTGTCCGTGGGGGGAACTGTGACACTGACCTGCCGTGTGCCCGAGAGCGATAACTCTTCACTGCAATGGTCCAACACTGCACAGCAGACCCTGTACTTTGGAGAGAAGAGAGGTGAGAGAGGGGGGGGGAAGGAGGGGGATGGAGACATGGGAAGGGGGATGGAGACATGGGGAGAGCAACCCTACAAAATACATTCAAATGCGACTAATTGCCTTTGTCAAATGTTCGCTGCCTAGATACACTGGCATGTTGTTTCCAGACAATGGGACATTTCTGTACCACAGAGATGTTACGGGGTCGGGGAGCTCGGTGTATATATACAAGGATTGTAGTTTTGGTCAAATGTTTTAAAAAAAAAAAAAAAAAAAAAGAAAAGTTCACAACGACCACAATCCCTCTAATCATTGGTTAAACTAATTTATTAATATAATTCAATTTCTAGGAGCGTCAGTAGTAGTTAAGAGCTTGCAGATACTTTCAAAATGAGTTAACCACAGCTCCATTTACATGTCACTCCAGGTGTCACATCTGTATACCATCCAGATGCAATTTGATGCGCCTTTTTGTTGACACTAAGCAACACACACGCATCCCTGTTGGCCAGATCACAGGTTTCTCCAGGCTACATGCAAATCAACACAGGCCCTACTCCAGTACTACGAGTGAGACACAAGTTGTATGCTCTTCAGCGGCGTTCATTCATGCTCCCACCTATACAGACCATTGAGAGGTTGAACCAATCAGGGATCAGATAAATGCCACAACAGCTGGCTGCGCCTTCGGTGTCGTGTGTTAGAATCTCTTGAGCAGATATGACGGCTTGTTTCAGTGACACTTCAGCTGCCGGTATCACAAGGGATGGACCGTTTAGAGGCTACTTCCACAGACCGCTTACTGACGTAGTTACATTTGGGCAGAGTCAGGATTATATATATATACACACACACACAGTATATATATCAGTCTCGTAGTGTTGTGGCAAATGATTGTGCCACAAATGATTTCAGATTTCGAGCAACCAGCAGGGAGTCGTTTATTGCATGTTCAAAAACAGAGTCTTCATACAACAAGCTTAAAACAAATCCAAAGAAACAGAATTACTAAGTCATGATTATGTACCTCCCTTCACGACACTTTCCACCAATCAGATTCTAACACGTCGAAAACATCTAGACTTGTTTACTCCGTATCTCTGTACTTTACCACATATTCCTACGTACTTTGTGACTTCTTGGCTATAGTCATTTAATATATTTGGCAAGTCACATCATGATTGCACAATGGATCAGGACCCGGTCTCCAGTTCCTTGAGAACTGTTCCCAATGACAGTTCCCATGTTCTGATGATTTATCATTTTATTTGCTGTTTACAAATTTTCATAAGGTCACATAACGCTTATTCTTCAACAGTAGAGACAGAATTATCATCTGATGCATCTTGGATGCATCAGATAGCTATCCAATCTGTCCCAGAAGCAGGAAGTAACTACATGTAAAAAGGGGTCTATGTTGATAATAAACATGTTTTCTACAAAACATATTTGCTAATGCACATCAGCTTCGTATGAATGTAATTGTTAGGGGACCGGGTTGCAATAAAGATGTTTTTGCTTTTTCATCTTTGCTGAACAAGGCATTAATAACTACTTTGTACTCGCTTGGTGCTTGGTCAAAAGCTTTGTTCAAGAGAAAAAGCCCCGAACAAATCCAATCGGGAACTGAGAGAGCAAGCGACATGTAATATTGCATGATTCAAAAAGTGCTCAATATGTGCAACAACTTTTAATGAAAGGATGAAAACAAACCTCAGGATCTGACGAGCACAAGTGCTTCAGTATGTCCAATTCAAACAGACATTTTTTAAAGATAAATTCTTCCATTAATACATTTTTTGCTTCTTGATGGTCTAAACTGGCTGTTGAGCCAGACCGGCTTTTAATGATATTTTGAAAAGAGAGACTTCCCACTCCTTGGTTCAATTGCCCAGCATTACACAACGGACCCTGTATTTTGAAAAGGAAAAAAAGAAGTCTAGCGGTGGCAAAAGAAAAAAAAAACTGACACTGTAAATAATGACTGACATTATAAATATGGCGCTTTGGTGCTAATGATTACTTCGACTGTGTTGGCTCGGACCCATGGTTCAAAACATTGTCAGGAGTGAAAAGAAGCATGCACGGCACCCAGTTTGAGTGTAAAGACAGGGACAACATCACTAAGCTATGATTGCAATAAAAAAAAGACGTCTCTTTTTCTATTTGACATGATGGAAAAAAATATTGGCCCCAAAAGGGGGATATTTAAAATGTCAAAGTAAACTTAAATCCTGACAAGCTCAAATGTGAGCTCCAACTTTTTCTAGTCGGCTTCTTTTCAGTAGTCCAACATCACACAACAGACTTGGTCCTTGTGAGTGAAAAGAGGAGTGATTGGTCCAGATGGAAGGAAGGATGGGGGTGGGAGAGTTGGAGAATTGGATACAAGGGCGGCGAGAGCGCGAGAAAGACTCCCTCGTGCACGAATACGACACTTAACAGCCGAAGTGAAGTGATGGAGGGATGGAGTTAGGAATGGCGAGAGTCGACGGACACAGGCTGAGAAGTTGTCGTTGCAGAGGGCCAACAGACGATCTGGAGCAGAGAGGCGAGGGAAAGAGAGAGAGAGAGAGTGAGAGAAAGAGAGAGAGAGTGAGAGAGAGAGAGAGAGAGTGAGTGAGGGTGGGGAAGGACAAATGGAGAGATCAGCGAGTCTTTACTCCAGATGGAGCGCCAACCACAGTAGAGAGGAGAGAGGCACTTCTCTGCAATGATAGAACACTTAAAGGCTGACCTCTACTTTGGAGGGAATTGAGAAGCATATTGGAGGAGGATGAGGAGGAAGGGGAATGGGTGAAAAGAGGAGGAGGAAGAGGGTTATATGGAGCAGAAACTCCCCACTGCAGTGGTCCAACATGCTCAGCAGATGCTGTACTTTGGAAAGCAGAGAGTTGAGAGACAGAGAGGGGAGGAGAAGATGACGGGAGCTCAGAATTCAACCCTTCATCCTTGTCTTCTCTTCTAAGAGCAACAGATGGAGAGAGAAAAAGAGAGAGAGAAAGAAGAGACATGAAGATCTTGGGAGTAGATGTAAAGACAGTGGAGGGATGGAGGTGGGTACAGTGGGGAAGATATAAACGAAAAAAACTGACGAAGGAGGAGAGGAATTCTAAGCAGAAGGCAAAACATTTTAGGGGAAGAGTAGCAGATGGAGAAAATGAAGGAAGGAGAAAGAAGAGATAGCAGTTTTGACTGTAATAAGGTGTTGATAAAACGAAGAAAACCTACAGTGTTAAGATGAACCTGAAACGCAAAAGAGCTTTCCAAAAATAATTCATATTAATTCTGAGTTTGCTCTCTAGTTGTCCACAATTGTGGCTAGCGTTAGCCGATGTTGCTAACAGGACTGAATGAGTACCTCAGTGTATTTGAATGAATGAATGAGTCAGGCTAGTTGGTTGATTATATTTGAGGGAAAGATGTCTCAAGTCAAAATACTCTAGGCAAAGGAAAATGTTAGGGTGTGCTTATTTTTAAGTTATTTCATATATTTTTTGTTGGGACCACGGGTATCTGTAACAAAACATGGGCGACAACCGTCATCAACTTTTGGTTAAGATTAGGCAAAAATGTGCTTAAGGTTAAGATGCGTATGATCACACTTAAAAGAAAACATCCTCACTTAAACCTGCATTCGCTGATTATTTGGCCACTTGGTGGAACGGTAACACACAAAACTGTTTTGATGAAGATGAAGACGCAGATTTTTAGAACTAATTCGCATTTACACACCCAGGAGCAACAGTAGCAATTACAATTGACAAATGTACCTCCAAAACTCCCTCTCCTTTTAGCTCCATTTTGGTGTATTTTGGAAGTATCCGACTCTGTAGCTGCTAAATGCTCCGATATGTTAAGAAGGTAGTTGTTAACTTTTGTTTGCTGAGCAGGTAGCCTACAGTCTGTTTATTATATTGGTATATTTTTATGAGAAAACAGCTGCCGGTTGTTCCTGGAAACTGTGAAGTTTGCTCCATAGAGCTGAGGGGAACTGCAGAGTTGGTGGATAATTTTCTGTGGATTTGATTTCTTTCCCATTACACATAATCATTGGATGTATTCTTAATATGAAAATAATGATTAATGCAGCTTTAAATTGAGGTAACGATCAAAGTTGAAAGAAACCACCATTTAAAAGTCATAATCACATGGATATTTGCATAATAGAATAATTTCCAAAGCAGCTTTAATAAGATTTGTTTACTTGCCATAGAAAGTCATTTTTGAAAACGTTTCTGCTCGTTTGGGTTGACATGGAACTTTGCCATCTCCCGCACATGATCGTCCCAAAATATTCTTGCTCGGTAGTTTGCTGTAATTGTCCAGCCAAGAAGGGAAAGTCGAAGGAAGGACAGACAGATTAAGACGGTGAGATATAAAATAGGATGGAGGGATCGCAAAAATGAGGCGGAAGGAGGGAGAAGAGTGAATGAAAACCCCTCAGTGCTTCACTTTGGAAATGATAGATCGAGATGGAGCAGCAATTCTATGGAGTTGGCTCGAATAGCAAAGCGTAGACAGTTTGCTTCAGAGCTGAGGCAGCAAGAGATGGAGGGATGACAGCAGGATATACTAGAACTGGAACAAAAAAGGAAAAACGAAATAAGCCAGTTGATTGTGAGGAGGAGGAGGAGGAGAAGAAAAGAAGAGAAATAAGGGCTCTTCACCACCACCTTTTAACACTGCACAGTATGCATCGTGCTTTGGAGAGTTGAGACATGAGAAGAAGAAGAAAAAGCAAAAAAAAAAGGACGAGTGGAGGGGGCGGCGGGGAGCGAGGGATGGACAGCATGACGTGAGATAGAAGAACGAGAAGAAAATGATGAGTGACAACTCCTCACAGTGATGGCCTCCACGCCGCAGAGTAGACACTGTACTACGGCGAGATCAGACATGGCAAATTCAGGGAGAGGGAGAGGGGGGAGGGAGGAGAGGAGAGGAGAGGGGAGAGGGGAGAGGGGAGAGGAGGGAGGGAGGAGAGGAGAGGAGAGGAGGGGGGAGGGGAGGGGAGGGGAGAGGAGAGAGAGAGAGGAGAGAGAGAGAGAGAGAGAGAGAGAGAGAGAGAGAGAGAGAGAGAGAGAGAGAGAGAGAGAGAGAGAGAGAGAGAGAGAAAAAATGCATGACAATATATAAATGACGCAGAGGAGATATAGGGAACAAGACCTTGGATTTAATTTGAGGATACAAAAAAAACAAATGATGAAAGAATCAAAGCCATGGGCTGATATATGAAATGTTGGCATAATCACAGGGTCACATCGATTCCATCCAAATCTCCGTGCTAGATTGAAAGCTTAAGCTGACTTTTATCATTATTTCATACAAGGAAAGCCATTGAAATCAGTTTAATTTGACCATGCTTTGCACAGATGAGATGCAGTACAGAGACGGGGACCCAGCGGAGGAGGGAGCACATAGTGGGCACATTTCTTCTTTTTTTATTTTTTTACATGGAAGGGAATAGAAATATTCAGATTTGAAAAGAAAGTAAAGGGACATAACTGGCAAAAAATAAGGAAAAAAAACCCAGCCTGGTTCCAGTGGAGCAGAGCTAATGAGAGTTCTGCAACTATAACTGGCTAGATGAAGATAAAGCAAAACAGGAAATTAATTGTTAAGGGACACAAAGCCCAGTTGTGTTTATTAAAGCAGATACAATGACAAAAAAAAAGCATTTTCCAGATAATTCTGTCCTGTATTAATCTCAGCGTGAACATTTGCAGCGAAGGAACCTGTCATTTCATGGCGAACACAAATGATCTGATAGCTGTAGCCAATACGGGATATTTTAATACGTTTTAAAGCCTTAATTCTGGATAATTTATTTTAAGACCCTTTTAAGGACCCACATATACCCTGGAGGGAACGTGTGGGAGTGGATGGGTGGATGGATGAGGGGAGAAGAGAAAAGACCCAGTGCTGGTAATAGAAGAGATTAAACAGCGAGGAAAGCATGAACACAGATGGGTTCCTACATTAATGCGAGACTACCAGGAGACAGCGAGAGAGACGTTGGGATAAAGAGATGGACGAGACGGAGACCGAAACTTTGAAATCAAGACAAGGAAAGGGAAACAAACAAGGGCATCACATTTGCATATTTGGCTTTTAGCTGGTGCTCTCATCCAAAAAACGACTTCTCTTCTCAGGAGTCTCAATAGCTTCCTAGTGAGTCGGTAAGAATCAGTTTGAGTGTGCTAACATTCCACTTAACATCGTGGGTTGAACTGCAGGCTCCAGGGTGAGCTTGCTAGAATAGTTAGGCCAGCCAGCAAAATACTTATAAAAAAACCCCACAGAAGAATACTGTCAGGGAAGGAGATAAAGCCGTGAGCATCCTGACAGACAGTTCTCATTCTTTATGCTTCCTTCTGAGAGTCTGACCTATGAGGAGCGCACCAGGGTGCCGTTGGCAACCCTGATTATTTTCTTGAGTAGTCGTTTTGTCTATAATATGTCAGAGAATTGTGAAAAATGTCCATCAAAATTTCCCAGAGCACAACGTGATGTCTTTGTATTCCTCATCTCAATCGACCCGATGTCCAAAATGCAAAGACATTCAGTTCAGTCTCCTTACGTTAGAGGAAAGCAGGGGAATAACCACATTTGAGAAGATGAAAACGAGAGTAAATGTTGGCAAGTTTTAAGCTTTAATATTTTATTCCCATTTCTAACTGGCGTACTGTGTTTTACTCTACGATGGTGGCATCCTACCGTGTTTGTTTTATATCTCATATGAAATGCCTGACTGAGGTTACTGCACCGCAATTTAGCAACAAGTTTTCCAAACTAAAAGACAAAATATGTTCCATGTGATCTGATGCCGCTATCGGCAATCGTATTCCAATTGTTTTGGGACACCTGCTGAAAGAACTGATTCGTTCTTTTTTTTTTTTTTCTTGGGAGGACAGTCTCAACTATTTGAAACTCTGCCGCAGAAATCACAAATCAGTTCCCACAAAACACATATTCACTTACCTCTCGTGGTATCGTACCGTGCCAGTTATATTAAACCCAAACTTAAGTTGTGAGCCACGTCTCCGTGGATGCTTGAGATCAATTTGTTGCTGTATCATGACAAATGTGTGTCCTGATGTTCCATAATTTACTTACATCTTGACAAACTACACAACAGTAGGGCCGAAGTGGAGAAACTGATCACACCGACGCCATCTCAGTACGGTTTCACAAAATGAGCACAAACTCTGAAATGCATATAGCAGATGTGGAGAGATAATATGGAAAGAAAATGGCCTTCCTCCATTGTGAAAAGGATTATGTGACAGTAGCACAAATTGGATGCTGTATATTCACTTGTTAGCTAACGATTAACTTTCAGCCGGAGAAATAATGATTAATAAAGATATTTGTTTTGGTCCGTTGCTCGTGATTAAAACATTTTATCTTGAGGGAAAACTCGGTCAGAAACCTATTTTTTTTCTTTATCATTTAAGAACTAAACCGATGCTATCAAGCGTGGAAAGATGTGTCTTCCCACCTGAACACATTTGAAACTACATCACGTTTCCATCACTTTCCTTAATTCTTCTAATCTCCTTTTTTGTACAAGAAAGAGCCATGTTTTATACATTTTAAGCTGTATTCATTCACTAAAATGTAAAGCAGAGCTCATGCGGCTCACGCAGAGAGATGTACCTTCGTGTGCGTATCTTACCCTGTAAACAACAATACAAGTAGAATAAAACGCTCACAATTTGAGGTTCAGCAAACACATCTCCTCACCAGACAAAAAAATAAATCTGTATATAAGCTTTTCAGTCTGGCTATAATTCTATTTATTTGTCATGTGCGGTTTCCTTCCTTTCCATAAAAGTATATAAGCAGACATCAGACAGGCCTCAGTACGATTTAACAAGGTAATGGCTCTCTGGTGATTTATAAACCTTGGTGGACGGGGAAGCTCTCGCCGAGCGCGAGGATATTGAGTAGGCAGACTTTTAACCGTGGTAAAAAATGACTGTTGTTGTAAATCATTTTATTAAAAAACACGCTAAGCACTTTTAAAGTTTACAGTGTTAAGTGAACAGGCACAACAAAACAGATTGAAATTAATGGTCAGATCCCCACTGAGCCTCTCAGAGAACCAAGACAAACTGACAACGACTGCTCACAACACGGTGGGAGACTCTACTCCACATGCGGGGCGTGAGATGCGTTTTATTTTTTTGACATTTTCTGAAAAACTATCGATCCACGTCGCATCAGTCAAAGTTTTCTTGGTGTCTGCGAAGACTCTCTGGAGGATGTATTAACAACCATCACAGGATTGAAAGACTGCAGGAGAGACTTTTGAAATCCAGCACCTGAAAGAAGGCATTTTATCCTTTTATCCTCTTTGTATCATCTGAACTCTATATTATTCCAGATGTACTTAAAATAATCATGTGTAATGGAAGACAAGTGCAAGGAGAAGAAAGAGACTGCAGTACAAAGAAATCAAAGGTAAAAAAAAAAGAAATCCAATTTATTTTTCAGGTTAATTAAGTAAATGTATGAAAAGAATCCTGTGTGATTCAGAAATTGGCCTTTTGCCCCTCACCCACAGATAGAAAAATAGAAAATCAACTAACCGTGCATGGAACTGAACAGACATGCATACATTGTATACTACCGCATTAGTCTTATTGATGTGGCTCCACACAACAATTATTTGAATTTTGAATAAAAATACTGCAACAGAGTAGTGATTGTGTAGGTCTCCTATCATTCATCTGATGTTTAGCCCGCACATCACTTCAACAGGTGGACATTTTTTTATTTGGTTATCGGGCTTATTTGCTTTGTTACCGAGAGATACGTGATAAGATCGATACCACTCTCATTATATGTAGACTAAAAATGAAGCTTCGTCAGCAGCTGGATAGCTTATAGCTTAGCATAAAGATCATCCTACCAGTGCCTCCAAAGCTTACTAATTAGCATGTTAAAGGTTCTCTATATGAAATTCAGAGCATTAAAATAGCATCAAACTACGACTAGCTATGTACAGGTATAGTGGAGTAATATCTACCTGAGCGGGGAAGGAAGCCACTCTTGACCACCTGTTTGTTTGTTTGTTTGTTTGTTTGTTTTCATCCATAAAACAAACTGAAGTGTAAGCGACTTCCTGGAGTCTTAAAAAAGTGGGCAGAGCCTTGGCAGCTGTTTCCCCCTGTTGCCAGTCTTGATTCCCAGCTAAGCTAACCGTCTCCTGGCTCTAGCTTCAACTCTGACGGACAGATATTAGAGCAGTATTGATCTTCTCATCTCACCCGCGGCAACAAAGCAAATTAGGCTTATTTCCCAAAATTTCTAACTTTTCCTTCAAACTAGCCTCTCATAGAGGTGAGATTAAACCACATAAGGACATCCGGTCCGTATAGATAAAAGAAAGAAAAGGGCCGCACACACATACCACGCTGTCAGACTAAATCAATCAAATGAAAGCGATACAGGACATCAAGAGATATCAAGAAGAGGTAGTGACACTATCTCCCTCTTTACTTTGCATTAGTCTGAACTTGTTACTTGAAACATAAGCAGTGAAGCAGAGTGATGGCATGCAGACAACCCCAAGCAGCAGAAAGAAGCAGCCGGCTGATGTAGACAGCCATTATGATAATTGCTTCCTTGGCTTCTTTTCACTGTAGAGGTGAGGAAAGCTGAGTAAATCATCTATGCTTCGGCATTATGCACTTTACTCTGTTATGCTTTCTTTCTACTCCATTTGCACCAAGCAGAGCAGCCAGCGTGAGCAGTGTCTTCTCCAGGTAATCTGCTTTTTAGGATGTGTCACCGGTCACTGTTATTTGCCAGAAATCCCCGATGGACTATTTTTTTTTCTTTCTCGCTGCTGTAAATACTACACGGCGGGATTTCATTGGCATGGCGCTTGAAGCTAATACACCGTTGGGAACATTTCTCTCTCAAGTTTCAGCTGGAACTAATGCCGCCTTGCTTCAATTTGCACCACCTTGGGCAAAGTTTGGTTCATCTCGCTCCTACCATTGATTTTGCAGACATTTGCGCTGCCGCCTCTAAATGATTATTTTTTAATTCTGTCTGAAGGAATCGGGAAAGAGAGAGGTGTGGATTGAGAGGGAGAGGGAGAGGGAGGGGGAGGAGAGGAGGGGGAGGTGGATAAAACAGACAGAGGTGTGTGTTTATCAAGTGTTTCATAGTCGGCGCACTGATCCAGGATCAATTGACGCTCTCAGATCAGTTGGGACGGTATGATCAAGGGAGGCCTGCGGTCACTGAACCCGGATCAGCTGTCGGAAAGGACGGATAATTAGGGAGCTGGAGAGAATATTCAGAAACAGATGGGAGGATGGAGGCGACATGTGTGGAAGCGAGAGAGAGACAGATAGAGAGAGAGAAGAAGAGAGGCTGTCTCTTTGGATGTGTGTGTGTCAGCTAAATGCCTAAAATGTAAAACAAAATGAGAGAGAGAGTTGAGTGATGAGAGAAGGAGGGAGGGGAAGGCGGGAGAAGAAAGAAAGGGAGGAGAACAAAGCAGGAGTGGAAAAGACAGTTGACAGTTGGATGCAGGGAAGAAATGGACAGAGAGGGAAGCAAGAAGCAGATTCAGTTTGAGGTGAAGAGGGAGTCGAGGAGATGACGGGATGCAGAAGCTAAGCGGGAGAGATAGAGATAGAAATAGAAAAAATATTGGTCTGTAACTGATTTACTTTGCCTCGGCAACACAGGTTTTTCCCCTGTCGTGCCAATGAGTCAAATTTCAATTTGAGAGAGTTCTCGGCAGAGCGCGAACTTAGTTGGAAAGGCATAAGGAGGTAGGAGGCAGATGAAAAAGGAATATATGTATGTGCACTCAGTATGTGTTGTGGGAGAATTCCCCCTCTTCCCGTATGTTTGAAGTTGAAAGAGCATGAGAAAGATTGAGGGAGGAGGTGGAGGTGGAGGTGGAGGTGGAGGTGGGGGAGGAAGGCGAGTACAGGCGAAAATAGCTGCTGTGACCAGATCAACAGTTGGACCTTTGGGGAGTATCGAGTCTCGAGTTTGAGCTGCAGACAAGAACCACTATCTGTCCACACACAGACACACACACACACACACACACACACACACACACACACACACACACACACACACACACACACACACACACACACACACGCATGCATGCAACAGAGACATGCAGACTTTCAAACACCGATGTACAAAAAGGTTTGTAGGCTGATAAGCAGAGCCTGTACTTGATATGTAATCAACGCACAAATGCTCCATCTCCTCAGCTCAAAGCCCTCCTGACACCACTTATAAACCCCTCACACGCTCCATCATATGTACACACGTAGAATTGCAAAGTGGAAGGCGATGCTGTTCGACGAAGTTGCTCCTCCCGCGGTATTTTCCCATTTTTGTCCTTCAATATTCCTCATCCTAGAAACCCAGGGGTCTCCTTGACAACCTAACGGCACTGTAAGACTGCGGGGAATGATCCACAGCTGTTGCAGCCAGTGTGTCAATGTCTCCGAGTGTGTTTGCCGGTGTTGTTATCTTTAAGTGTTGGCTCTATTTTTACCGGAGCAGCATGCATCTCTGAGGCATGACATGTACTTGCCCATACTTATTAACAACTGGCACCAAATTAGTATTTAACGATGCATCCCATTTGTTATTGACTTTGTCTTTATGTTCGAAGGCTAGTTTTCTTCTCTCTGATTATCATGGCATCTTTCACCCAATGTTTGTGAAGCAAATGCTACATTTCCATCTTGCTGAGATACATTGTTCGGGAATCGAAAACCGAGACACGGGAAAGTACAGCTGCTAAGTATCGGTTGCCATCGCGATCATAAATGAGTTGCACCTGTGTTTTTCATATGATTTTAAACCAAAACCTTCTGCTTAACATAACAATGTTTGAAATTTGGCTTTCCAGTAAGACGCTTTGTTTACAAAAACCTCATATTAATTCAATTTTATTTCAGAGCGATTACGTGTTTTTTTTTTTTTTTTCTTACTGCCTCGTGAGCAGCTGGCTTTAAACGCTGTGACGCCCGTGAACCACGGCTGACGTTGCCATGGAGAAGTCAGATGCACAGTTCAAAAAGCCCCGTTGTTACAAGTAGGAACGAAACACAATGCTACAGCTGCCGAATTCCACCAAAAGCAAACTGATTTAAAGTATTGTACGTTTTATCGTTTTTTTTTTTTTTGGGAACTTTTTCAGGTAGTAAGAGTCCTCAGCCGGACTCAAACTGGGGACATTGTGGTTGATGATCCGTGTTGTAATCCCTAATCCCAGTATTGTTTTATGCAGTTTTGTAGGAGGAGTTTCATTTGGACCGCCTTTTTTGCTATTAAAAAATGCTAACTACATTTATAGCGCCTCCTTTTAAACATTAAGCGCGAGAAGAGGAAACTAGAACACAAACTCCATCGGTTTCAAAAGTTGGAAGTTGTGATCTG
Source organism: Ophiodon elongatus (assembly GCA_016806645.1). NCBI lineage: Eukaryota > Metazoa > Chordata > Actinopteri > Perciformes > Hexagrammidae > Ophiodon > Ophiodon elongatus. Next base: position 142,984 of record JACSYO010000377.1, on the reverse strand, counting down.
TAAACTTTAGATGTTTTGAGTTTAATGTCCTTCCAAACCTTGGAAGTGCTCCAGATGCCAATCACCGAACACGCTCTATGAGAAAATAAAAATAAACTATACTCCTCTATCTAACCACACAGACGCACACCTCCTCGGTTAATCCAGTTTATCTCAATGCTCAGAAATTCATTACATCCCTTCAGCAAAGAAACAAAAGCCAAACAGCAGAGTGTGACCTATTGGCAGACTATTTATGTTGCTCATATCGCAGGCTAAACAGCGCTAGGCACATGTACCGTTTTCAGGGGCGTCCCGATCGATTCGCCCCCGTAACTAGATATCATATCGTTTCTGAAAATCCATCACACCTGTACTCTCGAGCAATATACATCGTTTATAATGAAAAACGAAAGAACAAAAAGGGAAAGAAAAGGCCTGGAGTCAGAAAAGATTAGAAATGGGCGAGATGTAAGAGAGAAAGACGGAGAGGAACAAGAGAGAGGGAAAGAGGGGAGATGGAGGAGAGCTGAGGGGAAGGGAATTAAGGAGACTGATGGCTGAGCGCAGGGTCCAAGGGGCATGGATAAGTGTGTGTGTGTGTGTGTGTGTGTGTGTGTGAGTGAGTGAGTGAGTGACCATACGCCTCACACACACACACACACACACACACACACACACACACACACACACACACACACACACATAGACAGAGGGTAGCTCATGAAGACAAATGTAGTGACCTTGCTTAGTGATAAGGCATGGAGATAAAGTAGTGTTGGATGAAATAACTGAAAAACACCAAGAGAAACAGAGGTGTGTGTGTGGGGGGGGGTGTGTGTGTGTGCGTGTGTGCGTGTGGGAGTGCAATAGAGATAGACAGGTGAACAGACAGATGGGAAGATGGAGAGACGGGGATATAATATTGAGACAGAAAAAGATGAGGAGACAAACAGACACAGATGTGGCTCAATACTGAGCGATGCAAATAGACAATAAGATATGAAAACAGACAGTGACCATATCACACTATTAAACTACACACACACATATTTGGAGTCGCCCCCACACAATACACAAAGATTCTCAGAATAAGATGACTTAACGAGTTGCATAACACAAGCAGAAACGCTTGTTATTTTATCTGACCCCCACTGGTTGAAGCTCTCACCGTGTCGCAGTGATGTCACCGTGTACTCGGGGGTGGTCAGTACGCTGTGACATCACTGTTGTGGTTAAAGGTGCGACAAAGCGGAAGAAGCCAGGGAAACAGTGATTTTTGGCTCGGTGTTAAGTCCCTTTCTCATTCGTTACATGTAAAGTAGCCATATGAGCTGATTGGCTGTCAACAGGAAGTAGTCAACCTCATTTCTGAACAACTCGGTTACCTAATGAGTACACTGTTTCTTTGGTGACTGAAACCAACCTCAACTTGTTCCCTGTTGAAAAATGAATGGTTCTTTGGTTTTCTACATTTAAACATGTTGTGGAATGAGAAAACAGCGGGCCGAACTAATTTGCTATGAGTTGTCTCTGATATTTCCAAATGAAAACCAGGGTTGTATTATTGTTAACAAAACCATCTGCCCCAGATCTAGAACCGAACCCGAGCCCGTCCATTTTCAGTTAGAATAAACCGGTATAGATTTCCCACACATCGGTGTCACATCAGGCCCTCAGCCTCCCCTGTGGCAACGTCTACCTCCAGTACAACCAGGCGGCAACCTCCGGTTCTGAGAAGTGAAGCCGCTCTCTAACGACCTTCAGGAGTCGACTTCTCTGGTTGTAGACGTAAATCCGATTGCGTAGCAGTCTCTTGATCAAATTACCCTGCGATTCAAATGTTTTTATTACCTCAATGAACATCATAAACGTGAGTTGAGGGTCTCAGTTGCTAGTTTTGACACGTCGCTACCACGACGTTGTCCGTGTTTTTTTTTTTTTACCTAAAATAAAGCCGTTAGTTTAGCTGGAGCTTCTCAAACTTCAACTCCTCTTGTTTCAGAGCAGACGCCAGCGAAGAGACCAAAATAATGCCCACGGTAACTTAAAACAACCTGGAATGTGCGAACAGATCTACAGCACTATTCACTTTACTTGACCGCAATAGTTTTCTGTTTTCTTTTGCAGGTATCTGCTTTCATTTTATACATTATGTCATTATTTGCGGGGAGCCAACTCATGCTTCATGGCGCCAGAGAACAAAGCTGAAAAGCCTTTATCCAGACAGACAGACAGACAGACAGACAGACAGACAGAGAGACAGACAGACAGACCACTAGATAGACAGACAGACAGACAGACAGACAGACCACTAGATAGACAGACAGACAGACAGACAGACCACTAGACAGACAGACAGATATAAGGCAGGGAGACAGACAGCAATCACACTGCACAAACAACCGTAGAGGTCAATGCTATCACGGAAACGAGCGGGTTATTTCGTAGCATTTCATCATCATCATCTATCTCGGTCGCTTGTGCTCTCTCTCTCTCTCTCTCTCTCCCCCTTTCATGGCTGGATTTCTCATTGATGACAAAGCCATTTATGTCTCTCTTATGTTTCTCCCCTGCCTCCCTCCTCCTTTACCCATCCCCACTGCCTCTCCCTTATTCTCCTTGCTATTTATGCTTCCTCTGTTTTATTTTTCTGTTCTTTCTCTCTCCCTCACACTTTCGCTTGTCTCTCATTCTCAATTTGCGTCTCCTCTCTTTACTCCCCTCTTTGTCTTTCTTTGCCTTGTTCGCGCTCACATCTCGGCTATTTTTTCCTCCTCTTTCTCTCTCACCTCGTCTTCCTCACTCCTCATCCTCTTCCTCCTCCTCCTCCTCCTCCTCTCTCCTTCTTACATCATTTTCTCTCCAAACCCCTCTCCCCGCTCCCCCCCCCCCCCTCCTTTCCATTTTACCTTTTTCTTTCTCATGATTTAAATTCTGCTCATCATCTTTCTTACTTTCCTCTTTCCCTCTCACTCTGCCCTGCCCAACCTTGGTCGCCCTCTTTTACATGCTTTCTTGCTCTCTTCCCATCTCCCTTATTTTTCTCACTACTTCTCCTTTTTCTTCTCATTGTTTCTTTCTCCAACTTGTGCCTTTTAATATTGTCGCCTATTACTTTCTTTTATCATTTCTCCTCTTTTTCTTTCCTTTCCTTCCCTTTACCTTCTCCTTTCTTTGTCATACTTTCTCCTCATATCCCCTCTTTTCGCTTCTTCTACCTTCTAATCCTATGATCCCTTTTACCTCCCTACTGTCTCACCTCTTTTCACCCTCCTCTCATCTTCCTCCCAACTTCACCTGATTTCTTTTATCCATCCGTCATGGTCTTTTCCCTTCCCATCTCTCCATCACCTCTCTTTCTTAATCCTTAGATCCTCTCATGTTTCCTCCTCTCCTCTCCTCTTCCCCCCCTCCCTTCTTATGTTGCATCCCCCCCCCCCCCTCCCCCCCGCACAGCTCTCCTCTCCTCTATCCTCCCTCATCTTGTACACCACTTTTCCTTCTTCCCTTCCCCTTTTCTCAACGGTCTTTCCGTCCCCTCTAATTGACTCGTTCTCTACCTCCTCTCTCTGCCTCCTCTTCCTCCTCCTTTTTTTTCTCTCCTCTTCTTTATTACAACGAGACACCTGCACACGGCAAATATGAGAAAACCGTTAGAAATCCATTGCAATATTAAGAAAATTATTACTCAGTAGTAAAGTTAGAAAAGTTCAAAGCAAAACAAAAAAAAGATCCTGAAAATGTAATTAAGTAAATGAATAAAATATTTTTTAAAGTATACCGTATACAACCTAAATCTCCTTAAATAATTCATAAAGCTGATCAATTATATATGCACATTTCTAAATATTGATATCCTGTTCCTCTTCTTCCATCAGCGCTGAGAGATAACCGCATCCAGCTGCACCGCTCGACACCCACCGAGCTCTCCATAACCATCGGAGATGTGCAGCTGTCCGACGAGGGCGAGTACACCTGCTCCATCTTCACCATGCCGGTCCGCACCGCCCGAGCTACAGTCACCGTGCTAGGTGGGTCTCACACACACACACACACACACACACAGTACGTGTTCACACTAACACACACTGTGCATATTGGTGGGGGAAAGCTGTCTTCTTGATGATGCCAAAAACAGAGGTTGAAACTTTTCCAGACCTTGAAATGCACTCTGGACTATCAAGCATATTAGCATATTAACTTTTTTGATGCCGCAGACATATGTGAAATCAATACAATCTTCTTTTATTTTTTATTATAATTTTTTAGTGAAACTCCCTTTACTCTATTAATTCTTTCCATCTCCTGTCTGTCCTTGAAGGAGAATCCCTCTCTCAGAGGCCCATCGAGGTTTTCCTTCCTATGCAGACTCTTCTAGAGAAATGCTCTTTGTTCTCACCGAGGGCTAATGCTGCCGAATGATATTTTTGCCTTCCTTGTCTTCATACTCCAGCGTATCTTCTTTGGGACTGATTGACGGCAGCGCAAATCAGCTTGACTGCAGTCTATCTTGATTTCGCTCCCAAACCTGTGGGATTGTGACAAATCTAAATGGATGATTCAAAGCTTTTGGCATCTTTTCTTATTTTCTCCTCACTTGTCATGCTGTTTGTGACAATTTCACAACTCGTTCTACCAGTGGGTTTCAGACTAAACACAGAAAACGTGGGCCCATCAAATGACAAGATTAGTTTAATTTTTAGAATGGTGAAAAGGTGGCTCAAGTTCACCTTGACACACCGCTGTGGCTTTGTGCTAGCCTGACCTACCCTGCAGAGTTTAGAGCAGAGCGAGGTTTGACCCTGTGGATGTCCATTGAAACTGTGTGACATGCGAGCAGAGGCTGCCTGTTGGCATGGGGTAGTGCTACTCCAGCAGTTTAGTGTTGCGCTTCTATTAAGTTAGAGGACTTATGAAAGACAGATTAGAAACTAATGTCTGCAATCAATGCAACGATGGCTGAGATATCCTGTATTGTGGGTAAGGGCCTTTACTCATCGGGGACATGTGTTTTTCTTGCGATTGATGCGCACGTCAATATATTTTTCTCCAGCTCTTGTTTTTTATCATGAATACTTTCACATGGAAGACAAATATTACGTGGCAAAAGGGCAACGTAGGTATTTTTCGGAACAAGGTTGATTTTGCACTGCAAATAAAGACATAACCCCGCCGCGTTATGTGTAAAGGAGATACTCAAGGCGTACAAGGGATGCTCCATTGTTCGAACCAAGACGGCAACCTTGATGAAGGCACAGCGTACTGTTCTTACCTTTCGCAATAAAAGCCCTAGACATATACAGTACACTATGTAATCTTTACTAAAGGGAATTCAAATCAGAGTATTTTACTAAAAGCAAACTCGATAAAATAGCTTACAGTAGAAAAAGGCTATATAACAGTGAACCTCAGTCAGACTGCCAGACGCTGCTCTGGGTCAGTAAGATCCTGCTAGTTGGTACTCTGCCCGCTTGAATCTATTCAAAACTGTTATTGAATAAGTGCTGCAACTGTCGCAAATTTGCATCCTTGCCAGTGTGAATAGTGGTGTGTGAAAAATATTTAGCATTTTTGTCTCGTCTATTCGTCACGCCCCCGGCGTGTAAAGGCCTTGAAGCTGCAAAATCCCTGTATGCTATATGTTCCCTATAATGTAGTTCATTTTCATCTTTTTGTTAGATTCTGTACTCCTATGAGAAATAATCAGATTTTCATGTGTAAAATTGATTTTCCTTTAAAAGTAAAAACTGAAGTGTCACAGATTAATTGAAAAATAAATTGAGAAAACTTAATTAAAATAAAAAAATATATTTCCAAAATGATCCCTTCTTTGAACCGTAACGTTATGACTCCGTAGCCTTCCCCCGTGATGCCTTAATTCAGTTTGATCCAGATCCTTGCTTACAGCTTTAAACTATGTGTAGGGTTATGACCTCATATAACTCTTGTGCGGAGATGAACCGGCTCCACTCATCTTCGTTGGGATGGATGTTATTACTGTTGTGTGACGCTTCCCTGCAGCCTGCGATAAATCGTGGTCATCCTGTCCGTGGTCAGTGGGCCTGTTTATCGATTGGATATTGGGCTAATCGGCTTTGGACCCCCACAAACAATCTCTCAAGTATAGATTTTTATTAGTCAGGTTGTTATTGTGTCTCGGTGTGAGCTCATTCTTCCCATATTTCGTGGTTTTGCTTGAAGATGAGAACAAAACATTTCTCTTGGCAATACTGTAATGCACAAACTAATGGCCACACAGCCACGGCACTGTATACATGGGAGAGACAGCTGGTGGGATATTCCTGGGAGGTTGTGGTGGGCAGATTTATCGGCAATATTTCAGGGCATCAAATGCCGCTTTTAAATTACTTTTAATTGAGTCATCCTTTATGCTGATCACAAAAAAAAAACGTACATCCACTTTTATTCAACAAAGTTACCATATGATACACACATATAATACATTTTTGATAGAAGCTTATTCCTGATATTGAGGAGGTATTCTTTATACTGTGTCCTCTCAGCTTTTCTAAATGAATACACCCTTATGTGCCAACATGTTCTTGGATGGAAATTGAGCTGCAGAGGGTTTCTGCCTAATTCACTTGGAAAATGCACCAAGTGGAAACAAGAGATGCTGAAATTGTGATATTTAGGGTGGGGCGGGATGGCTTACGACGGCTGTTCCGTAGCTGATAGGGCCAAATTGTTGTTCCCCAAATTTGGGGTTTGTCGGTCCAGAACTGTGAAAGCATACTTGAATAAATAATTTTGTTGATATTTACTCAAATGTTTTGGCAGTGCTGCAAAGTATATTGAAATTAATTAAATATAGTCGCCCTGGACAACGGCATGAACAGAGCGCCTGCAATGTTAATGTAATTTGTGTGTGTGTGTGTGTGTGTGTGTGTGTGTGTGTGTGTAAGTGGGGGGCAGGGGAACGTGTATGTCGAAGCGAGGGTGAAGGCGGGTCTACATGAGCGCTTTAAATTCAAATTAACATCAGAATCACTCCTCCCTATTTCTTCCAATTGTGCAGTAATTGTGATTCAAGCTTTTTTTTATCCCGGTAATTGACGGCTGTGACACTGTATTCTGCGTTCAATGAATATTTCATGACCCCTGAGAGGGAACCAGGCCATTAAAAATGTATGGTAAGATGTCTAAAAACACATCGACCCCTATGGGAAAATCACCCGAAAGACATGGAGTTTTGGCACAGCGGCATTCATGTGTGTTTTATTCTTGTTTTGACACGTGCAACGTTTTGACAGACCCAGACACACACGAGCGCATAACTGCTGAGTACGGTCAGTTTTAAATGCTTGTGTGTCTGTTAGTGTAAAATGTGTGGCATGCCTCTCCGCTCTCTCCTGAGCGAGCCAGAGAATAATTTATAATGGCTTTATTCTCTTTTATTCTCCTTGTAGAGGAAAGGGTCTCGACAGGGCTCCTCCAGCCAATTCTATATGTGCAGTATTATTCTCTCATTAATATTCAGTGCTCCTTTACTGCCAGAGAGCTTCCGCACACAGTGCACTACATCAAATACTGCTACATTAAAAATTGACCACATTTTTATTTTTTGATCTATACCTTGGTTAGTTCGCAGCATTTTATATTGGTATTTGGTCAGTTTGCTTGTCTGTCTGCAGGGGCTGGACAAAAGAACAGGGACAATATAATTTGATCTATTGCCACAGCAACTATAGCAGAAATGTATCTATCCATCTATCCATATATCCATCTATCTATCTATCTATCTATCTATCTATCTATCTATCTATCTATCTATCTATCTATCTATCTATCTATCTATCTATCTATCTATCTATCTATCTTCTTCACTCCCTGAAAACTTGTAATATTGGAACAAATTTCAATAATTGGTAAAAAAAACTTGTCAATTTGAATGAAAATCTATCGGTTTCAGTCCTGACAATCCTTCATGACTCGCCTCTCCCGTCTCTAACTCTACATTTCTGTCTCTCCACTCTTTCAGCCTTCTCTCTTTCTCTCCCTGTCCATCACTCGGGCTCTCTCCTCCCTTAATGGCGCTCTGCGGTAGCCGGCAAAACCGAATGTTCATTATTTCCAAAAGCAGAATGACAGTAAACTCCGCCAACACTTGGAGAACAGTGCCGCCCACAACGGCTCCAGATGGAGCACGGCAAGAAAGGTTTCATTCTCTCCACTCTTGCCTTCGACCGTGATGGTGGAGAGTGGATTCTGAAATATTTGGCAGACTGGATTTGTAGATTCCTTGTCCCGCTTTTATCTGCAACTTGCACTCCAAGTTAAAATAGCAATCGGGCCAAAATGTTTTCTTATTTTTACCAACTGCTGGAATCTGGAAGAACACCTCTGGGAGAGGAAGCTAAATCATGATATTTTGGTTTGGCTCAGTGCTTTCTGGTGGCTCACTTTGGCTGAAGTCAGTTTGAATCTGACCTTTGTCTCATTCCATCCCTCTGTCCTTTTCACTTTTTCTTGCAAACGCTCACACAAGGCCCCAGTGCTCCCCCCAAAACCCATTTAGTCCGACTGAGTCATTCTAACTCCCATCTTTGCTTTTAACTAATGAAATTTGGGAGTCGTATTTAATAATCTTTGCAATAAGTAATTTGCTTGACATTTTGGACTGACCTGAAGTACTGAGAATGAACAGTCACACAATGCCACACTATGTTACAAGACTGACTTGAATTGTGGAAATGCCAAGGCTGTCAGAGTTAATGTAGAACTCATGTTCTTGGTTTTACAGCATTATTATTTTTCTCATTTAATTAATTGCATTTCCATTTTCATCTCAGTTGGCAAATGTTGGAATACTTGATATGTGGGCCGCAAGCAGTGGAATGTTATATTATGATTTTCTACATTCAGTTTCTGTGCACTTCGGTCCTGTTTTCAAGTCTTCCCTTTATCTCAAGACTGATGTGCACTTGTAGTATCTGAGCTTTTTGTGGTGCATTAATGAAAAGAATGTAGACGCAGTAACACTCTACTGTGTGTTAATGCGGTATTCCCCTGTGAAATATGTATTACTAATAGCAATTTGCAATGAATCGCAATTGACCCTTCGTCCCGCCCCACAAACGCAGACTGTTCCAATCATAGCGTGGCATCGACCACCTCTGACCAAGGTCCGACGATCCGGAGAGGCTGGAAGGAGATATATGTTTCTAAAACGTTCCGTTTCTACGCAAAAAAAAAAACCCGTGGAGCTAACAATAGCAGAGTTAGAAGTCGTATTAGTATTAGCGATGTTGTGAAGCGGTGGTGGGAAGGTTTTTAGGCAACAAAACCTATTGGTTAAGAGCACTGCCCAGGCGTTGATATCCAACCCTCTGGGAGTTCGGCAAGGCAGGGAACTTATTACAGCTAGCAGATCAAGTGTTGACAGGAAATAACCGATCCATATTAGATGTAGTTTATTTTTCAATTTACATTACACCTCCAACAGCGCAGTCAGACACAGCAATCCAGCAGAAGGTGACATCTTTTCCCCCGGCTTTCGAAAATCTGTGACAAATACCCAATGCAGAAATGATTCACATGACCGGTTTCTGAAATGCCAGCACTCTGCAAGGTGTGGTGAAGTTTAAGCACACAGACTACTCGGTTACAGTCTGGGAAAAGATTGTGATCGTGCAGATTTTTGGTTCAAACAGCGACCCCTAGTGTTGAACTCACAAACACACCTCCTCCCTGAGAGGATTTGTGATGCCGTAGAAACATTAAGCTAATTCCGCCTTTCCTTCTGAGACACAATGGTAATTATTTGCACCGCCTTAAGTGGTTGTCAGCAAAACATAATCATTTTCGAATGCACCGGTCCTGATGGACACAGATGTTTATTTATTCATAACATCTCGGCAACAAGGCAATTCAAAGCGTTTTACATGACACATCAAAAGCATTGAGACAAAGTGCAAAGGAAACGCAGAATAAAAGTACATTTAAAAACGATTAAAGCAGTCATTAAAGAGCCAAGAGAATAGAAAATTCAAACAAGCTACAACATTGTAAGACGGGGACAAAGTACCAGAATAAAAGTTGCAGTGCGGTGAGAAATAAATTATTATTTGATTTAATAAAAGACAGCCGCAAACTGAAAAGACTTCGCCTTGATTTTTTTTTTTTTTAAAAGTGAGAGTTGCATCCGACCTGTCGCTTCCTAGGAGTTTATTCCACTTATATGGTGCATAAAAACTGAAAGCTGCTTTCCCATATTTGTTTGTGACTTTGTGGACAGAAGGCAGACCTGAGAGGTCTGGGTGATCTGGGTGAGCAGAAAGCTGAGCAGTCATTTGAGCTGCTGCACAATAACCCTTTTGGGGGCAAACCATTGCAAGCCTGCATCATTATTATACCTCGAGCTGGTTTTCATCAGCGTTTCAGAATTGACCCGATACTTTTCGAGCTCATCTGCGGTCCGGAGGATGCTGTATCAAATTTTGCCGTTGATATTTTATTTTATTTTCCACAGCAACTTTGCAAAGACATGCAGCACTTCCTAGCGCAGCCATTGGCCCTTCTGTCGTGCTTTTCTCTGGCTACAAGGTGAACCCTGCAGCATGAAAGTTTTCTCTTTTTTTTTTTTACTAACTCTCCAACTCTTGCTCTCCCTCATTTTCTAGGTGTGCCCGGTAAACCTCAGATCTCGGGCTTTGAGACAGCCGTGCCAGAGGGGGACAAAGTCACCCTGACCTGCACCAGTACAGGCAGCAAACCCCCCGCCACGCTGCACTGGTACAAAGGAGACCGGAAGCTGGAAGGTGAGAGACTCAGGAAATGTATGTGTGTGTGTGTGTGTGTGTGTGTGTGTGTGTGTGTGTGTGTGTATTGCGGGGTCAGAAAATGTGTGTATTGTAGTACATGAGGTGTGTGTGAGAGTGTGTTTGTGTGTGTGCAGCTGCAAGGATATTGTGTAGTAATGCAAGTATGTGACTTGTGCTTGTATACAGGTGTGTGTGTGTGAGAGTGTTTCTCTCTGTGCTTAAGTGTGTGTGTGTGTGTGTGTGTGATCCTGCAGCAATCATTGTGAATGGGGATTTGAAAGTGTGTATGTTTGTACACAAGCTGGAATTTGGGCGCATATTCCTTCACGTATGAGCATTTATGTGTGTGAGAAAGTAGCTTGTGTGTGTGTGTGTGTGCGCGTCTGATCATGCTGTGTTTGTGTGTGTGTGTATTGTGTCCTTGCCACATTACCTGCTGTCTCTCTGTGTGTCCTAAACCTGTGCCTGCGTATGTGTGTGTGTATATATGTGTGTGTGTGTGTGTGTGTCTGAGAGCACGCTGCTTTTGTGCCTGAGTGCAGAAACATGCTGAGAGAGTGTTTGTGCCCTCCTTTCCCATCATTCCTTCATGTTCCTGATCCGGTAAATGTGTGCCTATGCATGCATCCAGGAGCTGTGTATGTGTTTGCTGTTATGGGGTTTGTGTCGATGCAGAGTTTATCTGTGCATGCGTGTGTGTGTGTGTGTGTGTTTGTGTGTGTGGTGTATGTGTGTGTGTGTCATCCGTTGAGCTGCAACATATCTGCTATACGGGGAGTGACACAACAGAGCGAGAGAGATAGCGTGGGTCGGATCTAGTCGGGGATAACAACAGAATCCAGCAATAAAAGGCTGGGCGGAGGAGAGGATGAAGGGATGAGGTCGAACAGAGAAACGGAGCTAGAGAGAGCTTTGCATGAGGTCAGGATGACTGTTTCTTATTTTTTTTTCTGGCTACGGATAAACGGGAGAAATGAGCAGGGAAGAGAAAGGCAAAGGGATGTTGTGAGAGGACAAATTAGCCGGCTTCTTTCCTCCAGATAAACTGAAAATCAAGGAGACGATTGGCAGCCTCTGAGTCACACCAGTGGTATTTGGCAGTGGCATCGTTTCTCCAAATTACAGCCATGTTTCCCGTAATCCCCCCTGCCTCTTGTTGCTTCATCAGTCAAAGGTTTTCTGTTTTGCTTTACCGAGCAGAACAAACATGTTGGAAGTGTTGTTTCTGTCGCCCTTTTGCTCCTTCCACCATCTGCCGTCAGCACAAACTCTATAAGCTTAAAGCTCTGTTTGTGCTGGAAGAAGAGCGCCCTCTGTCTGTCCGCCAAGCTCTCCAGCAGATGTCCCGCTAAATCTGTGTAAACCCACGGACAGGTAGAGCTTATTTGCAGTGGGCTTTTCTACTGTAATTATAGAATCATAACATGATGTGATAATGTGATAATGATTTATTGATGGGAAAATGCTACACTCTGCGCACCTTTGTAATGCAAAAATGCCCATCTTGTGTCCTGATGCCTTGGCAGTGTTGGTGTTTGCTGTAATTATGGACTGAAATGAATCGAAAGAATGGACTGAAGCTACAAAGAGAAGGAGGAATGGGAGAGCTGCCCGCCGGAGGACAGATTATCTGGACGTTTTGTTGCAGCCGAACTAAAAACAAGGAACAGAGGGAAAGAGGAGGCTGGATGTTCAGATTGTTGCTCTTTTAGAGAGATTGGATTTTTTTTTTGTTCAAAGGGTGAGCTCAACCCAAAATACAATACGATACGCGGACCTGTAATGGTATCGCGGCACGCTGACAGCGCGCTTCTCTTTGTCCAGTTTTTGAAATATCTGTTTTGGGATTACAGTAGAAGAGGGGTAAAGTCAATTTTGTCTGTGGCGCGCACAACTTTGACTGACAACTTTGTTTTATTAAACAACTTTTGCAGGACTGTGTTCACTCCGGATAATCCGCTGACCTCAGTGTGAACGGCTTTCATAGGAAAGCTGTCCCCAACCTAAAGTCGGGGGGGACAGATGTTCAACAAATCAAAGGCCCTGATTTTTTTTTTAGTCTCTAGTTTGGGTCAAGCTTCAAAAATACTAGATTCATACCTAAAGCTAAGTTCACTCTACACAACTTGTCTTGTAATCGGGAGTCTTGCAGGCGTTGTGTTTTTCCCGCTACACTACGATGGCCGACCAGCGACTCACTACCAGGTCTTTTACCAGGAGGAATCCCCCATGAGTCTTTCTGGGCTCGAGAAGTGACACGATGATCGATGTAAGGATCACCATGCATGTAGTCGTGCTTGTTGATGTTGTCGTGGACACATATGCTCACGAAAAAAAGCCTGTTTGTGCGAGTCTTTAGTATTTATAGCCTGTTTTCACTTGGTGCAATCACAACTGTGGTTTGCGTTGCCAAAGGACACATTCAGTAAACTATTGTTCCAGACGACTCCTCCCCAGGTTTCCCATCAACAGGTGTCTTGGGCGCTGACTGGCTAAGTCCAGATATTTAGCCTGCTAGATATCTAGAATGTGTCCTTCGAACAGTTCACACAGAGAGCTTGGAAGCCGATTTGCAAGCGGCGAGCCAACGCCGATCTGTCTCTGATCGGGCCTTTTGTCGGGGAGCTCCTGACAGCGAGTGGAAAATCAGGGCTTTAGTCGTGTAGCGTGAACGCCCCCCAATGTCTCTGAAACTCCATCCTTCAGTTTGTAAAGCTCTTTTTGTTACAACGTTGTAGTAGCCCAAGTTGAGCTGTTTTCTCAGACTTTGTGGAAAGTCACAGAGGACAACTTTTCACGGGCTGAGCAGCACCCCTCATAAATAGGATCGTTGCCGTGCAAACAAATATATAACTTGTTGCCAAAAATGTTGGCACTGAATGAAAAAAAAACAGTCATTTCATGTAATCCAGGGTTTTGCTGAATCAACAGTCTTGTCTGGGAAATGATTTTCATCCAAAGTAGCAGGGACACTGGTTCTGTTTTTGGTAATTTGGAGCGAACCGACCCTTTAAAATATCGGGAGAACAGAGAAGAATAGAGACAGACAGAGAGCGAGTTGAAGGAGATCAACTCCATGTGAATGATGGTGTGTTCGAGGCCTCGCCCAGCCGTCCTGATGCCACACAACACCAATCAGTCAGTCTTGGAACGGCACACACACACACCCACACACACACACACACACACACACTGTCACACAGTGCTCATCTCCGACGAGATAGTGGAAGAGCAGCACAGGTCAGCATGCTATTATTACAGCTTCTCATTCATGGTATGGTGCACTTGTATGTGTGAGGGTGCGTGTGTGTGTGCGTGTGTGTGTGTGTGCGCGCGCGTGTGCATGTGCGTGTTTGGTGTGTTGGAAAGAAGAGACCATAGACTTCTGCTCACCACAGCTTCTTTGACGGCTTCACTGACAGTAAAAAGAAAGCAGCGAAGAGAAGGAGAAGGGAACGAGGGCGACACAGATGTAGCGAGGGTGGGTGAGGGAGGGAGGGAGAGAGGGAGGGAGAGAGAGAGACGCCTTGTATCAAGAAAGTGACAGTGAGGGACCGCTGAGAAAACAGAGAACAGAGAGGGAGTGAATGAATGAGCGGGTGTGTGCGTTTGTGTGTGTGTGTCTGTGTGTGTGTCTGTGTGTGTGTGTGTGTGTGTGTGTGTGCATAAAAATAGCTAGAGCGACTGCGAGGATACTGCGAGGCTGATGGAAGCTGCAAAGAGAGACTGACGGAGCAAGAGAGAGAATAAAAAAAAACCCACAGAAGAAGAGGCGAGAAGGCTTTGCGGCTGAGTGAGAGCGCAGACTTGGGGGTAGAGGACAAAGCAAATGGGGGGGGGTGGGGAGGATGGGGATGGGGCAGTTTTAAAGAGGAGGGGACTTGAGAGCGCAACAGGAGAGAGGGGAGCAAAAGGAGGCAAGGCTGACGAAACGGAGGGAGAAATCCGGAAAGAGGATTTAGATAGAGAGACGGGGGAGAGCAGGGGGAGACGGAGAGCGAGAGAGTGCGGGAAGGGGAGTGGTAATTGAGAAGAATGAAAGGCTAAGAGCTTTGAAGACTGTATTAGTTGTACTGTGTGAAAGGGCTATGGATCATTTAGTGACATCGATGTATTGGATTGGGGATAATGGGGATTTATGGTGGCACTTAAGGCCATACAGGCTGAATACCGGCCCAAATTGTCATAATGCAGGACATGGGGCGGACGGCGGCGGGCACGTGGGCGTGTGTCCGCACGGAGCGACGTAATGTGAGAGACGAGACGGAAAGAGACATCAGAGAAGCAGACAGCGGTGGAGGACGATCCTTAAAAATGCAGCGACGCAATGGGGAAATGACAGCGTTGGCGTCTGAGAAATAGTGACGCAAAAGTGGGAGGACACGGAAATACTGCATCTCAAACTTCACCCGGGTGAATGTCTTTAGTGACCCTCCACGGCTGGAGACGCTGTCCCAGCAGCCGTACGTTCACTAATCCGGTAACAGGGCTACTTAACTCTCCTTCCAAATTAGATGACCTCACACGAGCGCTGGAAATCAGACTTGAACGCTTTCCCTGGACGTAATCCGATTCGAGCTTAAAAGTGATGACCGTTTTGATTATTTTAAAACCTTCCCTTTATCCAGGGAAGGGGCTTTTGCTGAGCGTGCACGGCGGTGCTAAGCCATGCGTCGCCGCCTATTCACCGGTACACGTTCTCACACCTCGGAGACGCCAAGTAGAACCAAAGTATTTTTACATTCAGCAGCTTCACCGCAGTAGCTGGGCCTTGAGCGTCTTGTTCAGTTGGCGAAGTTGTTGAATATAATAATGAGTTTCATTCTAATTTGCACTTTTCCTTTCCACGGTGGTCCAACTGCTCTTTTTTTTTTTTTTTATGTTATTTCTATCCAGAATAGGGCTGCAACTGACAATTTATGAATTTATTCATTCATTATCTTTATATCTTTGGGTGGTTTTGTCCATAAAATGTCAAAATCTAGTTTAAAAAGCCAATCACAATTCACCAGAGCCCAAAGTGATGACTTTAAATGACTTGGTCCAAAACTCAAAGATATTCGAGAACAAGCAGTAAAACGTCACATTTTAAAAGTTCTTCAGTTTTGTTTCTTTAACTTGCACCAATAACATGGAACGGGCTGCAAATATAGAAACCAGCAAATGAACGCTGTTCTTACTTTAGAAATGTCTTCAAATGGTAGCTTGATTAACAAAAGTGGTGTGGAATTAGCGAAGACTGCCAAAAAGTTTTACTATAATACATCATTTATCAGTATTTACTGCATTAGAATATTTTCTAAATTCAATAAATTAGTATTTGCATGGATAATTTCTCCCGCACATTAGCGTTTCAGTGTCTCACAAGATATCACTCCATTGAATCTGCATTCAAAACACAAGAAGCACTGGCAGATTTACTTCTTTGATTATGAAAACAACATTTTACATCTCATTATGCGACTAAATGATTTTAGGTTCCATCCGCTAATCGATTAAGTGACTAATGTTTCATCTCTAATCTCGAAGCCGAGGTCACAACAAGCACTCTTCTCCAGCCTCAAGAAGGCCCAAACAAGCTGGATGCAGTAATTGCCGCATCCAGTAGTTTGATTCTACTAATATGATTGTTTTATGGTGGATTGTTCACTTGAGAGTTAGAGCATCAGCAGCACGAGCACCTCATCTGCATCGCATCACCACCTTGGGGGAAGTTAGTCTCAAGGATGTGCCGGTTGCCCACCTTTTTTATTCGAGGAATGGAAGTTTTAATAAAAAGTACAGACATCCTATTAAATTTTTAGCGAGTGCCGGAGTATTGTAGAGCTAAAATATTTAAGAGGGAGAAACCCGCTCACACTTCCACTCATTCTGGAATAATATAATTGCATATTCATAATATTTTTTTTAATGCTTTATCAGGAATTAATAACTTAACTTTGATATATGATATATATATTTTTGTAATTATTTGCTATTTTTGTGAACTGTAAACTTTTGACCTGTTTTTAATAGTAATGAATCACGGGACAAGGCAATGATGTCATAACTGTGCACTATAAATTGACCAAACATTATGACGTGAGGATGTAGAGTGAAGCAATAGTTGGCCTTGTCTTGCTTCAAAAGTTTTTTTGAAGCAGGTTTACATAAAACTAAATAAATGTACTGGCATGTGAGCGCTCTAAAAGAGACGAGTGTACAGAGTGCTGCAGGGATGACGTGTTTTTATAGGCAAGCCAGGAAGTGAGCGTCGCACTGGGTCCTTGGACAAAAAGCCAATGGGGTTCCTCCATTGGATTTTGGATTATTGCAGAAAATACTTGCACATTTTTGTTTGGCAACATAATCTTCACAATTGAACACCACTTTTATGATTTTTTTGAAGCGTAAATACGATCACCAGGAATAAAAAGCTCACGTAAGGCTACAGACGAACTACTTAGCGGTCACGTGTCTTCATGTCTCCAGCTCTGAGCTAAATCTGGTCTAGTGTTCGTCAAATCATGTATTTAAAGGTTATAAACTTTGAGACGAGGGAACTGTAAGTGTAAGGACTTATGCCTGCAGCTCTCTGTATCTGTGCTTCTCTGCAAATATGTCTGGGTTTTTAATTTATGCCGACGGATGAGAGCGCCGTTTCTTTTATATCATTTCTCACACCTTTATTTTTACCCCCACACCATCAGCTCCACATCATATTTTTCTGTCCTACAGTCTGCTCGTAAACGTACAGACCTGTTCACCGGCAAGAGTGGGCAACTGTCTATATTTTGCACATCCAGTAAATTCTTTGGCCACTTTGGAGCAGCGGAAACGAGCTCGTCCACTTTTTTTTACCACCTTGTGAAGTTGAAATGAAGAAACTGGTGCAAGAAGCAAAACATTTGCCTATTTAGACTTCCAGCAGACGCGTAGCAGCATTGTCATTCATGTGGAGGCGTGTTTGTGTCCACCGGATGAATGCAAGTCCAATATCCTCTCTCAGCTCTGTTTTGGTCTTCAGGTGAATACGTAGCTGCTGAACGCTCGCTAAGCGTGTGCGTCTGCCGTTAGGTGTTGGGCAGGTAGCGTTCGGTCTGCTGGTTTATCAGGGAGCGGAGAGGCAGGTGATTGTTGCTTCATCACCACGGATGATCCCCTTCACGTAGTGCTGCAAGCCACTGTGAATATAGAAAGGATTCTAGCTGCATTTAATACTATTCAAGTGTCGATTCACCTAAATTACACGTTCTCATTTTTATAGTTTTCATCTTATTTGTCCAGGTTTTGACTTTTCCCGAACACAGAGTGTTTGTTAATAGTGTTTTGGGATCAGAGCATTAAAGAAATTACCTTTTCAAGAAATCGGCAGCAACCTCTGTTTCCAGGACTTTAGATTATTAGATAACGAGTCAGTAGATTATTATCTATGTATTTATTTGTTATATTTTCTTTTAGGTAGTTAAGAAAGTATTGTTTAAGTCAAGCCTGATGTTGCCTTACACATAGTCTCTTCCACACAGTGAGGCACACAGCTTATTATTATACACTGGTATAATTTACTCGGTATCGGCCGATACTCCAACCAGGTATTTGTATCAGGACTGAAGAAGTCTAATCGGTGCATGTCTGCTCCGGGTAATCCACAAAATCTACTGGGCACAGTTTTCTTTGGCACTACTTCTCTAACAGAGAAATATTATCTCGTATAAAAAACTGTTCTCAGCCTGTTCTGTGGATTAAACAGAGTAAGACACCGGGATGTGTGGTAAATTCACTTTCCGCTGCTGTGTGCACCACGACTGAAATGTCATTCAACTCCATTTCAAATGCGTAGAGACGGGGATATCAAACACGGATATCTGAAAACCTGCACAGAAAGAAAAACTGCTTAGCGTGGCTAAAACATTAATTTGTTTTGCAAATTGGATGAACCGGCCCTTTAAGAGGGATAATCTGTTAGTTTGTGCCTAATCCAGTGTAACAACCTGTTACTGCTTCCCAGTCCGATACGCTTGTTGCTCCACTTGCAACTACCATGCAAATCTACTCCGATTATATCATAGTGAACTGAGTAAATGTGCATTATAAAGGAAATGTGCATCACGGCTGTCTTGGGGGGAAAAAATACACTTAAAGTGACTGCATCTTATTTTATTATCAGTCAATTCCATGACCTTTTTGAGCAACAAAAAAAAACTTCTTAAAACTCAATTGCATGATTTCGAAAAAGTACTGAAAAATACTGTACACAGGAGTCGGTGAGTAAACAAACAGGATTTATTTTCACTCCCAGGTCTGGTTTTTTCGAGATCCATTGTCTTTAATAAAGGCTGTATACTGGCTGTGTTTGTGTGTGCAGAGAGAGAGAGAGAGAGAGGTAGAGAGAGAGAGAGAGAGAGGTAGAGAGAGAGAGGCAGACAGTGACAAAAGGACTCTTCTGAGTGGCGTAGGGTTATTGAAATGCACCTGGAAGGTAAACTAATTTTCTCTGCGGGTCAGAGGACTGGTTATGGTAATAAAACGAGAGATGTCATTAGATGCAGCGGTATTAGAAGAGTTTTCTGGAGGGGGAGGAGGTGAGGAGGAGGTGAGGAGGAGGATGAAGAGGGGGAGGGGTCTGTGTCTGTTATCTGTGTGTTTGATAGTAAGACAGGAAAAAGTGTGTGTTTTCCAATCTTCTCCCCTGCCACTATCTCTGCCTCCTCTGTGTATATGTTATTCATAAGCTTGACCTACATGTGCCAATGCTTGTGTGTGCAAGCCAGCTAGCGTGCCCGTGTGTGTGTGTGCGTGTGTGTGCGTGTGTGCGTGTGTGTGTGTGTGTGTGTGTGTCACTCCACGCAAAAGAAAGTGATAAGGTTCTGGTCCACTTTCCAAGATTCACCAACCACTTTCACGGTCCGACCACCTGGTTTTATACGTTTTTTTTTCTTCTTACAATAGAGTGCGAGATCCGGATGACAGTCTCCACTGTGTTTATGCTTTCATACTTGGTCTAACTCCGATGCTGCCGCCGCCACACACAAACCCGCCAGCACCTGCACGCTTCTTCTTTCCTTCGTTTCATCCTGCACAGACTGCCGCGGCTGCTGCCAAAAAATGCGGGAGACGGGATCAAATGGAAACGTCTCTATATGAAAATCTGTGCATATTATTACTTAAAACTTACATCATAAAAACAGACCTGTTTTATCGCTCTTAAAAAAAAAAAAAAGAAAACTGAAAAAACAAACAAGCATGGCTGCAACAGATTGCCGTTAAGATGCTGTGAATTCTCTTTATTTGCAGAGAAAGAAAATGTCGTTCTGTGCTCGGGTGTAGTTGCCGCTCCGTCCTCAGTGAAGGAAATGCAAGCTGTCTCCTAAGCAACAGCGAGCAAGTGAGTCCAAAGAAAGCTGGACTTAGCAACATTAGATCTTTGGCCTCTGTTGTCCCTTTGGTGTCCTTCTGCATGAGACATCACAGACTGGCCTGGTTAGAAAACATGATCGTGCTGTGTGCAGTTTACTGATGTTACGTTGCAGGAGTTCAGGCTACTGAGGGGAACTGGGATTTTCAGTTGACTCTGGCAGGCATTAGGAGCTAACAACATGCAACATTGACTTCTGCAGCTTTGAAGACGCCATGAAGGAGCTTTCAGGTTGAAATTCCCCCTGACGTGTCTCCTCATGAACATGGGATGTCGTGGCAGAACGCACGACTGAAAGGATTCGATAAACCCGTTGTCTGGAGTCGTTGGTTGCACGCTGTCAGAGGGCCGTACGTTCAAGTCAATTCGACCACAATCACAGCACTTTGGAAAATGGAGCAAATTGAGGGCTGCAGCTAATGGTTGCCTCAAGATGAGCTTTTTGACTAATAGATTGATAAGATATCAGGAAAGAGAGGAAAACGCCCATCGTCATTTTCCAGATCCCGAGATGGTGCTTTCAAATCGCCTCTGTTCAGAAAACCTAAAGATGTTCGACGGACAGTGATATAAAACATGGAAATGCAGTGAATGCTCACATTTAAGAGGCGGAGGGTTAAGCTTAATTAATAACTGAACACGTTAATGGATTATAAAACGTCTTGATTTTATGTTGATCTACTAATTTTTTTGGGGCAAACGGAGACAAATAAACAGCCGTGACCCACGTGGCTCCTGCCAGTCCCACTTAATGCAAAGATGGACCTGCATGTGTTATGCGGTGGCTTATGGGGTCGTCCTTAAATCCGCGATGACGTTTTATTGGATAAAACATTTGTGTACATCATCGGGTGAGTCAGCAGTGAGAGAAATGGTGCGATATTGCTCTTCGAAATGTGAGTAAATGCACTGTTAGACACACCGAGTCTGTGGCACATAATGACAGATAGCAGCGCGAAACACCCAGGGGCACAAGGTAACTGCACAGAAAAGGCATTCTTCATTTAATTGGAACAAATGGGGGTCATTGCAGCTCTGTACAGTTCTACAACATGAAACCTCCACATCCTAATTACAGTAAAAGACCGTTATTCGGTGCCTTAGTGTACGTGCCTTTAGCGTGTGTGTTTCTTCGTGTGTGTGTCTGCGTTGTACTGGTGTTGTTCTTGTCCCTGGTTAAGATGCAGAGACCTTCCTCTTAACTGCCCCCCACCCCTCCCTTCCCCTCCTCCGTCTCTCTCTCTCTCTCATCCCTCTTCCCCCTCAGGACGTCCAACCTCGGTGGAGTCCAACCCAGACGGTCCCACGTACAACGTGAGGAGCGAGCTCACCGTGGAGGTGAGCCGCAGTGACGACAACGCCCTCATCACCTGCGCCGTCAACCATCCCTCTCTCACGTCGGGGGAGAAGAGGAGCGAGCACGCTCTGCGGGTGTTGTGTGAGTCAACCGGGGAGGAAGGGGAGACACACAGAGGGAGGGGGAGGTGTGTGTGTGTGTGTGTGTGGGGGGTGGATGGACGTGAGAGGGAAATGCAAAGTTAAACCTCAAAACTGCTGTCTTTTTTAATATTTCCGCCCTGCTATTCTCCTTTATTAGGCAGCAGAGTCACATTTTCCTCCTTTTGCAGTTTGATCTCTGCTCCAATAATTCCACATCAGCTCCCCGTAATAATGACCACGGAGGAATTTAACCTTCCTCTGCCGGCGCACTTGCCCAGACTTGAGTCGCTGTGAATAAGAGGAGCGGGTTATCATCTGAAATGAAACCACAAACGGAGCCACGTCGGAGTCTGTATCGGTGCTGCCACCCTGTGGGCGAGGCGGCGGCACTGCATCGCCGAGGGAAAGTGATGTCGTTGTGTAAGGGGTTATGTCATGGTGGGAGGCCGAGAGACGGGGACGCCTACAGGATGCAGATGGGAGTAGATTTGAGACGGGGATGAATGAGACTGTCGGTGCCGTCTATGCGCTTATGAGACCTGTGTTATGTAACTATAGTGTCTGTACGCGTGTGTGTGTGTGTGTGTGTGTGTGTGTGTGTGTGTGTCTGTGCGTGTGCGTCTGTGTCTGTGTCTTCCACTTATAGATTCCCCTAACGCGGAGATCGTGCCTGAGACTGATCTGCCAAGAGAGGGGGAGAAGTTTCATCTGAAGTGTTTGGGCAACGCCAACCCCGAGTAAGACACACACACACACACACACACACACACACACACACACACACACACACACAGAGTCTCATACCGAATGCCAATTATTTGTTTGTTTTTTTGAACTTCAATACAACTTCAGGCAGTTTGCGACACAACCAAGACTTTCTTCCTCTCATGCTCACATTTCACCGGAGAAAGGCGACTTATTAGTACACGTGGTTTACATTCTGTGTGCCACAGCAGTGGTTCATGTGATAAAGTAAAGTGTTTGTTTACTGCAGGTGGACAAACTAATCCTCATACCAGTGACTTGTAACTCTCATATGACTCGTTATTTATATGACCTGCCACCTCCACGGTCAAGGTCTGGTCAAGTTTGACCAACTAACTGAGGTGACGGTTAGAAGAAACCGTCTCTGACTGTTGCTCAAGGTCACACACTTTATGGAATGCTGTGACGTCATGCTACTTCCACCTCTGCTTATTCATAGGACAACTCAAGGTCGGTTTCTTTAATTATTTGAACATATCGCCCATTTTCTCCCGGTGAGGACATTTCCTGAAGGACAGTTTATGTAAATGTCTTTCTTGTCTCTTCTCGGCCAGTACTAATATCATCTCTCACCTCCATCTCTTGAACCAATATTGTTCGTATGCCTAGTAAATTACCCGATAGACATCTCATTTATTATCAAGCCAGTGCTTCCTGTCTCATAGGAGCGTGGCATGTTTTGCTCTTACTAATGTACTGATGGAAGCCCTGCCTCTAATGAACAGAGCAGTCTGGATGCGGCTGTCCTCGCCCCTTCAGAGGGTCTCAATAGATTTCTCGAGGCACTTTAGAGCGGCATATGAAGACGCAGACACACACGAGGAAAAACATCCACATTTAGTTCCTGAAAAGGTGTCAAACTCTGCATCATCACGTTTCATTTCTGACACCCTCTCGCGCAAGAAGGCACTTGTTCAAACCTGACACGTACGTAAACAGACACACACGGGCGCCGTTAGCAAAAAAAAACATCTGCTCGTACAAGCTCTCGCGTGTTCACTGATACAGTGTGTACACAATAACTCCGATTCTCACAGACACAAACACAACAACAACCTGCAACAACCCCCCCGTCTTAAATCCTGCCTACACAAATGCACTCCTTCCCCTGGCCTTTCTGCATTATAGATGAACCTTCAGCCAACCAGCCCTATCGATCCACTCTCCTCGCCTCCTCCTCCCCCTGTCCTCTCCTCACTCCCTCCCTCCCTCCCTCCCTCCATCATCAGTTATCTCTCCGCCGCCGTGTCACTCACGGCTCGTTCGCTGCTCTCCGTCTTGTCGCGATGCCTCCTCTTCCTCCTCTTCCTCCTCCTCCTCCTCCTCCTCCTCCTCCTCCTCTCCTCCCCCCGTCCTATCCAATAACTCTCCTCTATCTCCCCTCGCACCTTTTTCCCCCCTAAACTCCCCATCCCGCCTCCTCGTCCTCTCCCTCCAGCTCTGCTCTCCTGTCACCCTCCACCCTCCCCTCCCATCCTCCCCCTCCCCTCCTCTGTCGGCTCATCACAGGAGTGGCTAGGAATAGGACTAGCCGGTTAGTTTGATTGGCAGGTGGAACAGATAGGGGGCGGGGCAGGAGGAGGTGGCTGTCATCGCATGAACGTGCTTTAACAGGCAGTAAGGGAGTCGATAAATTATCGACTACAGAAAAGCAAGGTGTGAACAGTGTGCTGCGGTCCGGGGTTCAATTCCCACAGGGACCACCTATATGCTAGAAATGTACATTTGAGATTCAATTACACACTCTGGATGCAAGAGACCATTGCATTATGTATGTTCTCTATAAAACGTTGTCATGTTCGATGCTAATAAATGGTTCGATGTAGTTCAAAATGGCCCCCGACAGTGCCATGGGATCAGCTCCCGCTGGGATTGAGATACACAGGGTTTTAGATAAAAGTGTACACTGAGTGGCAGAGGCTGTATGTAGAAAGGGAAAATAAAGGCTAGAGAGAAAAGACAAACTGTGAGATCGCTGCAAAAAAAATAAAAAATGACAAGGCAATGAGAGGGAGAGGGGGGAGAGAAAACAAACCGACAGGAGAGGGGAGAGGTGGAGGGAAGCGGAGAAGAAGCGTGGGCGGAGAGGAGACGGAAAGATTTGGTGACAAGCAACGAATGACTAAGACGAAGAGAGGGAGAGCAAACAAGAGAAAGCCCTTGTGTGTGTGTGTGTGTGTGTGTGTGTGTGTGCGTGTGTGCAGCTGTGTGCACCGCCGCTTGTGGATGAGCTAGTGTCCAATCAAATCAGATACAGGTTGCCCCTGCAGCTGTCAGTCAAAACCCAATCACCGCGACGACACCTTTCCACGCGACACGCCCAGCCACTCGGATCCCTCTCCTCCCCTCGAGCTGCCCTCCCCAATCAAACTCACCGAACGTCACACTCCCGCTCCATGATACACTCTTTTTTTTTTTCTCTCGCTCTCTCTCTCTCTCTCTCTCTCTCTCTCTCCGTGGTCACATCCTGTCAGGTTCAAAAGAATAACTTACCGTATCAAATTCAATACTGTGTTTCCTTGACGCCCGGCAGCAAGAGCTTTCTAATAGAAGAGAAAGGAATTCGTGCTCTACATTCTTTTTATATTTCCCGTTTATTCCATCAGCACGGCCCGGGAGTGCTTGCGTCACATATCTGAGCTTGTATCATTTAACCAAGACGGTTGACGTTGAAAGCGAAAGAGCCTTGCATAACCGAGATCTGTCGCGTGCAGGCTTCCTCGTGTGTGCAAGGTCATGGCCAGGGTCGGAGTACGGCAGGTGACATGTAACAGGATTACGGTAATCTGCTACCTGTAAAAGGATAACGCCGGCCACATGCTATATTTCTCTTGCTGTTAACAAATCCCATGAGAGGCCAAAACCAACAAGGAATATATTACTCACAAGTAGGGCCGTCTCAATGTCAGACTTTTTCCCTCAACGATCGCCGGGGCCAAAGGGATTCATGATAACGATATGTGGCCATATCTAAATCAAATAATAAAAAATAAGAATCAGTTATATTGAGCTTTACCTTTGTTTACATTAACACCATTAAACCCCCAAAATACAAAAATAATATGGAGACAGAGTCTGTAACCATAACTGTCTTTGTAAACGGATTTAGGAGGCCCTGTTCTTTTACATCATCTTAATATATGCGTATTTGGATATGATGTCATTTTTTTTATGTGACAGTTATCGTCAATGCCGGTGTATCGCGACATCCCTCCAGACAAGTATTGCCTCAGTAGCCAAAGTCTGCTCATAACTCATCAATGAGCCACATTGTTGTCTACATAGACGGTCACTAGTGCAACCAAATGTGTATTAATACGCAGCTCAAAATAGTCCCCAACAAATGCACTATTCTTACTCCTGTTGGAATTATTGTTGCTATTTGTCAGCCGTTTAAGAAAATGCTTAGCCCTTTTTTTGTGAAGATACAATAAGTGTTGCTTTTGGCTACACAGGGGTATGTTGTAAACAACACATTCTATCACCTTATAAAGTTTTTATGGCGAACGAGTATGCATACAGTGGCTTGTTTATTTACACAGGCTAGCAGACACGGAGCAACATTAACATTAAACTGTGGACTGTAAACACAAAAGCCGAGAGAAGCTGAAGCTGAGGTGAACTGCGGAGTCAGCCGATTATTCAGTTCATCCATTGTTTTCATAAAAAGTAAATATGTCCATCTTCTGGTGCCACAGACAGGGTAGGAAGGAGATCATTTCATAACCTCTAGCTGTGAAGATACTGATCAGACAATAGATACTGTTGGTAGAAATAAGTGTTGGATTACAGAGGTTTTTATACGTTAACAGAATTTAGCAAAAACACCCGACAGCGCATTCTTTACCGTGATAATAATTACAGCTGGGAGAGGGAGGAATATGCAGCTCCAAAGTACCCGTAATTGCAATAGAGAATGTCTTCAAGCGTATCATGACTTTTGTGCCGTGTTTATTAATGCATGCGTGCTAATTGAGAAGCTTCCACCTAAGCGGAGCCCCGCGCTCATAGCCGTGAATGGAAACCGCAGATTTGAGACACGCATGCATGCTGGGAAATGTGGCCTGACCAATCAACTGCCTGCACTTAAACCACCCGCTGTATTACAGCGATTGACTTGTGAGCATTACGTGTAATAACATCGCACCAGTTACAGCCTGTAAATGCGAAGTTAATTGTTCAGTTAATTGCACATTATCTAACATTTGGAGGCGGCGTAATACAACAGCTGACTCCGTTTTACAGCAGGTAACCAGACGATGTACGCAAACATGATCCCGACACGCTTGTTTTAAACTCCACGGCTTTAGAATCCCTTTGCCTCAGGACAGCTGACTGAACGCTGGAGCTCCACTTCTTTTCTTCTTTTTTTTTTTTATTATTTTCTTTTTTTTTTTTTAGCATTGTTAGGATTTATATTCCTCAAAAAAAAAAAAAAAAAAAAAAGAGACACATATTCAAAACTTTGAGCTTCCTAGTGAGTCCACATTCTCCCAAGTGTTTGCTCAGCACCAGGTGTCAAGGGAGCAGACGATGTTTCTCATTAGCTTTCAACTTTGCCCGGCAGCGTCAACAGATAGAATTATTCACATTTTTAGAGACATCCCACTAGAATTTAAGATATTGGTCTGAAGGAGCTTGGTCTAAGAGATGTATTGTTCGTGCCTGTACGAGCACAAAAGGCCACCTGGCCTCCATCATGAGTCTACACGTAGCACCTTTAGGTGTCGCTGAGGTTTTTTATATTTTTTCTTCACATTTCTAAGAGCGATTAATCAGTCCAGCACATTCAGGTCTGTCCCCGTTTCAGTCTCCCCGTCATTGTAATTACTGTACAGCGCTTAAGGACTCGCACATTTACATAATTGATTCTTTTATCAAGACACGTCTCGCTATCTCGCTCATACACAATCTGTTATGCAGAATGGATTTTCTTTTTTTTTTTTTTTTAAGTTTCTTTTTTTTTTCTTTTTTTTTTACGCAGATTTGCAACGCTGATCTTTATGCTGTTGTCTTCTTCTCCCTCCATCTCTTTTAATCTCGTTTATTTTCAGCTGCGCCACTCCTCCCAACCCCGTCCTCCTTTCTGTCATTTTTTTTTTTTTTTTTTTTTACTTTTACCGTCTGCTGCAACAACTTTGCCCAACTCTTTCCATCGTTCATTCCCTCCCTCAGTCCCTTCTCCATTTTCTCACTGCAACATCCATCTCTTTCTCTTGTTTGTTATCGCTTGCTCTCCTCCCCCCGGATTCATCGGTTCTTCTTTTTCCATCCTCATTCCTCCAAGCCTCCCCTCACTTCCAACCATTTCTTCTCTTTCAATTTCTACTTCACCCTTGATCATTTCATCTTTCTTCTTTGTCCTGCAGCACTTGTCACAGCTCCCTTCTCCTCTCATCGCTTCGCCCCTCTTTTGATTTTCACTTTTCGTTTCCTCTACTTTTTTCCCTATTTTTGCATTCTTTTAAATTTGCAGAGCATGTGCAGGTCAACTCTGGACTCTAATTCTTTGTGTCTCTCTATCTCGCTCCTGTCTCGACAGGCCCACCGCCTACATGTGGAAGAAGAAGGATGGAGAGCTCCCCCCACTGGCCAAAGTCGACGGTGCTCTCTTGCACTTCGAGAGGCTCAATAAATCAGATAATGGCGTCTACCTCTGCCTTGCCGACAACGGCATAGGAAACAGCCAGGGGGAGTACACACTCCTGGTGCAAGGTAATAATGAAAAGTGAAAAGAGGGAAGGAAGAATGAAAAATGTGTGGTGGGGACTGATGTAGAGAAAATGTTTGGATATCTTCTTCTTTTACTTTTCTTCATCACGTTTCTTTATTTCTGTCGTTTGTTGTGGCCTTTGCTTGTACTTCTTCCATCTTTTTTCTCTTCTGATTTTCTTTCGTTTCTTTCTTCCCGTCTTTTTTGTTTGTGTTTTTTTTTTCTTTTAATTTTTTTCTCATCCAACCGCGCCACCAACGCCCACGCCACCGCCTGCCATCCAACCGCTTTCGCTCGTTCTCGCGCTTCTCTCCCTTTCACGCTTATGTGTCCCGTTCGTTCGATCCACGGCCATTTTTGCGCTTTGCTTGCTCATTCCCACTCCTCCTCCTCCTCCTCCTCCTCCTCCTCCTCCTCCTCCTTCTCCCCCTCCTCCTCCCACTCCTCCTCCTCCTCCCAAGATCTCTTGGACCCAGACTCCCCCGACACCACCCTGTCCTTCTTCGAACCTCCAACCTCTCCATCTTCCTCCACCTCCTCCCTCACACCCTCCTCCCCTCAAGACTTCTCTAGCTCCAGCTCTGTTCCAACTTCCTCCTCCCCTACTGACCTCGACTCCACATCCCCTCCTGACCTCGACGCCACCTCCACATCCCCTCCTGACTTCGACTCCACCTCCACTTCCTCCTCCCCTCCTGACCTCTCCTCCACCTCCTCCTCCCCTCCTGACCTCGCCTCCACTTCCTCCTCCTCTCCTGACCTCACATCCACCCTTACTGACCTCACCTCCACCTCCTCCCCTCCTGACCTCACCTCCACCTCCACCTCCTCCCCTCCTGACCTCACCGCCACCTCCTCCTTCCCTCCTGACCTCACCTCCTCCACCTCCTCCCCTGACCCTGACCCCTCCGCGGCTGACGCGTTGACCACCATCTCCGAATTCTCCACCACCACCCTCTCCAACGCCCTCTTCCCCGACCCGCCACTCTCTCCTTCCTCCTCCCCTCCTCCCCCTTCCTCTGCGAGCATCGCTCCGTCCACTGCCGATTCCTCCTCCCCCTCCTCCGCCTCTTCCCTTACTCCCTCAGTTTCCGTCCGGGCGAATGGAGTTTACACTTTCACAGGTAAAACCATCTGAGTTACACACTTGCACACACACACACACACACACTTGCAAACAAAAGAGATGCGAGAAGCGTAGTAATGGAGTGGAAAAACAAACACCATTCAAGCTACTACTTTGCCATTTTTTTTTTTTCTTTCTCAATACACAAACTGTGCTTGTATTGTGTAGCAGTCAAGGATACCGGGAGTTTGTTTTACATTCACACACTTGCAAACACAAACACATACTCAAAGCTGACAGCGAGAGAAGAATTGCAGAAGCACAATGAAGGAAAATGGCATTCGTGTGGCCATTTCACAGCTGTTTCATGTTTTTTTTTTTCTTGTTTTCCTCTTTTCTCCTGTTGATAATCCCCAACCCCACCCCAAACCCCCCGAACACACACTCCTCCACTCATCTAACCAACCATCCATCCATCCACTCATCCATCAATCCAAACATCCATCAATCCATCTACTCATCCACTTGAGAAGATGCTGCAGACAACATTGCAGGTATAACTTTTCCACCAGTCATCTGTCGTTCTGACTTTCTGTCGTTCTAACTTTTCGTCCACCTGTCTGTCTGTCTGCCTGTCTGTCTGTCTGTCAGTCTGTAGGTCTGTCAGTTTTTGCCTGTCTGTCAATCTGTGGGGAAAAAAAACTATCTAGGGACACTTTGAACTTCAGAGCAGAGGGATGAATATTTTATACTGCTGCCCACGTAGTGCTTTGTTGTTGCCCATACATGCTCAGACACAGGCTCACATACGCACACACACACACACACTCACACTCACACTCACACTCACACTCTCACACACACACACACACACACACACATTCACACGTTCACACATTCACACCGGGTACTCACATCCATCTATAAAGACGCACACACGAGCATGACCCCTTAAGTGGTACAAGTAATTTACACAGTGTTCCACTTCCTCTCTGTGTGTGTTTCTCTATGTGTGTGTGTGTGTGTGTGTGTGTGTGTGTGTGTGTGTGTGTGTGTGTGTGTGCTGGGTGGGGAGAGGGGCCGGGGGGCTTCGAGGTGTTCTTGGGTCTTGTCTGCTTTCCTTTGATGCTGACAGCAGGATTTATGGGCTCATTCTCAGTCTTGCCTCGTCAGCATGCCCCTCTCACCTCCACGCCGGCCAGCCAGTGTGTGTTTGACGTTTCTGTGTGTGCGTGCGTGTGTGTGTGTGTGTGTGTGTGTGTGTGTGTGTGTGTGTGTGTATTTGTGTCTCATTCTGACTGGTGCTCAGAGTCTCCCCTCACCCCACCAGCCCTCCCCTCCCCTCTTCTCTCTGTTCTCTGTCTGTGGCTGGCCTCTGGCTGACTGTTGTCATGCCCCTTCACTTCTCTAACTGGCTGAAATGTGACTTTTTCCTACAAAATTGTCCGTTCAGCCCATCATTTTGTGTCCCAGCTGGTTGTAATGTGTTCCTTCCGTCTTCAGTTTCAGTTTTGCCTCCATTTCTCTGCTTGTCAGTGGCTGGTGGGTGTATAAGCTAGCTGTTGTCCTCGTATGTCTGGTTGAGTCCTTGCCCTCCACATTGGTTTGACCCCTCCAACATTCACAAAGTGCAGTCTCTTCTTTCCAACTCCCTTTCCTTTACATTCCGTTTTTTTTTTTTTCTTTTTTTTTTTTTTTTACAGTATGACAAGTGCTGCTCTTAGAGTTGTGCCTTTCAAAATGACACCCAGCATCTGATCCGGTCTGAAAAGTCAGGCGAAATAAATGATGTATCAAATTATTTCTGCATTGAATGCTGTCTCCTCTGAGGGGCAAGTAGCTAAAGTGGCTGAAACGAGGCAAACTGGGGGCGGGGAAGAAAATATAAGATCTCTGCTGTCGGGTGAAACACTTGCATCTCAGCTTTTCAGTGACGAGGAGAAGTGTTTCCAGCTTGTCGGAGGTCAATTGTTTACTATGCAAGCAAACTGCAAGTATATGTCTAGTATAAATGTATTATATCGACAACACATTTTTATACTCCTTCAAAGTAAATGATTGCATTGCGTAGGTTTGTTGGTTTCTAGCGGTGAGGTTGCAGTATGTAATCAACTGAAACTTCTCCCTTGTGCCGAGCGTGTAAAAACACAGAATCGCCCCAGAGAGTCGGTGTCAGTGGAAAAAAAATAGCGGTCGGCTCCGTGAAGACGACCGGCCCTGTATTTAGATATTAACGACTCTTTCTTAGGTTACAAAATCACAACGGTTCTTATTTTCTGGTGATTACACACTAAAGACAACATACTAATTCATATCATTTTCCATCCCTGCCCTTAAATGCTACACACGGTTCCTTTTAGAGGACAGTGAGCTTTTTTTTTGGAGCACAGCGCTGAAACTGTCCGACAAATACAATTCAGATTACAGCCTTTAAGTACAACTTGAATAGATTCAATGTAACACAATATAGTTGTTATCTTCAGTACATCAAGTGCACCAAAATATACCAGAGTATACTTTTTCTCATTGTGAGCACAATGTACTTGTATGTAATTACTGAATACATAATATAAGTGCATGTCGACAGACGGGTGCATTTAGGTTACAAACCAAACTCCCTCTCTGTCAAGGATTTGTGGTCACTGTACTTTAGTATAATCAAAAAAAAGTTTGAAAATCCAACCAACTAATTATACCTTAGTATAATACTTAAGTCTAATACTAATACTAATCATACTTTATATTTAAACACACATTAAGTGGAGCCTTTTTTTATTAAATACATCAGCAGTTTCACAGAAACTTTAAACACAAAGGACACTCAAGGAAACCTTTTTTATTTTTTTCAATTAAAAGTATATTAAAGTACATCTGCTTTCAGAAAACTATACTTTGAGTATAGCGTCTTTTATAATTCGGGATCCGCCGCGGCTGGATCGAACTAGCAGACGACTTAATCGCGTGCTCACAAAAAAAAAAAAAAAAACGAGTGCGAGGCTTTTGGGGGGCTCTGGAGCCGTTGCCCCACATTCCCTGGTTGCTAATCCAGCCTCGGATTCCTCACGACTGAGTGTTTTCAGAGCTCCTTAGTCCATAGAAGAGCACAAAAGGGGCAGTGATCTCACCCGGCATCAGCCGCCTGTGTTCCCACAAGGTCCCTTACAAGTGCTTGGGACTTGGTGGGTACGCTTTGCAATCCTGTTGCATGTTAGTCACGAACCATTTTTAATGAAGGGTGACGTGGTGGGCCCTTTTTTCTTTCGCCTGGCTTTTCTTTTTTCTTTTTTTCATATCCTTGTCTTTGTCTTCTGAAGGTTTGCCGCTGTGCCTGGGTATTATATATTGACAAGTCTTCTCCGCTCCCCTGTTCTTTCCTTTTCTTTCTGCTTTCTCTCTGTCACTCTCCCCATTATTCTCTCTCTCTCTCTCTCTCTCTCTCTCTCTCTCTCTCTCTCTCTCTCTTTTTTTCTCTCTTGTTCTTTGTTTCGGCTGCCTTTCATCATCTGTCTCCCTTTTCCACCAATATTCATACGTCTCCCCCCTCCTCCCTCTCTGCTCTAAATTTGTCTGTCTCTCTTTCCCTTCTCTCCCCTTATTTCTCCCTTTTTCTTCCTCATACTCGTATCGCTCTCTGTCTCTTTCTTTTCTCAACCGCTCTCTCCTTCCCTCTCTCATTGTGTCTCCCATCTTATCTTGACTACACGACTACCATTTACCCTCTCCTTTTCTCCCGCCCTCTCCTCTCCCTCCCACCACCACCCTCTCCTTAAGACCCCACTGCCATGTCGACGTCTTCGGGGGTGGACCACGCCGTGATCGGAGGGGTGGTGGCTGTTATCGTCTTCATCCTGCTCTGCCTCCTCATCGTCCTCGGCAGATACCTCATCAGACACAAAGGTCACCTGCTCACACACCCACACAAGACACACGCACTCATGCATGCATGCATGAGCCTACGCCGAGATACACTTGCATAAATATGGATACATGCGTGCCAAGATTGGATCTCACACGTACAAACATGCATATGCATACAAATGCACAGAAATGCAAATGCACTCACACCTATATATGCATAAACCTCCCTTATTTTACTCTCAAAGGAGACATTGAATGAAAGACAATAAGTGAATGTTTATTCATTGCCTTTTAATACATTTTGGTTCACGCAATCTTCCTGTGAGATAAGATTTCCTGATGTCAGCGATATTTCAGCAGCATAGTTTATAAAGTCAAACGTGGGGAATAAAGTGATGCATTCCTGTTCATGATATTAGTTACCCTGACACTCATGTGCTCTGTGCGTGGGAGACAACAAAACAATCTTTCTTTGTCTTTCTCTTCACTCTTATTCAGTTCTCAAAAAGCACCTTTCTTAGCACATAAACAAACAAGAACAAAGCTAATTCAAATGTCTCAGCTCCAGCAGGAGACAGGTGAAATTTAAAAGGCACTAAACGCGTTTCAGCACCCAGGTGGCTCGGTTGATAAACACTCGCCCACCTCCGACGCCCCAGCGCGCCACAGCTGGTCCAGAATATTGAACACTTGGTGGCCAGTGTTCACAGATGCCAAGGCTGTGAGGGATCGTGTCCGTGTCGCTGCACCTAGTGACTCCCTCCAGGTTGGTTAGTGCACCTGTGCAGAGAAGGGTAGGATCTGGGGGGCGATAGTGTGAAGCTCCTCACTGTCTGGTGACTAAAAGCAGAGGAGCGGGCAATTACACGGACTGCGGTACATGAAAATGGGTCATTCCCTGTCATTCCGTTGCCATTATGTGAGAGTTAATGCAGATAGTTCTCACTAATGAAGCATAAAAGCAATCAATGAAACAACTAACAATATGTGCACTGAGAGGATAGTGCTCAGAAAGCAATACTTCCCAAGGCTTTTACCAAAGTTTGGATCCCTTTTAAAGGTCCCGTACTGCAGAAAATGAGATTACCATATATTTTTTTAATTGTAGAGCAAGTATAGGTGCGGTATAAATACTGTGAAAGTATCAAAATGCTGTCAACTATGTGTATGCCGCTAAACTGTGTAGTTGACACACAGTGAGTTCCCGACTACAGTGACGATGTGAAGACCTGGACAGCGCAGATGTGGAAGACCGTAAAACGCTGACTAATCAGAGCAGTCTGGCCTTTTTCGGGAAGGGGGTGGGAGGTGGAGGGGGGGTGGGGGTGGAGGGGGGCTGGGGGGCTTAAAGACACAGGCGCTAAGACGAAGCCTTTCAGAGAGAGGTTTAATAAAGGTATATTCAGACAGACGGTATGAGAAAGTATTTTATGAACATTGAAGCAAGTTAATATGTTCTATTAGAAACCCCAAATAAAAGTATGACCATGAAAGTGAGCACGATATGTCTCCTTTAAAAGTAGGTTGACAAAATAATCTGAAGCTTTTTCCAGAGCTTTCAAGGACATCTCACAGTTTTCATCAGCGAACGGCACTAGTCTGGATATTTTTGTATGAAATTCCTAACAGGTGGTTGAATAAGGAGAAGATCGTAACCCCGACTCCGTTCAAAGATGGTATTTGGCGGCAGATGTGGATGAACTTGATCTTTCTCTGGCCGTTCCCAGACGATGCTGTGACGGTTTTTTGGCCTGAGTTTCACCGACAGCGGACGATGTCTTTTGTCCATTTCATGACCAAAGTTCCATACCTA
This sequence comes from Ophiodon elongatus, assembly GCA_016806645.1. Lineage (NCBI taxonomy): Eukaryota > Metazoa > Chordata > Actinopteri > Perciformes > Hexagrammidae > Ophiodon > Ophiodon elongatus. Next base: position 108,169 of record JACSYO010000377.1, on the reverse strand, counting down.
TAGGTCACGTGATGTCAAAACCTAATTTAAGTCTGTTGGGTGATACAGACCATGAGATGTGGATCTGGAGTTAAGATTATTTTGTCAAATGTCAAGAATGCCCTTTCGTGCTCTCTTAAAAAGGGAGATGTAAATGTAGAATTTCCCTGTTTTGGGGAAACACAAACTCTACACTCGCCGACCAATGATGAGACGTCACCACTCAGTAAGTCAGAGACCGAGTTCCACGTTTACAGGGCTGGCTCCGCTTCGCTGCAGCTCTTCTTAAAACAGCAAAAATAAGTTGTGAAGCTGCTCTTCGAGTCTTAGAAAGAAAGTCAGGGGACAGGGTTTTACTTGGAGGACAGAAGGCTTGATGGAGCCCTTTAAGTACTGATTTGTGGATTTGGAGGTCGAAAGAGGTCTAGATATCTTGGTTAAAACTGGGCTAAAGAGCTTTTAGCTGTCTACAGTACGTATAACCTCAGTTTTTTTTATTTTATTATACTCTATATTTCACTGGGTACTGAACAATAAAATACATTCATTAAAACGCTGTGAAAGCAATGAATATATGTAACAAAGATGTCTAAAGATCTTCACTTTTCAACTGAATTTAGCCCAGTTTTCTTTGTCCTTGGACTTGCCAAAACAGGAATGTCAGGTCAAGAAAATAAATAACAATTTGACTTGAACTGACCTTAGTTATGACTCATCATAACCAAAATAAAACCTCTCCATAGACAAACCCTGTATGGTACCCAAATAAACATATGTTTGTATTCGTTGTTCTCTGGACTTTGTGTCCACCACAAACTAGAGAAAACCGTACTACATAGTAGTTCAACGACATTAGACAAAAAAAAATAGCATCAAAAGTTATCAAAAGCACCTGAAGGGATAATTGAGACATCGTATTGGAACATCTCTGCTGTTTATTACAGTCCCTGGCCTTTTGTCCTTTTGCCGTTCCGATGTTTGATTTTTATTGCCTCAGCAATCTTATTTCTCCTCCCCCCTGTCTCTCCCTCTCCGCCTCCCTCTCCCTCTCTCTCACCATCCATGCCTCTTCGACTTTCTCCTTCCACAGGAACGTATCTGACCCACGAGGCCAAGGGCTCGGACGACGCCCCCGACGCGGACACGGCCATCATCAACGCAGAGGGAGGCCACTCCGGAGCAGAGGACAAGAAGGAGTACTTCATCTAGATAGAGGACGGGAGGAAGAGAAGCTGGAGGATGTGGATTAGGGGAGAGGGCAGGAGTGAGGGTGGGGGGAGGGGGGGAAGAAAACAACCTCCATTTGTTTTCACGTCGCTTCAGTTCTTCACTCGGTTGGAGGGATGATGGGAGGGGAGGAACTGGGCAGGATAAAGAGATGCGTTGAGCTTCAGCTGGTACTAACCTCTTTGCATTGATACAGGGAAGTGAGCTTTTGCACTGACATTCGGACGAACTGAAGACACACACACACCTACACACACACACACCTACACACACACACACACACACACACATACACAAGTCAGTTTAGAGGGAAACTCTTCTCACGCGGACTTGAATGCTCGTAGATGCCCAGATTAACAAACACGAGCCTCCTTCTGTACTAACACGTCTGAATTCTTTCTGAATGACACGTTAACACACTTTTACACAAGCATCCTATCCTACTTCTAACTGTCAGCGCCTCGAAAAAGCAAAATTGTAACTCACATTCCGGCATCCCGGAGCTGATACTTCACTTGTCACACCTCGCAAACCCGTCTCCTCAACATTTAAACCAAACCAGCTCTGTCTTTTAACGTTTTTTTTTTGTTGTTGTTGTTTGTTCTCATTCTTTCCATCTAACAAGGCAGTATCCCTCTGTAAACATTCTAGTGGCAGAGAAATCCATCCAAAGTAAATTATTACTGACAAACATAATCTCCCTCTCTCTCACAGTTTAATCTTCTCATGCCATCAAACCTCTCCCTGCGTCACCACAAACCCTGGTACAAGCCGTTGAATTTCCCACAACAGCAGCGCCACACAACATGCAACACTCATGCAAAAATAGCATTCCCGCCTTGCGTTACCAAGCCAAGGGGCTCCAGTATACATATATAAATATATATATATAGAATTATATAGCATTCTTTTTACTTGACAGAAAATGTTTGGTGTGCTGTAAATACACTCTCTCTTCTCTCCTTCCTCTATCCCTCTTCTCTTTCTCTCGCTACATCTCCCTGTATCTCATACAGTCTGTTACTGCATTACAGTAACGTATATACTCTTTAAAAAAAAAAAGACGAAAAAAAAAAAGCCTGCCTGTTTTTATTACATGCGTGGAAATGCAGATTCAAAACTATCAATATCTGGGGAAAAATAATAAATAACAATAACAATGATGATGTTGCGATGAAAACTAACCTTAACTGCAAATATTTGTACGAGGAATGTTTTCCTTCTTTTTTTTTTCTTTTTCTTTTATTCCTTTTTTTTTTTTTTTTTTTTTTTTTTAGGGGACTTATGAGAGGTGTTCTCTCGTCAGTGTCTCAGTGTGTTACTGTCAGTGTTACCAGTTTACAGCGTCTGTCCGTTTGTTAGTCCAGGAGTCCATATACGTCAAATTTTTCCGACTTGTGTTTTTCGATTTTGAGGTTTAAGGTTTTGATGCCGTTTCTTTACTTTTCTGTTCCCGTGCGCCGCATTCAGTGTCGAACATTTTCTCCCTGCTTTGTCGGCCCTCTTCTCCCAAACACTGAACTGTAGCAAAACCTCGGTCGAACGCAGCTGTCGATTTAAAAAAAAAAAAAAAAAAGAAAGGTATCAAAGTGTTTGCTGGAGTTCCCGCCCCCGGAGTAGCACTGCCCCGGCGCACGTGGTCTTCCTTCCACTTGGCCCCGCCGAACGTGCAGCTCGACCATCCGCCATCTTTCTCCCTGCAGCAGAGCGCTTGTCTTGGCGAGGCCACCTGCCGCTAAATTCATTGAGTAGTGACATCATGACTTCCTCTAAGAAGCTGGCGCCGTCGCTGCTTCTGGGAGGTGAAAACGCTCGCTTGCTTTCCACTGCGGGGCCAAACAGGACTGCCTACATGCATTTTAACAAACTTCCTGGCAAAAAGAAAAAAAAACCTTTTCTGTTATTGTTTCTTTGTGTGTGTGTGTGTAATTGCAAGCAGGAACCATTCGCCAGCTTAGCAAAAGGTTCCCATAAATGAACGGTGTTTTATTAAGGTTGGGAGTTCGCCTTGGCGCTGGCAAGCTCCACTTGGCCCGGTCGTGGAAATTGATTGCAATCTAACTAAGAGGCTCTGGGCTCCAGACTGCACGCATGCCAAGGTTTGGCTTCGTGGGCAGGGTGCCGAGCTGGAGTCTGGGCAGCACTAACATTGAAGAAAGTCATTTCGGAACGTAAATGTCCTCTTCTGTTTTTTTTTTTTTTTCTTTTTTTTTTTTTTTCTTCTTCCCTTCGCTCCACTCGTCCATTTCTTCCCATTCCTTAATCAATCATCTCGTCTGCGTCCTGATCCACCTTCACCCCGTCTCTCCTCCTCTCATCACTCCTTCCTCCCCCCCCCTCCATGTCTAATCGATGTCCAGGTTCTCCTTGCTGGTCTCCGTCTCATTCCGGAGTCCGTAGACGTACGGTAGAAGTAGCGTCTCTCGGTTTTGCTGGCGTGTGCGCCGATGGCTCTCTGCGGCACTTTTTTGGGCAGTGTTCTGGAGAGGAATCCATTTGCTGTTGTCAGTCTACCTGTAGACGGTCATGTCTGTGATAGTTTTTTTCGTACACCCTTTTTTTGGGAACGTTCAGGGATCGTGCTTTTCGTACCTTTCCCCGCATTGTCGTTAACTGCTACCTAGCTGCTTTGAAAGCAAGTGGCCCGGCTAGTGAGTCTATAAGCTAGCTATACTACAAAGGGTAACGCGACCTGAAGCAGGGTCAGCTGCTGTATTTTTACTTTTTTCCCCCTAGAGCTCTCGTTTGGAATTTCTTTGGGGGGTGGAGGGGGGGGGGGGTCGACGATGCTGGCGTAAACTCGGCTTAACCAGTGTTCTGTTGGAGACTGTTTGCACCAGACAATTTCAGACGCGCCGCAGTGAATATTTCGAAGAATTCAGAACACTGTTTATTCCCACGTTTGCTCTGCAACACCCTTCAGCGTCTCACAGTGTTCGTGTCTGCAGACCAGAGGATGTGGGCCGTGTCTCAGAGAGCTCATTGTCCACTTTGAAGGGTGACCTCTGATTTGTATTTAACCCCCAGTCTAATTCTGCTCTGTGAATGGAGAAAAGAATACCTGCCTCATACTCAACAAGGTGTAGTGTCTTTTTAAAAACTAATGGACCTGTATTTGCCTGTAATTTATCGTCCTGTCCTTCGTCTTAGTTAATGTGCTAGCATGTAGCTTGCATGAGAAAAAAGGTTGGAAATGTAGATAGCGTTGGGGACGAGAAGTGCCGACGAGCATCTCTCCGGAGACGAGAGCGCCGGTCCGCCCGACTGACCTCCCTGCTGTTCTCTGATCTGCAAACATAGACCGTGTCCCAGTTCAACCCGCCTGCGCCTCCTCAGCACCGCGGCCCTCTGGATGACACCGAGGGGACCCGGTGACGTAGGACTCGTTCCAACCGCTCGCTCCCCACCGCTGCTGCGTCAAGCCGACGCAGAGGGGGTGCGATGGCGTTGAATTGGGACGTCTAATTCATATTTCAGCGCGTCGGTGCAGTAATGACTAGCTGCCACCAGGTGCCAGCAAACAGCAGCGTTTCTTTACCTTCATCAGTCAGACCGAGCTGTCCTGCCCCACCACTTGACTCACCGACTCCTCTTCAGGCAGTCGCACACTAGCTGCCAGTCATCCCTTTATTTTTGTAGAATGAACAAAATTGATTTTTAAATTATGTTTTGTAAAAGGTGTGCATAATCTTAAATTGATCACTTTCCGTTCAATTGATAATCATTTTTCTTTCTTTTTTCTTTTTAATTAGATTTTCCAAATCTTGGAGGTTAGAAAAATTTGTTTTTGCGCATTTTATTGTTTCAACAACCATTTTTTTTTCTCTATAATTTCATGTATATAGTGTTGCCTTTACTGGATATTCTTACAAGCGCAACCATACACACTTTGCGCACACACACTTTGGGTACATACACATCCACACACATATCGGGTATGCACGACAGGCATGATGTCTTTGACTATGGTGTATTTGTGCATATGTGTGTGTATGTGTGTTTGTGTATGAGTGTGAGGTGTGTATTAATTGACCCAAACAGACTCCGGAGACACTCCTACGTGTGTTGCATTCACAAAGAACGTTATTATTTCGATGACAAAAGCAGCGTCTTTGTTCTCAGACTTATTATTTTGGATGAAAAGTCTTCCTTTTGAATAAATATCCATATCACATGAGAATTGTGCTGTCATGTATGTTAATTTGTACTATGGCTGATGATGTCATCAAGGCGAGACCCAACCGCATGCCGTGGTGGGTTTGCGTCCGTTGGATGTTCATACAGTATTTGTTTTACTCTGGTTTTTTTTTTTTTTTTTTGGTTAAAATACCAGTTCAGTTGTTGACTTCAATAAACATGCATTTGGGTTAATTTCCCCCGTCTCGTCGTTTGTTCTTCCTCTTCAGAAGGAATTGATCTGCTTCCTGCCTGGATTAGTCCTTCTCTTGTTACACGGCACATCTCGGTTTATTACACCGCTTCAGGGAAATTACCAACCCTGGCATTTCCTCAAACAACTAAAATGTTTTGTATAATAAATATGCACATCAATCTCTCCGAAAAATCTGTACGTACTGATAATCTAGTATTGTTAATTTAGTATTCTAGAAACAAGCACTTGACCGATACTGACTTTTTTAATGGATTTGGACTTATTTTCAACGGGTAAGTATCTTCCTTAGTGACTGTGTACAAAAGACTGTGAACATTATCTTTTCAATGAATAATGGACATGATACATTCTCTCTCACATTCAATAATAACTGAATGTAAGACTTGAAGTTGGTCACCGGTTCTAAAAATCTATATGCAGTCAAAGAAAATGTCCAACAGAGGGCAGTAGAATGCAATAATTCAAAGTCCCTTTGAAACCAAAAAAGGTTGGTTGGTTATAAAATTAGCAAACAGTCCTGACTGAGTGTCTCTTAGTTCAGTTGAATTACATTTCTTAATATCTTATTTCTGAAGGTGATTTAATAATGTTTTCATATTTTTCTGTCTCTCTTTCTCTCTGATTTCCTTAATTCCTCTTATCTTTTCCTGCCTCCACTCCTTCAGTGTTGACTGTGTTTGGAGAATACTACATGTTGATATTGGTCTGAAGGTTAATAATCAGACTTTGTACACATGCTACTAGAACACCACTCACTAAAGATGAACATCACAGCACATAAAAAAAATACACCAAAGTCCTCTAGAAAGAGGTTTGTAAAAAAGTGACTGTTTAGGCTATTCCTTCAGTGATGCCTAAGCCCTTTAGCTATGCGACAAGAACTGCAAAGTTAATAACAGCGACTTCACTCAGAAGCTCTGGCTTAGGGGCCCCTGGGCCCTATAGGCCCTTTTGGTAATCCACCCATGTGTAAATGGTCACAATCCTCATGGATATCCTTAACGCTGACCAGCTGTTTGAGGATAAAAGACTTGTTTTGGCACAGCTTGTTCTTAAATACCGACTTATTCTATGTACAAAAAAAGAGAGACTTTATCAGTTTTCACCAAATCAAAGTGATCTGATTTAAAAACTGGGCAAAAATACGTGTTAACAAAAGTGTTATTTCCCCAAATGTATCTTCTGCAACGTTTTGATATGTTTGCAGACTGTTCAGTCATCTGTAAGGATATAAGGGTTTGTATAGCTGTTGTTGTTCTTTGACATTTATGGAAAATAATGTATCTGACTTCAAACGTACCGAAGAAGAAGTCACTTTAAAGACACCATTGAATGCTGGTGAGTAAGTTCCTTCTAAAAAAATATATGTAAATAACAGTTTAATAGCAATACTTAGTAGTCCCTAAAAATCATGAGAAAAAAAAAGATGAACTATTATGAGATTAAAGTAAAGGTTTACAAAACAGTAGCACTGAAAATTCAAAAGGTAGCATTATAATAAAGACATTAATTGATTACGTTCATGTTGACTGATGAGTCTTGCCATAAAGTGAGTTATAGTGGCAAAATGTCTTCATGTTTTCTGACACTTAATAATAATAATAATAATATGTTTTATTTATATAGCGCTTTTCACAGTTCTCAAAGGCACTTCACAAAACATTAAAATCATCATAAAAGAGCTAATACATTAAAAACATGGAACATACAATAGTCATAAATTAAAAGCACTTTTTGATTTGTGTTTTGAGGTGTCGAATATTATGTCTCTATGACTGAATATTCATGACTTAATAAACAAATGTGAAAGAAAAATCTAAGTTTGGCACCAGAGTTTAAAGCTAGGGTAGGTAATTTATTTAAAAAAAACATTTGTGTTGTATTTGTTGAAATTATACTAACATCCCAAAAGCAATCAATGCGTTTCATCTGGCCTGAATGGAATGAGTGGACGAGCTACCTGCCTGTCTGCACGTACCGTCACCTGTAAACTACTAGCTTAACAACTGTGAGTACGAACATGCTTTTTTATTTACGTTCATTATGATCGTTTTGGGGGATCAATTTGAAATTGTTAGCGGTTGGGTTTTTCAGTTGGATGAAAAAAAAAATCCGCCGAACTCTTGCTAGTTCTTTGCTGCTCTTGCTAGTAAACAGAGCTAATCTGCTTCATCAGGACTGTGTGGTTTATTAGATGTGTTGTTTGACAGTGGCCTTACAAAGCATTTTGGGGAGTGGAAAAAACATGACATCATCTCTCTCCGGCTTCGGCCCTGCCCACTTAAAACCAATGAGAACCGCAAGGACAAAGACAGATAGGCTCACATAAAGATATTAAATAAAACAGGTTCTAACTTTGACGGAACATGTTGCGTCCAGCTAGAACCCCGCTGTAGGAACAATGAGGAAATAGGTTTTCAGAGCCTTTGAAATGTGTTTTTAGAGTAAAACTGGAAGCAAAGAAACTGTTGAAACGGCCAGATCCCTTATATGATAACCTGTAATTTTCCGATTTTCTCTTTAATGTATGCCATAAGCCAACATCACTACAGTTTTGTGGGACATTTATTCCAATCTTTTAAAAATATTGACAATCTGTTACAGAATATTCAGTTCAAGGTGAGTTTTAAAGCCATATAGGTAAACTAATTAAGATAATTATTTAAGTTAAGTTATGGAAAAGGGAGGCTCCTTTTCAAACATACAATATTTCTTCATTTAGTTTATGCTGCATTTCATTTCGCTGTATAAGTCATTTTATTGGCTATTCTTGATTTGTTTTCCTATGACCCTTTTTGTTACTTGTTTGAAATAAATCCACCTAATCAAACCATCGAATGATTTTAAGTTGTCATGTTTAAAGCGCAGTTCTCGTTGCGCCCGCTGGAGCGCCCTCCTCCTCCTCCTCCACCTCCTCCTCCACCTCCTCCTCCTCCTCCTCTCCGTGGAGTCCAAAACGGAGATTTGGAGCGGGGAGGCGTGGATGAGGTGGAGGTGGAGGAGGGAGGGGGGCTACTGATTGTATGAGAGGAAGGGGGGGGGCAGAGAGAGAGAGAGAGAGAGAGAGAGAGAGAGAGAGAGAGAGAGAGAGAGAGAGAGAGAGAGAGAGAGAGAGAGAGAGAGAGAGAGAGAGCGAGAGAGAGAGAGAGAGGGGAATTCATTCCTGTTTAAATGGGAATCTAAAGCGCAGAGAGGAAAAGGGACTCAGACAGAGAAACCAAGAGAGAGAACAAGACAATAAAAAGTGGAGAGAGAAAACAAGGAAACGAGTAGAGGAAAGGAAAGGAAAGGAGGAGAGAGGAAGACAGGCATTGGGGTTTTTTTATCCTCTAAATTTGTCTCCTTTCACTCTCATGACTCAAAGAGGATTCCAGTTAAATTCACCCGGTCGGGAGGAATTGATGGTGTCTTTCCGGGGAAGCAGAGCCGCGGGGAGGAATCTGAATGCGCTCGGCTGAACCATGCCAGCCCTGTGGATCATAACTTTGGCGATCACTCTGAACCAAGGTAGGAGATGTTTAAACACACTCGGGCTGAACTGGGAAAGTTTCGTGTCAATGCCCGGATCGTCTCTCCCCTCACCCTTCCTCTCCACCCTGCTGTGCGCGGGCGTCCGTGCGCTTTGTGGGTTTCTCTTTCTGTCTGTGTTGCCAGTGCGTGTGTTTGTGCGTCTGCATGTCTGGCAACGTGTTTACGTGCGCGCGCTTGTGTGTGTGTAAATGTGGTATAGGTCGCTAAAGATTTGTGCTGCCCGGACATCATCATCATCATCATCATCATCATCATCATCATCGGTACAAACCAACAGGCGCTGAAGGGAAAAGAGTCGTGGGGTGATCAGGGTCTTTGCTCTGCTGGAGGTGGGAGGGGGGGGGGGGGCTGGGGGGGAGAAACGACATTTAGAGTTCAGACACAAGCGAGACGGGTCGCGTTCATTTTTCTTCATTTTGCACGTTTGTGAGAGAGATGTGGAGCATCTGCACACGACATTGCTTTGACGTGACCTTTGAAACGCATGAATAGATAGATTTGGATGACACAAACAAACGCAGTGTGGGTCAAAGGAGAATGTGTTACAAGCACGCGTACGCTCACGCGCTCACAAACACACGCACACACTCACACACACACACACACACACACTGCGCATAGCCTGCCAGCCGGGGGATGATTGATGAGGCGAGGATCCAATGCACAGTCTGGTCACCCGGCTTCAACATGAGTCACGCTGGATCAATTTCCTACACACACGCACACACACGGCATGCACGCTCCATACACGTGCAGTCCTGTAATCTCACTGTGTGAGAGAGAAATAGTGGAGAGGAAAGACCAGCGCAAGTGTCCCTCGAGAGAGAAAGTTGGTGTGTGTGTGTGTGTGTGAGAGAGAGAGAGAGAGAGAGCGAGAGAGAGAGAGAGAGAGAGAGAGACCAGGGCATCCTTCTTAGTATGCAGGTAGAGTCTGGCGTGCTCGTGCCCGTGCGCGCGGCCCCGCTGCAAACGTGCAGGTGCCAAGAAAAATTCCCATTTTACCGTAAAGACGGAGACATATTCACTGGACTGGAGGAGAGCCCCATTACTAATATTAATGCCCCTATTTATCGATCACCTTGATAGATTTCCCTCTCACGCTCTCTGTCTCTCGCTGTCTCTCTCTACACACACACACACACACACACACACACACACACACACACACACACACACACACACACAAGCCTCAGTGGGAGAGAGGATGAGTGTGCGTTTGTGTTTGAGGGCAGTCAGGGCTCCAAAGACATAGATGATTAATTGAGGTGGCCTGATGTGAACAGTTCAACTGTGTGTGTGTGTGTGTGTGTGTGTGTGTGTGTGTGTGTCTGCCTGCCTGCTTTAGCACCTGGGTCCCTGGTGCCGCAGGCCGCTGGTGTGATAAACCGCAGACGGTGATCTGCCCAGACAGACAGTCAGAGGAGCTCCCAGGCTGGAGCGGATCTGACCACCTGAGTAGAATAGAATGGAATATTATTAATGCTTTATTCATAGAGGTCGAATAAAGCGATACGCAAGGTGAACAAGATCTGAGCATCTTGGATTGAAGAACGGATGCTTTTGTCTTTTGATTAGTGCAGAATTAGATTGTCTGAGATAATCTATCAATGTTCTGTGGAGCTCAGATTAATTAGGGCTAAAGCTGCTGAGTATTGGTTGTAGCCGGATGACAGAGTAGAGCAGCGAGAGTGAAGTAGATTAGGAAAGTTTGATTATTCTAGCTGAAGAGAATCAGACAGAGCACGACCAGGCAGAGCAGAAAGAGAAGAGACCAAGGCAGGAGAGAAGTGAACGAAAGAGAACAAAGCAGAGCAGAACGGAGCGAGGGGGGAGAACAGGAACAGAACAGTGAAGGAACATAAAGGAACAAAGCAGAACGGAGCAGAACAGAGGAGAACAGGGGCAGAGACAAAACCCGAAACAGAGACGGAGACGAACACAACGGGAACAGAACAGAACAAACGCGACAGAACAAATACAGAGGAGATCAGAAACGGAGAACGGAGAGCAGAGCAGCAGATCAGTGTCTCCAGCTGAGCCGGTGTAAGCCTGCAAATGTGATCAGAGTGAATCCGTCCCCCTACATGCAGCAGCCGCAGCCTAATGTGTGTTTAGCCTGTTTGGAGTCTTCCAGGTGTCTCCTGCCTGTGTCTCTCTCTCTCTCTCTGAGAAGCAGCCTGATTCGCTGCCCGGTCCGGTGGTGCGCCATGGCTTCCCAACGCAGGCCGACTACATCTCTGTGCGGTTGACCGCGTGTCCGCGGGCCTCTGTAATTACCTCTCTGCCCTGTATGTGTGTGTGTGTGTGTGTGTGTGTGTGTGTGTGTGGGTCCGATGCGGCGCGTTGCCTCTGTGATCCGACACCGTGCTTGCCAGCGCCGCTCTGGCCACAGGCGAGGGAGCCCGGTTTCCTCAGAGTCGATTCTTGAACAGCACTTTTGCTTGAGCTGAACATTTTTCGCGGCCTGATCATGCAAGCAAAGCAAGCAAGGCGATTCTTGCACCGCAAGCACCTGTCCCATTCCCCCTCCCCCTCGACCCCCCCTCCCTCTCTCTCTTTCACACACACAGACTTTCTTTTTCTCCCTTTTCTACCCCCCCCCTCTCTCCCTCCCACTCTTTATTCCCGTCACAAGAATGGAGCAGAGGCGCAGATGTAAAGAGACAGGCCAAAAGACAGAGAGATGGAGGCAGAGGGAGACGAAGAAAGGAAGAGACAGCGGGGTTCAGTCCTAATCTGTTGACAAGAGGGGATGTTTGAGGATAAACAGAGGCAGAGCAGCAGTGAGAGGGAAGCAGGGAGAGAGAGAGAGGGAGAGAGAGGGAGAGAGAGGGAGAGAGAGAGGGAGAGAGAGAGAGGGGAGGCCCTGTTGGCTCGAGTCTCTTCTTCAACAGCGACCCAGCTGGACCATCAATGTTTGATGGTTTACACCAGACTGGGCCCCGGGGGCCTCCTCTTAGAGATGCTAAGTCAAAGGCAACTGGACTTGCTTTTAAATTCTTGAAAACGCTTCACCTCTCATCTTGGAGTTGCCTTTGACTTGACACTTTTAGAAATGCCAGTCGGTGACCTGGACGACCGAGAGACTTAGCGCACGAGATGGTTTATTCCACCGGCACAGCGACCGATTCTATGAGATTGTCTTTGATCATCAGTTTTCCAGCTCCGCACCGTTCCGCCCTCAAACAGTTGTGTAATTCCCCTCTGAATCATCGCACAGCAGAAATGCTCTCAGGTGGGGGTTCCGTGGGTTAAGTCCGATTTTTTTTTTTTTTTACAGCATGTTTAGATTTGGAAACACACGCACTAGCATGTTTAGAATTTCTGTGTAATGAGCCACTGCTTTACTACATTTATATTATAATATTGGACATATTAATGTCTACAATGCACATTGAAAGATAAGGGTGCATTATATGATTTCCAGCTAGCGATTTTTCTGGGGGTACCCACTGTTGCATGGGCGGGATAACCTGTTTTATTTTGGGCCCGGGGGCAAACATTTGGCTCTTGTTCCCACCACCAACACTTCTCTGTCTATTATGTGTAGCCTGAGGCTTGTAAGTAGACAAATTAAACTGATATGAGCCATTGGGATGTAATGTCTTTTTAAGTAGGGCCCTTCTTTTAAGGTCACGTTCAGATCAACAGTAGCCTAGCATGGCCCCTCATTTGTTTGAGGCCACGCGTTTACGCAGGAAAACCAAGAAAATGCAGGGTCGTCCGCCAAAAAAAGAAGAAAATGAACCTGTTTCAATTTTTGCTGCGACACCCAATCACATGGATGCAAGCGCACATTCCAGGTAGATTCTTTTGTAACATGAACGCCGTATTTCTGCTGCTTTCCTCGAGTTCGCTTTGACAAAAGATAAAATGATTGACGTCGTGTTCTCTAACATCCGGGCCCTACCAATGTAGTCCCCTGCGTTTTTTTTTTTTTTAAGGGGACTTATCATGAAAAACTCACTTTTTCAGCGCTTTCAGTAATTTGAGTATCTGGAGTGCCTTCCAACGTATGAGTGGTGAAATGAGACAACCCAGTCATTTTTTTTTTGTGGGCTGCCTGGATCAGAAAACATTTGATTCAACAAGCCATTCAGATTTGGCTCCCCTTCCTGTGTCACATGCAGGCTCATTAGAATAAACAGCCCTCCGTCTGAGTATCTTCACCTCACGGCTTGAGAACTACCTTTGCAAAAGTGCGCCACATTTTTCTCACCACCCAATCAGAGCGGATATTTTTGGACGTGGGGGGGGGGGCTTAAAGAGACAGGCGCTCAGACAGAGCGTTTCAGATGCAGAGGGAATACCGGTTTAATCCGACAGATAGTATAAAGAAAGATAATGGTTTTTTTTTTAACATTGAAGCATCTAAACATGTTCTATTCTAAAACCAAAATACAAGTATGAAGGTGAAAATGAGTACGATGTGTCCCCTTTAACGCAGAGCTGTTTTTGGTCTGAATGTCAAGACGAACAAAGAAATCGGGACCTGTGCTAATTATGTGGTCATTTAGTGGTGGATTTTCAAAAAGCAAAATTTGCAGTTAATCAAATTACTGAAAACACAACACAAAGTGAACTTTGGGCTCCTGAAGGTCTGGGGGCCCATCGGGAGGGGCTTGCTTTGAAATGCATTAAAAAAACAATTATATCAGTAGAGCAGATGTGATGGAATTACCGCATGGTCAACAAATCTAGGACAGAGGAAGATAAATATTAATCAAGGCTCCACATTTTAATTTTATACTCTCATTGTTTTTCAATATACAAACGTTCTTCTTCCTGGTGGGGTTTTATCATCTGAAGCACCACTGATGAGCATTTCTTGCATGAGCAGCTTCAGGATCAAACCTCCAACCTTGGCCATTAGTGCCATACTGTACTGATCGTGCCATAAAAGCAAATATAAAAGGTTGACTGACTCTGTTGCTCTAATTGGGTGGAGAGAAAAAGAAAAAAAAATCCACTTAAAAAAAAAAAAAACACGCTGTACTCTCAAATGAAGATAATTAAAAATGGCATGACAAGCCTTGTTTAAGAGCAGAGCGGAGGTTCAAACAACACGACGGCGGCGGAGTTAAGTGTGTGTGTGTGTGTGTGTGTGTGGGCCTCATCCCAAAGCCCTCCAGTACCTGACAGATCTGATATCCTTATGGAGAGGGAAGCGTAATCGGAGCTGACAAGGAACAGCAATTAAAATAAATAAATAAAGTAACCGCCACAATTAGCCGCCGCTTAATTCACCACGATGCCCCGATAATCTAGTAATCAGCTAAAGTGACATCGGAAAATTCCCCGTTACCTCCTCTGCACGGGCTGATGTGTGTGTGGGGGAGAGAAGGAGCGAGGAGTACGCAGATCCTAACAGAGAGCGTCGGCTGGTATTAGGACTGACACCCATCAATCTGGCTGATATGTCAGACTGAATGAGGGAGGAGGAGCAGTGGACCGGGAGGGAGAGGAGAAGACACGCAGAGAACTAGAATAGAAAGAAAGTCAAGGAAACGATGAGGCAAAAAGAAGAAGAGGGCGAGGACAGGGAGATGGAGTAACTAACAGGCCAGCAGGAATTAGGAGGAGGTGAGCGGGAGCAAGGGAGCAGAACAAATAGATGAGAGGATGAGGGGAGAGCACAAGGAAAGAGGAGAAGGGCTGGAGGGGAATCCAGGTACAAAACAAAAAAGAGGAGGGGGAGAGGAAGAGTGGAGATGATACAGAGGGAGGTAAATATAGAGGAATGGGAGCCAACAGGAGTGAAGGAGGAGGAGGAGAGCCGGGCTGATAGGGGAGGGAGAATTTGGGTAGGAAGAGGGCAAAGGAGTGAAGGAAGGCAGCAGAGCGAGGGAGGTCAGGGGGAGTGGAGACGAGGGGAGTAAACATTAACGGAGGGAGGGCAGAAGGAGCAGAAAGGTAGATGATGGAAGAGGAGACGAAAAGAGGAAGTGGGCAGGAGAGGAATTTTGGTGGGAAGAAGAGTGTAAGTAAAGGAGGACAAAGAGGAGATGGATGGTCAGAGGAGGTGTGGAATCGGAGGGAGGAAACACTGGGGGAGAGGGGGAAAATGGAGCTTGAATGAGAAAGGAGATGAGAAGACAACAGGAGGACGGTGGGTTGGAGAGAGAAATTTGGGTACCGGAGGAGTGAAAGGAAGAGGAGAGCCGGCTTAGGGAGATTCACGTGGCGGGGAGTTTGGAGCGGAGGAGCAGAAATCTAGAGGAGTGAGAAACGGGATAAATTTTGAGAGGGTATACGAGAGCGTCGATAGTTGAGGAGGAGTTGAAATGGAGGAAGGAACACTAATGGACGGAGTGAGGCAGTAGTGTGGGAGGAGGACGTGGGAGCTAACAGGAGTGAAGGAGGAGGAGAGCAGGGTTGGGGAGAAGAGATTTATGTGTGGAGAGGGTTGCAGCGAGGGAGCAGAGGGACCCAGCCAGGCCTATTATAGATGGGGCTCTCCTGGGAGAGCAGGGGCCTGGAGTTTTCCAGGCATTTCTAGCATATTTCCCCGCCGTTCCGAGCGGCACGCTGCAATGCACAGAGCTCCGCCCCCGCCAGAGTCCTCGGCTCTCCAAGGAAAAATAAAGTGGGTCTCCTTTCTCTGCATGAGCATTCAATAAAAGTGATAAAAGGCTAGAAGGAGCCCTTCTTAGCTTTTTTCTTTTTTTTTTTTTTTTTTTTTTTTTTTTGGAAGGGAAAGTGAGAAACCAAACTGGCCACCCTCTCCAAGGAGAGATGCTTTCAAAGAAATGCAGACATCAGGCATAAAAGCACCAAAAGCATAAAAGTGTCTCTCCTTTATATGAGGGAAAGTGTCAACAAAAAGGGCTGCGAGATCAAATAAGCTGAGCGTGGAGGTAGTTTGTGTTTCTGCCTCTCCCGCTCTCTCTGTTTCTTTGTCTGCCTGTGTTGCCTCTCGCTCGCTGTCTGAGGAGGCTCGTGTGTGGAGGTGAGAGAGAACAATTGAATGGGCCTCCCACATAAAATCCATTCACAGACTTGAGGATTAGGAATGAGAAATGGTCCGGCGCAGTGAATTAAATCAATCTGATCCATTACAAGATCGCTATCACAAGGTCCCCCCTCTGCCCTGGATTATGCATGCTGCTCGATATGTGTGTGTGTGTGTGTGTGTGTGTGTTTGTGTGTGTGTGTGTGTGTGTGTGTGTGTGTGTGTGTGTGTGTGGTTGTACTACAACGTCCCATGTCATCAATGAAACAAAAATCACTTCAAGTCTGGCTTTGAGACCTTTTTTGAATGTCATCCCGCTTCCTTTCCCTCCACATTCCCTGTCCATCACTCTACTCTACACTATGAGAAAGATAAATGGCAAAATACCCCCTAAAATAATCTTTTAAGATATTGTAATCGAAAGAGTTTTAGAAACTGTCATTCTTAAATCAGATAGTTCCTGATTTGTATTAAAATTGTTGAGTTTTTCATAATACATTTTTTCCTTTTGTTCAATGAAAAACTGGTAGTAATAGGAATCATATGGGCCCTGGTATGAAAACACATTTCAATTATATCTGGCTTTGTATGTATGTTTTTATCAGTGTCAAGTAAACACGCCTCTGAGTTTAGATTTGTTTACTTCTCTATATTTCCTATAATTAAAACAGATTTATTTTGGCAAACTAAGCAAGCAATTACAACATAATACATAATTACACAATACAGTCAATATAAAAATAAAAAAATCAGAGCAACTATCCGGCTCTGCTCCATAGACCCCAAATACAATTATTTCTTATTTTCTGAATTGTCAGGTTGGTTTTGTGGATTTTGAGCTTGTCGTGCTAAACGTTGTGTAATAGTGATACTCGATACTCGATGACGTTGGAAGGAGATCTACGTAAGTGAAAACCCGCGGAGATAAAATTAGCATTCAGTTAGCACACAATTAACCAGTGTTAGCACTTTTATGCTACGCTAGCTACTGAAGGTGTACTGAATATATACACATTTTGCTTTTTAATGGATGGTAACAGTAAATAAAGACCTAGGAACAGTGTTCATTTCATTGGCTTCTGTCTCGATCACCAGGTGATGTGGTGGCTCACTTTTACACTGTGATCTCTCGCTTTAGCTTCTACATTTATCTTTTTGAATCAGTTTCTATCTATACCTTCTGTCTGAAATCGCTTATTTGTTTTTCCAAAAATTAGATAACATTTCTTCAGGGAGGGCAGTTAGTGACAGTGTGGGCTCCATGGTAGCTCCGTCAGCCCGGCGTGGGGCTTAGCGAAGGTTCCAGTGTAATAGTTCCCTGGAATCTGTCGTGGTCTGTCTGTGCTGCAGAGGTCGTCTTCACTGCCTGTCACAACCACGACAATAGGATACAGATTTTTAACTTTGACCTGTTTACCATAAGTCATCATTACGTAAGGTCATCAGCCCGCCATCACCTTCTTAGCTACTCGATTTGTGTGCTGTGTGAAGTTTAATGTTGCACGTAGCTGGCTAACATGAGTAAAGCACAAGAACTAGACTTTCCTTAGAGGAAGGAGAGAAGATAACATAATATCCAAACATGATAAACCTCTATTTCAATTGGCTGGTCCGCAAGAACATTGTCAAAAATAATAATGGTTTGCTATGACGAAACAGTTGGGGAGCCCTGCCCTTCCACTTTTATTATTATTAAAATATATATACTTTACCATATCATAATATTTAGGTCATTCCTTTCATCCTCCTCTAACCAGGCAGTTTCTAATTCTATTAAGACAACATATCTTAAAGGAAAAGTTTGTAAAATGTAATGCTTTTTCTTATGAAAATCCAATGTGTGACGATCATAATCCTAATTTTATACACCCTACAGACCCAGTATCCACTGGCTCCACTCTTAATTTAACATTTAGCGCCTTCCAATCTTTCCCAAGGAGGCTTTCCCAAACTTATTTCCCTTATCAGAAACTATACTTGCGTAACCAAATGATTTTTATTGCGAGGGCACCACGAACACTTTTTTTTTCTTTTCTTTTTTTGAAGTCTCAATATATCGCTCTACCCCTTTTATTTCTTTTCCTTTGGTGGATTTTAAATGGCGATAAAATAAGCAGCAGCGATTTAAAGATGGAGATGGACAACATGATTACAGATGATGAAAGCCGGTATCCATCACCACCCACTCTGTTTGTGTTTCCATCCTCCTTCTGTCTGTCTATCTGCCTGTTCCTCCTCTCTCCCCTCTTATGTTTTAATGTAAGTCGATAACTATCAGGAACTGATAACACCCCGGGCTCCGCTCGGCTTGGCGAGGCTCGATGAGGCGAGGAGAGGAGAAGGCGAGAGCATGGCCGGGTGAGGTGGGGGCGACACTATCTCCCCTCGGTGAAGCCTGATATGCCCGGGTGCCGGGGAGATAAGCGAGCAGCTCTCAGCGGTGGCGGTGGAGGGGGACAGTGACGTCACGCCGCTGGTCTCTCGTTCCCGTGGCGGTAGATGAAGTTATGGCGTCACAGGTGGCGATTGTGTCACGGTGAGATTTGTCATTGTTCTGGAAAGGAGGTTAGACCTCGAGTGTGTTTTCACTGTGACTTCAGATTGGCATAGTTGCACCTTGCAGTGTGAGGGCGCTCATGGTTGTTGGTAATAGGACTTTTTCAATGCAGATATTTGACTTGGAAAAGCACAAGTGTGTGTGTGCGTGTGTGTGTGTGTGTGTGTGTGTGTGTGTGTGTGTGTGTGTGTGTGTGTGTGTGGCCTGCCTCCTAAAAGAAATACGTTCCCATACAACAAAACTGCATTGTCAATTACGTTTTGAGGGAAAACATATTCGATTTTTGATGTGTGACAAATTTGCTTCTAATCAAAGCCCATGGAAGTCCGTATAGGGACATCAAGGTGGGGGTGGATGGGTCAAACAAACACAGGACTTGCACCCAGGAGACCGCCGTTTGTGTCCTATGTGAAACCAAAAGTAAATAATATATCGTGAATATTTTAAGCTAAAACCATGATGTTTAAATCTAACTAAATTATTGTTTTGTTTCAATTTATGGTCAATCACGTGTTTAAAACCGTGACCTAAATCTAGGAGACAATATGTTTCCCCTGAAACGTAATTGAGAATGCACTTTAGTTTTATTAGTACGCAATTTAGTCGGAGACAGGGCGAGAAAGAGAGAGAGAGAGAGAGAGAGAGAGAGAGAGAGAGAGAGAGAGAGAGAGAGAGAGAGAGAAGTGTCTTCTTCAAGAAAGAAACTGTGTTGTGTGTGTGTGTGTGTGCATGTGTGTGTGTGTGTGTCTGTGTGTCTGTGTGTGCAGCAGTGAGAGACATGGGGGGGTTCTCTCGTCTCAGCTAAGAGAGATATTGTAGGTTTGTTTGTGTGTGTGTGTGTGTGTGTGTGTGTGTGTGTGTGTGTGTGTGTGTGTGTGTGTGTGTGTGTGCTAATCCACAATGTACGGTGAGAGCCAAAGGAAAATAAAAGAGTAGGTCTGCTTGCTTGTGATTGAGGCAAAGCGAGAGAGAGAGAGAAAAAGAGAGAGCGAGAGAGAGAGAGAGGCGGGGAGGAAGAGGGGGAGGGCGAGCGAGATGGAGCAAGTGAAAGAGAGAGGAAGCGAGGTTGCAAAAGAGAGCGTGTTGGGGAGAGCGGGAGAAAAAAGATAATTTCTTAGCTCTTCTTTTAAATAAGTCTGTTTCTATAGCAACCATCCAACCAGCCGCTGGAGAGAGAGAGGGGAAAGTGGGGGTGCACCAGAGAGACAGAGGGAGAGAGGGAGAGTGAGAGAGAGAGAGAAAAAGAGAGAGAGAGAGAGAGAGAGTTACCATAGCAACGAAGGAAGAGGGAGAAAAAGGACTTGGAGAAACTTTAAAAAAAAAAACCTATAGGGAGAAAATGTAAAAGGCAAGATAAGCAAAGAAAGAGTGAATTTACAACCCTGCAACTAAGGGTAAATGTGTTAGGCAAGTTAATTAAAAGATTGAATTACTCATTACTCATTGAAGAAGTGATTACATTACTTAGATATGAGATGCTGTGCACGTCCAGACCAGGGTTCAGGTTGTAAACGTCATAGTTTATTTTCTGCATCAATAATGTGAGGTGACTGTCAGTGGCATAAAACTGTCCCGGTTGTGGAAAAGATGATGATGAAAAGATGATAGAAAACCCATGGTTCTTTGATAAAAAGTATATTTATTGCCAAAGGCTGAAATGAGCAGTTAAATTGACATTTTTCTCATCGTAGAACTATGTGGATTCAAGAGTAGTTATTTCTGTAAATTGACTTGCGTCAACTCGTGAAGCTGCGTTGATCTCATTGACGCTTGTCGACATCTTTGTTGTCTTTCTATCTAGTTTTCATGGTTGAAGCTACAGATGCCAGGTTGAGGACATTTTCCCGGCGGTTCATAAACCTGTGAATATTTTTACAAGAAAAGATATTTGTTGATGGTGCTAAATAGCGTACGCAGACCAGTGTGAAGCTCCGGGCCACGGACCAGTTGGGAGTGAGAATGTGTTGACACGTGTAGGTCATGATTTTAGCGTCCGATAACACGCTATTACAGTATTTTACGAATGAAAGTTGTTTTATTTGATGAATGCGAGGACTTTATGGGTTTTGTTTCCATGGAGATAAGCCAAACGCCGATGGGGGCGGTGAGCAAGGAATGTAATCTATGTATGCCCGAACACTGTAACACCAGTAACACCAGTAACACCAGTAACACCAGTAACACCAGTAATACCCATTACCGCGGCAAGCCATATTTGTAGCTACGTAACCTCCTGCCTATGAAGAATTCTCTCATTCTTAATCCCTCTACAAAGCTCTGATTGGTTGAGTGTTTCTCAACCAATCAGCATACCCCCATCCTCCTTTATTTGAATAACTAAACAAATGGAGAAACAGACAACGGAGATATGGACAAAGATTCAGAGGTCTGGAACCAGTCTTCAACATCCTAGTGATGTTTTTTTCCCCCAATTGCAACGATAAATTATTCTGAATTTGCTACAGCTCGGATTTATGCACCTTACTGGCTTCCTCCTTATAGGAATGACAGCTGGGGCTTATGGGAACAGTAGCATCTAAAGCCATCCCCCATACCAAACTGCTTCTATTTATTTCTAAGAAATAATCAAAACCGATAGCAATAACGTGAACCTGTTGTATTTATAAATAAACCAGGAGACGATTGGGTTCCTATTTTGAGGGAAATCATTACAATAAAATTTGAAGGTTTACCAATTTGCAGTTTTTGGTTTTGAAGGCTCGGAGACAGACCTTATGAAATTGCTCCCATCCATCAGCAAACAGGCCAACCCCCCCCCACACACACACACCCTTATAATATCAAAGTAGTCCAGAATTACCGAGATTAGTTATTGTCATGTAATCGTAATCCCTTTCACTGCGCGTTAGTCAAAAAGGGAAAAAAAGAAAAGTTAGCACTGTAAATGTGAGATAAAGACAGAGCGAGCTGGGTAATATGGCTGCACTCTATAGAGCCAGCAGAGAGAGAGAGAGAGAGAGAGAGAGAGAGACAGATATATGAGCTGCAGTGATAATACAGCTGCAGCCTGATTGTCCATTCTCAGCTCTTGACCACACCTGACCTCCATCACTGTGTGGAGAGGACGAGTGAGCAATGAGAAACACAGACGGGGAGAGAGGGAGAGAGAGAGAGGGAGAGAGAGGGAGCGAGAGAGAGAGAGAGAGAGGGAGAGAGAAAGAGAGGATTGATTGGGAGTCCCTGAGTTCAGACAGCTCCGACCACAGAGGCCTCGATCTGTTTCCCCCGAAAGTACTGCAGCCACACTGTGATCCAAAATAAGAGTCGACACGGGGTCATGGGGGAGGAGACTGTTCAAATTCTTCGTCCTACGCACACCGATGGTATAGAAACTTGAGTGTGTGCATATTCTAAATCTATCAGGCCTCGTAGCCGAGTGACAAACGGACCGATGGTTTGAGCGCAGATATTTATTCTTTAGTCCAGGGAACATTATATATGGTGAAGATGAGTTTAGTCATAGAAGTCCTCTTAAGGGAACCATAAACCGACCCTGTCAAAGTATCATCTGATGCCTGCAGCACAAACCAGACGTGACATACACACAGAAGACCAAGTCAAGGTCCAGCAGCCTGCACGGGCTATAGGAGTTGGTTTACTGGACCACTGACGTGCTTTAATGATGTAAAAGAGTACCGGCTGATTAGAGCTGTGTACTTCTGTACAATTAAATGTATTGCAATATATTGAGATAAGCAAGGCGATGTATATTGCAATTTTTTAAATAGAATTTGAGGAAAACTGTATTTTATGCAATCAGAATAGTAGGATCTGCAAAAGGCATATTATCACAGTCGATGTAACATCCCACTGCTTTGAGAGGCCACATACACTAAAAGGACGCATATCTTTGAAAATAATACTTACTGAGTTCATCTTCGTATGTAAACTATTAATTAAAAATCGATACAGTGTTTGTGAGAATCGGTGCTGTATCACGAAACACAACATCGAGTTTCTCAATATTTTCAATATTATCTTACATCCCTGACGTCGACATGGCGACACAAACGAATCCACGGTGACGTTAGAGTTAACGGGGGTGCGTGGGCTCACATAAAAAAAAAAAAAACTAAAAACACATGGATTCTGTTGATTCGTGTATTCGCTAAATGATGTTGAGATGTGAGCGAAAGCTCTGAAGACTTTGTGCTTTTGTGAGTCTATCTTCACTTCTTCTTCTTCTGGCAGCGTATTCAATATCATGCGTGAATAGTACGTCGTGGGCACGACACGCTAACACTGCAAAGTGAACATCACATGCTTATGTTACTCTGTGCGTTCGTGTTCCATCAGCTCCTCTCGGGGATACAAGTGTGAGCGGAGGGGTTAAAGGTCCTTCTCCTCAGAAACGTCCTCCGGCTCTTCTGCAGCTCTCGGAGCTTGAAGCACCTTAACAGGCCTCCGTGAACACAAAAGCAGCTCAATGGGCTTCGCGAATCCTGAATCGATAACAACTGACTCTATTGACCAGCAAGGCTGAAGCTTTGTTTCAAACCCTCACAAGTGGATCCGAGAGCTCAAAAGGAAGATTTGGAAACCAGAATATGACTCAAGACATATGCTGGTGAACTTGAGTGGTTTCTTTAAGTGTATTTTTTGTCTTCTGGGGTAGGGTAGGTTTAAAAAAAAAAAATATATATATATATTCATCATTTCTATTGTGCGCTGCGTTTCAGAAGAGAACTGTTCCTCAGCATCAGTCATACAGTTTTTATGCATATTAGCATACCTAATTAAGCAATTTTTCCTCATTAAGCAATATTCAACTAGTATACAGTAGATATTGCCAGTGCATTAATGCCATCCATGTATACTTGCAATAGCTTGCCATTGCACCAGTGTGTCTTCATTGCATTTCTCATCATCATCTCACAAGTTGAAAAACTGTTAGAAAGAAGTGATACTGACTCTCACTTCTTATACTTTTTAGACGTACTTTTTCTTTTCCACCAGCACACCAGCAGCCTGAGAATGATTTTTGTTTTAAATTATTAAAAAGGTAGTATATACTTTCATCAAACTTTTTCCAACATAAAATGCTTCCTCTGTAAAGTTCCTCTGTAAGTTGCTTCAGAGTGTGTCTGCGTGACTTTTCAGCCTCGATTGAATCTGACACTGCGCCTCTGCCTTCATGAGCCGCTGTGTTCTTAACAGCACAGAAAATGTCTTGTAGATTTGTCTCTTGAAACAGCTCGCATAAAGTAAAGCCGTTATACACTAGAAGGAGCAGGGTGAAATTAATGGGGTTTGGAACAAAAGGTTTTGGGAAAGATTTCCTGACTATTCCCCATGCAATCACTTAATCCCTTGTAATTAGTCTCCTTGTTTGAAAAGGAATATACATTCTCCGTCTCTCCATCTTTTCCCTCTCGAGTTGGAAGATAAAATTGCAGACAAAAACAGCACACACGTCTTTTGTGGAGCATGCTGCCTATAAACATCCAAACAGTCTGGCTTTGAACAGCAGTTATGCCATATATTAATGATTTGCATTTGTTATACTCAACTTCACAAGGATAATTATTTTCCAAGAGGAACGGCCATTATAATCAGTCATAAACATGGTCCAGCTTTCCTGCATAAATTAACCTTTTTGAATTTAGCTTCAGTGCACCCGGGGAAAAAAAAGAAGTGTTTATCACTTTCTTCTTTTGCTTTTATGGACAATCATTGTGTGGTGAATTCACCGCAGCAGATAATGAGGAGCACATAGTCATTTCAAATCTGGCTGAGCCCACACAGGACAGCTGTCTATTTTAAGCTATAGCTGCTGGCCAGTGAACCATTAGCCTGTTTTACACCGATAGCAAATAGCCATTAGGCGTAACGGCAAGCCAGTTAGCCAACAGCCATCTGCCGCGCACTGCAATTATGTTGCCTTAAAGTGCTGTTGGAAATATAGTAATTATGAGTTGAGCATGCATTAATGATCCAACACAATGGTAAATACGTCTGGGAAGAGGGGAATTCTCAATGATACCTGCGGTAACAATCTGTGTTCTGAAGAGCGCGCGAGCTATGTGAATACTGATGGAGTTTATAAGGATGCATGATTGTGTAAAATAAAACAAAGAGCAAAACTACTTAAGCGTCCGTTCCCCTCCTAATCGTGCAGTCCAAAAAGCATTTTAATGCTCCACGCGGTTACATTTGCATCTGAGCTCAGCTGTAGCGGCTCTTGATGAGCTTTGAAAGCGGCCGACGCCAACTGGAGTAGGTTACCCATTAGCTGCTCGCTCTCTGTGCCGTTTCCCCGTGATGCGCTCTGCTCCGTTCAGTGACAGTGGGCTCATTGAGACGGCGCTGCCACTACTAGCTCTCCGTGTAAATCCGCGGGCTGTGTTCGGTGACTCTTTCCCTGGCAGTGACAGTCGCTGTAGTCAGCAGCACATTCAGGTCAAGCAACTTGACTCATTTCGTCACTTTCTGCCACGAGCCTTTTTGCTTTCACAATGCTCTGATTAAGTGGTACAATAGTTGCAAATCTGCTGGCGTGTTTGCTGAAGAGTAATTACTAGCGTCTGATAAGCGTTCTGGGGAAGTTTCCCAGCTACATGATTTCCACCGAGGCTTTATCTCAATTGAATGTGATTGTCTTTGCCGAATTGGCTCAGCCATGATCCTGGAAACTGGCCTTGTCTCGCACACATGATAAGACAACAGATTGCCTTGTACGCCATCCAACCAAGAATAATGCTGCAAGCTGTAATAATTTACACCATCCGTCAGGGTTCTTCCACAACTACATGCCTTCTTCCTCACGGACATGGATCTACTGCTGGCTGGCAAAGTCTGAGAATCCTACATGGCGTGGTGGAAGCACTAATTGGCCACATTGAAGCAAGCTCAGGCTTCTCGTAGTCACATCACACAACGTAAACACGGTGATGCAAATCGGGCCGTGGCACCGCACGGAGACGGGAGATGGAGGGAGGGATGCTGGGATGTGAAGAACGAGGTTTCCCACTTTCTTAATGTGCCTTTTGTGTTGATTTGTGTGTGTGTGTGTGTGTGTGTGTGTGTGTGTGTGTGTGTGTGTGTGTCGGCCTCGCCTCTCCTCTCTCAGGATCCCTTCGTTTGTGTTACCATGGGGACGGCATGCTTTCTACATCTCTCCCGCTTAACCCCCTCCACCACCACCACCACCACCACCACCTCTCTTTCTCCCGCTCTCCTTTACTCACTGGTTTCAGTGTTACCATGGCGACACACGTCTGTCTCCTCTCTGCCTGCTCACCTGTCTCACTGGGTCTTCTCCGTCCGTGCGCCTGCCTGCCTGCCTGCCTGCCTGCCTGCCTGCCTGCCTGCCTGCCTGCCTGCCTGCCTCTCTGTTTCTCCGTCTGCCGCTGGGTGCTAGTGTGCCCTTGGCATGCCTTTCCTTGTTTACTCTTTGTTTGTTTGTTTTGTGTTTTATGTATCTGCATCATTGTCTGGTCGTTCTCCTGTGTCCATTGTCCCCGTGCGTGTTTGCTTTCTGTCCCACTCTTTTTTTGTTTTGTTTTTTGTCTCCGTTTCTCTCCGGCTGACTGCACACTTGTCTGGCCACCAGGCTTTTCCACCTCTAATCCCTCCTCTCCTCTTTCTGCTCTGCTGCTCTGCTCCAACATCAACATCTCTCCCCTCTTTTTTTTGTTTTTACCCCCCTGACTCGATTGTTTGTTCCTACATCAAAACAGTATCCATTGAATGTCACTGGGAACACACAGAAAAAAAAAAAAAAAAAGGAAAAAGGGAGGGATTTAGGTAATTTTCACAGACGGCAGCTGTTGCTATGGCGACACAACTTTTGGATTTGCAGCGGAGAGTGAGGGATGAATAGAGGGATAGAAGGAGGGAGAGAATATGTGTGAGGATAGAAAGAAGGAGGGGGGTTCATGCTGGTACATGCTTTCCCCAAAATACAGACATTTTGGAAAAAAAAGCATCACCTGAAGACAATCATTCAACATCCCTTCAGTATCGAAAACCTATATGATACTATGTGACCAGCTTTCCTCGCTTTTCTTTAAAACTGACATCATTCGTATGAATTGTATGCTGTCAATCACTTTGTAAGAGCGCTCGCCAGTTTTTCCGAATCTTGCTTTGGAGATCAAACCCGTCTCTTTTGCGCGTAGAGAACCGCTTCGTTAAGCTCTCCGTGGTACGTTCTTTCTTTGTTCTGCCTCTCCTGCAGTTTTAACCACAAAAAATAAAAAAAGTCCACCAGTCAGTAAAATAAAGAGAATCCAAATGAAGCCAAACCAACCTATCATCCCCCATTAAAGCCTCTTCTTCTTTGTTTCTGTGAATCATGTTGCAATGTGTTTGTCACTTCTCTCAAAATGGTGAAAATTTCATTTTGGATTTGAGACCCACACTTGTCTGCGTGTTAATGCATTTAGAAAAACCACTTTATTATAATACGCGTTTGAATATTCATAGTAGGTGGGGAGGAGGGGGAGGGAGGGTGGGGGTGGGGGGGTGGAGGAGACTGGAGCCTTTGGGTATTGATGTAGAGCTGTGGAATTAGCTGCGAAACTGCTATTGATTCAAGCTGTGAGGACTGGAATATGAAACATGAGGGGGGGAGGGAAAAGGGCAAAAGACCTTATCAATGAACTTGGAGAATGAAAGAGAGGGTGAAAGAGAATGAGGGTGCTCAGTGGTGGGAGAAATAAAAAACGAAAACCCAGATTATAAGTCAGCAGAGAATTGAATTAAAGGGAGACAGAAGGAGCGAGTGGTTGAGGAAAGAAAAGGAGATTATCAAGCGACACAGAGGGAAAATGAAAGAGACAAAGTACAACAAAAGTAAAGGAAAGAAAGAACGAGCACAAAGATGGCATGAAAGGAAAAGAGAAAACACGATGAAGGAACCCACGGAAACACAGCGGAATGAAAGAAAGATCAAATATACTACAGAGGGAGAGAACAGGGCGAGGGGTCAGGGCGCTTTAGCCTGGAGACGCCACGCTACAGAAAATCCTCCTCCCCCGGACGCCGCAAATTGTTGATGGGAGGACTAAGTTGACAAATGTCAAAGTTTACATTTCATTATGGAAGGTGGGGGCCGCGGAGAGGATGGAGAGGGAGTGGAGGAGAGGTGGAGGAGAGAAAGAGAAGAACAGGGGGGGGGGGGAGGAAATGCCATGCATTCCATTAAGTGGCCAGAGGAGAAAAAAAAAAAAAAAAAAAACCCACAGAGGGGAGGGGAGGAAACGAGAAATGAGAGAGGAATACAGGAAACGGAGGAGGAGAGGTAGAGGGGGACCGCCATACATAAAGACAGAGACACATAGAAAGGGTGGGGGGGTTATAAGCAGAGGAATGAAGTGCTCGATTCATCACCGCCTCAACTGTGCCGCTGACCTTTGAAAATGGAGTTAATGTTAGACAAGGCGGCACTTGACATTCTGACGGCCTCCATGTTTGTTCTTAAGTCGTCAAGGCGGAGCCTCACATTACGCCCGCCCTTTGCTGATCTCGAAATTGCAGCGCCTCTCGATAAAGGGTACCGAGTTTACATAACAGTGTTTCACATTGTGATCTGAAAAGATAAGGCGGGTGATGTTCTGTGTTTGTAGATGTCGTGGAATCCTAAAACCAACAGCGGATTGATTCTCACGATTGCCTGTTAAGCCGAAGCCTTTCTTGTGTGCTTTAGACCTCCACCGCTGCCCAAAATCAATTAAAAACCCATCAGCGAGCATCACCATTGAACTATGTAACATGTTCCTTTATTACCGTGAATGTGATTTGCTTTGAATTGATCCCGCGCGCTGTCCCTATTTCCTACCGGAAACAACCACTAGAGCACAAATTGTGTATTGATCCGCAGCTGAAGATAGTCCCCAACAAATTCACTATTTACTTCTGTTTGAGTAACATTTGGGAAAGACTGCGGTGCCCAGCTGTTTCAGGAAATTACCAAAGTTTTGGACCCATTTTTTTTTAAATATTTGCGTCTTCTGTAAGAACGAATAGACTTGAGGCTGAGTGTGACGGACTAAGACATTGTCGGTCTTTTCATGGGATTTGTTGACACTAATGAACACGAATGTCAGGCTTAAGATGCGTCATAATTAATACATCCGTGTGACTGTAATACCTCTCTAAAAAGCATTATATCAGGATAGTGAACCTTTATGGTTAACCAAAACATATACAAAAATTAAATATAATTTTAAGCTTTTTTTAACTTTCAAATTGTGCAACACATGTTCAGTACACCTGCTACATTCTATTTTTTTTTTCAAATCAGCCTTTTTTTTTATATGCACAGTCCTTTCAAGGCACATTTTTTTTTACATTTATTTGAAAGACTTTTTGGATACTCTCAGGTAGGAATTTATGTTTAATTTGTGTTTAATGATTTGTTTTAAAATCGACCAAACATCTTATTATTTTTGGAGACTTAATTCAATGGGAGAAATTCTCAACCAAGTGTAGCATCTCTGGGGGAAAAATAAATCTGTACATCACACTGTAATCTACAAAAATATAGAAAACATAACAAGGCAAAACTACTTTCGTGCATGAAACTAGTGACACATCTCTGTCGCAAGCGAAAATAGCCTGAATTCCAAACAACACTGACCAAGCTTACTTAACTTTTCTGTTTCACTCATTTCAATGTCTGAGGAAGGCCAGAGGGACAAAATGACTGTGCATGTCTCTTTTTTTTTTTGCATTGAAAATAAGCGCAGGCCATTTTGTCTGGTCCCTGACCCTTCTGAGCTGAGTAAAATTTCAGAACTTTTGAGTTTATTATTCTTTGGAAAAACAAAGTACATAACCTCGGACAGGCCAGGTCAGTGGACTCAAAACAAGGTTTTAGCTTCAGAAACTATTCAGGAGATCAAGGTTGTCGTTCACGTGGCTGTGTGATGTAATGAAGAGCGCAAATGTGCCCGAAACTCAAATCTAAATATGTTCTTGAGGAGTGGACCCTAAATACATTAATTAACATTAAATACGTTTACGCTTCAAGCATCCTACATCCTCAACATTAGACATAATAATGATCCAAAGTGGAAATCAACCAGGGATGCACAATCCGACTTTTTCTTCCCCATCACTGACTCTGATACCTAAATACAGGGTACTGGCGATGGTGAATAGCAATCAGATACCAGAGCTCTTTTTCTAAAAATAGATAAATATGTGTGTAAGTAATTAAAATGAATGAATGAAAACGTAATCAATAAAGTTTAGAAGGTTTATGATGTATTTGCTTCACTATAGTGGATTAACTTGAAAACAACAAACACAAAATCACCATCTTTGTCAAATACAGCTATTCTCAACTAGAGCACCAACTAGTGGGCCGCGCAGGTACTGCCAAATCTTTAGACTAAATAAAAAATATATATATTTTGGTTATTTATTACGCTAGTTAATTGTATTTCTAATTAAGCTCACGATTATGATAATGACTAGGTTGATTAACTCCACGTTAACAATCATGTCACATCATCTCATAGACGTGTTTTGCCACAGTTAGCTAGCTAACGATCCCTCGGATCATAATGGCAGGTAGTGATGATGTCAGTGGCATAACACATATTTACTCTTACTTTGTCATGTTTTTTTTTTCTCATTCATTCATGTGTGCAGGTGGTCCTCGGAAATGTTTTCCAACAATCAGAAGTGGGCCTCAAGTTAGGAAAGGTCGAGGACCCCTGGTCTAATACATGTAACAACAGAGGCAGGCCTTACAAACAGCACTCAGCTGCTGTGATAAGCAAAGATAAGAGCTGATGCTGCATTCACTGTCCTCTTCGTGTGTCCACATGAGAAAAGGCCTCCCTCGGCTTAATAACATCTACATCTTTTCAAAACACGAAGCTCCTCCGCGTTGCTCAGAGTTCCTCGTTAAAAAGATGTGAAGTCAGTCGTCAGAATCTGGGGCATTCTCCTCTCTAAAGCTTTCTTAAACATGTGATGAAATGTTATCCAACCATGCACCGTTTCAAAACAACCTCCCACTCGGGCAGAGAAAAAAAAAACCCACCTCTGGTTCCACAGTGAAGTCCCACCACTCCCTTCTCATTAAACGGCATTCATTGTGAAGCACATGCAGGAGGTGGCGTGGTATCAGTGGCAGCGTTAGACACGTTATCTTATTAAAGCCCAAATCGTTTTTTAACACTGGCGGATCGGTGACATTTGGCCGATACCCAGTCCACTCAAAATGTCAGTATCGGTGGTGATCAGTTCCTCCCTCAAAGGACTGCACCTTGAGAATAAAGTTCAAATTGCGAGAAAAAAATATCCACTCAAATCAAATGGCCCTCATTCTGACGGCGACGGAGTGACTCAACACAGTGGATCATGCATGAAACATTTGAAATAGATCACTTTCACCCAAATCAATGTTTCCATGTGGTGATTCAACCACAGTTTCTCATCCTCATGTCGAAAGCTGATGTTTTGTCACGGCCCGAAGCGTCTGATAACGACGCAACGGGCGTCTTTTCAGATGCGCTTAAAAAAAAAAAATGTCATCAGATAAAAAATAGTTACGGACAGAAACCTTGCACACCGAGTCCAATGTGTTTTTTTTTTATTCTACTCGTGAAAATTCATAATATGAGACAAAACTTAATTGATCACCTGCGTGCAACGGATAGTGCGAGTCCCAAGCGGGGCTATTGAATGAGTGACGTGAGCAAGGAGCTATCGTTTAGCTGCCTGGAGCACAACCACTGCCGTCTAGTGTCTCATACATCCTTCGTTTTGCAACCAGCTGCAACCAGCTGATGTTCTAACCTTGAATCAAAATTACATTTCTCAGCAAACCCATTTCATAGCTGCACTGATACCATAGCTGTTCCTGCTCGGGAGGAACAGAGAAAGTGGATGTTTTTTTTCTTCTTTTTCTCATTGCTGTAGCCCAGTAGCAATTTCCTAGTAGGATTCAGGCCAAGATGAGTCAGTATGAGACTTTGGGGAAAGCCTTGAACGAATATCATGGATGCACAGGGATTCTGGTTGTAACAGATTCTTTGCATATATATCTTATCGAAGCCGAGTCTGAGAGGTTTCACCCAAAGTGTTTTGGTATTTTCTCATGCTGTATTACGTGATTTGACACATGGACTTTTCCCCACAGTGTGGGATGTAGCAGTATCGCTTATCATCATGCTCTACTCGCACACTGTTTCGTTCAGAATATTCATTAGCGCTAATCATTTGTTTTTCCAGCATCTTTTTTTTTTTTATTTAGGATTTTAACCAGTTGGATTCGCAAGTGGATCCATGTTTACAAACTTATATAGACCCATAATTATTTCCAATTCTACCGGAGATCCCAAAGTTTCCACGGATACTAAATATGTCAGCTTAGATTTTGAATTTAAATTTTGAATAAATGATGCACGAGGCAGCAAGAATATTTGCATTTGGGTTTGAATATTTCACTCAATATGGGCTTCACAGAGCTTCAGATAAGTGTTGGAAAACGCATATACGGAATATATGAAATGTACAGTGTGGAGAAGAGTCTTTCTCATGAGAAAGTTATGACCGACATCAAGAGTTAAAGAGGTTAAATTATCTTACATGCACCTCTACACATGAACAGTTTGTCAGAATGTATCCTGAAAGGCACCATAGCACCGTAAATGATATTAAAATGAACAGCTGATTTTGTGCTTTATTGTAAAAAGGACAAAGAACAAAACGTGCCTTCATTCTAATGTTTCTGAGCGTGACGCTCATTCAGGCCGTGAGAGGAGGTGAGCTGTTTGTGATTCACATCTTTGAGCGTTTGATATCTCTTGTGCGTGAGAGTGTGTTTGAGTGTGCGTGAAAGGGGTTTGTGGGTAAACACTGGAACAGGTTTGTTTGAGTGTTGGAGGAAAAAAAAAAAAAAAAAAAGGGTTTTGTGAAATGAGATAAAGAGATGAAGAACATGTGAGCACACTGACTGTCAATATGCGGTGATCAAGGCAACACGGGACCAGCTTGAATACCAAGATTACTTCTTTGTGTTGACTAGTATAACTTATCATTTTACTCTTTCAGGTCTTTTATTGATTACTTTTTAAAGTACGATTCTGAAAGTGAAAATAAGAAAAAGTACACGGAGGAGAATGTTCTATAATATGGAATGCAACATGTTCTTTAGCAGACAAGAAATGTACTTATTCAAAATGAATTTTGTTTTACTCCTTTCAAAACAAAACAATTAGTATTTTTGCAGCACTTGTACTTTCCTCGGGAGCTTACGTTTCGTCCTGCCAAAGGACAAGAGTTAACTACATTTCAAAAGGAAATATTATATTTTTTAATCCCCGACAGTTTACCTTGTCTTACTTTGTCACACATAAAACACAAACAGTATGGCAAGCACATAAAAGCTGATGCATCGCCATAACGACCAAACTAATTGATAGTGCCACCTGAACTAGCTGCTCACACATTGGAGGCACCTTCTCACCACCAATTATCGGTTTGCATTACTGCATCAGCCCTCTCCTCTGGAATGACTGTTCACTCCGATAGAGCACACGGTGCAAACAATATCAAGCTAATCTTAAACCAATGAAAAGCGAAATCATCGCTGGACGGTAGCCGGTGGATTCCCAGATTGTACTTCCGCCAATGATTTCCACTTCTTTTGCTCTCCACACGGACTGCTTACCTACAATCAATAAAAGACGGCTTGAACGGGATTGGTCAATACTATAAGGACTACAAACCGCAACGCTTCGGAGACCAAAATCTTGTCCCGTTGCCGACAGATTCTACATGTGAATGCAGAATCTGTTTCTACAGGTTAGTTGTTCTTTAATGGATCAAATATTAACTGAAAACAGCTGAAATAACTACCTCTCTCTGAAATAAGTACTCTTACTTTGGATACCAGAGTACATATCGCTGCTCTTATACTTACTAAATCTCAATTTTGAATGCAGACTTTCACTTTCAGTCACATACAGACCCTGGTTAAAGGTAAATTACACTCTTAACCAAAATAAAATTGACCATTGTGCTTGTTTACTTTGTCTGTGGACACATGCTGCTGCAAATCTCCTCTTGAAGCACTGTTTTGTGTATAGTGTGTGTGTGTGTGCGTGTGTGTGTGTGTGTGTGTGTGTGGATGGTCTGATGTGCTGCTTCCCTGCTGATAGTCCTGTGACTGGGATCTACTCCCTCCAGTCTCCTTCGCATCAACTCCCTCATACTTTGGCTAATGAAAAACCTTTTGCCCTTTTTCTCTCTCCCACACACACACACACACACACACATGCACACACACGTGCACACACGCACGCACGCACGCGCACACACACACACACACACACACTGATGGTAGACAGCGATAGGGCCAACATTTACTGATACACAGAAACACAAGTCTGTACATTATGGGTAAAAAAAGAAAAAAGAAAAGCACACACAGTTGGAGAAGCAGACACACTCAGAATGCCGGCTGCCGACAAAAACATATACTTTACGTACATGTGTGAAGTGCACATACACGGTCTCGTCCCAAGGCTCCACATGCGGGGAGCAAAGAGCCGCCTTTCAAAAGCGAGTCCCCCGCTCCAACTCCACAGAGATCGCTCTCGTTTCCCTCCTCCCTGCAGCAGTCGGTCACAAAAACACAATTTTCCCACTGATGATGTTAGAGTGAAAGAACCCAAATGAAAAATTCATCAAATCGGAAGAGAAGTCCAGGATTTTTTTTTTTCTTGAAGAGGTGCCGATGGAATTGAGTGTCTGAGTGTGTGTGTGTGTGTGTGTGTGCAACAAGAAATGGAACTGATGCATCTTTTCTATGTCACTGCTAATGTTGCATGTCACACGAACCTCCAGGGGGCTGCAGTCTACACACACACACACACACACACACACACACATATGCATGTATGCACACACCACACAGAGGACTGCATACACTAATTATATACACACACACAAACACAGATCACACACACAGATGCTTATGGACACTCAAATGCACCAGAATTGTAATGCATACACACACACGCACACACACACACACACACACACACACACACACACACACACACACACACACGTAATGACATGTTCCTGCTCGGCATCATGGGAGTTCAAACTCTTCCACTCTAAAAAGGAGAATTCAGTTCATGTATCTGCTGTTGGAATAGAGTGAAGGAAATCAGTTATGCTTGTCATAACACACACACACACACACACACACACACACACATTAATAGTGTATATATAAGTGTATGTGAG
This sequence comes from Ophiodon elongatus, assembly GCA_016806645.1. Lineage (NCBI taxonomy): Eukaryota > Metazoa > Chordata > Actinopteri > Perciformes > Hexagrammidae > Ophiodon > Ophiodon elongatus. The sequence continues at coordinate 73,291 of JACSYO010000377.1, read as the reverse complement.
TGTGTATTTGTGTGTGCTAATGTGGGGGAGCAGAGGTTGACCTCAGGCTACCAGCTAATTAAAACTGAGAAATGAGGGAGGGAGAGAACGAGAGAGAGAGAAGGAGGGAAGGTAGCCTAGAACAAGAGGAGTAGTTGAGAGAGAAATTGAAGAGAAAGAGAGAGAAAGAGGGCGAGAAGTAGGAGGAACTGAGAGGAAAAGACTAGAAGGCAAAGAGAGAAAGAAAGAGAGAGAGAGAGAGAGAGAGAGAGAGAGAAAGAGAGAGAGAGAGAGAGAGGGAGAGAGGGGTTTTGTTTTTCTTTCGTTTTTCCTTATTTTTATTGAGTCTGAGGACAGAGCCTGTTGTGTGCAGCCCGGATTGGAAACCCCTCTGTGACACAACTTATGATTTTGTGCCACATGAATGAAATTGTCTGCACAAATTACCAATCCATGCTCCCAAATGAATCATTTGTGCTAATGAATTAATTTAACACTGAACAGTATTGTTAAAATTTTAGCAACAAGTTAAGATACAAAATATGCCACTTTTCCATACCTTTCTAGAACGACAGTCGGCACGGCGACATCATTTGTTTGTGCATTTCAAACCGTTAAAAATCAGTGTTTGAAAATAAATATTTTTTTCATTGTGTGACGACACTATGTTTAAAGATTGGTCAGGTTAAAGCTACTCCGAGGAACTTGCATTTTCTGTAGATTTCTGGCGGTTTGTTTCCGAGCACCAGAGTCCCTTTAGAAAACCTCTGATGTTACAGCAGGGTCAGTACGGCCTGGCCTCGTTGATGGTCTCGTTTGCTTATGTAGGTCACGTAGAGGCATCGGTATTAAATTTAGACTGTTTCATAACCAGTTAAAAATCCTTGTAGTAACTTAACTGAAATTGGAATTGCACCTGTTCTTCCACTTTGACAATCTTCCCCTTTCCACAAGATTTTGCAAACGACCCCCTCCCCCTTCACCCCCCATTGAGCCACGGGAGCACGAGGGAGGCTCTGATGTTGGGCGACTTACAAGTTCATCCCGAAGGTGTCCGATGGAGTTGGTGTCAGGTTTCTGTTTCTTCGACACCAAATTGGGAAAAACATGTCTTTATGGACTTGGCTTTGTGCACAGGGGCACTATCCTGCTGATTCAGGAAAGGGCCTTTCCAAAACTGTTGCCAGAGAGTTAGAAGAATGCTAAAAATAATACTAAAATATCACTGTTTGTGTTCACAGCCAATCGACAACTTTGGCTTCACAGTATAGTGCCTACAACAATATTATGTAACGTGAAGAAATGAACTCCAAGAAAAAACTCAATTCCAAAACACCAACTTGTGGGCAGGAGTTATTGCTTTGAGAACAACAATAGAAAAACCTCCTGACACCTGCTGGGCTCCATACAGCAGTTTGATAGAGTGAGAGGAAAAAGGAGAGCGTGTGTTGAGAGAAACAAAGAAAGAGAGAGACCTGGAGTGAAGTCTGCAAATGTGTGAGAGTCTGAATAGACGGAGACACAATGACCTGGTGATACGGCAGCAGGGAGAAAGAAAACAGTAGTTTCATTCCATATACTGTAAGTCTTTTTGAAATGATATATCCATTGTTTTTTTTTCATTATTAACTCTGTATTGCATGTTATTTGATCCAATATAATGCCAGTAAGGCGTTATTGAGTTGAACTGAATTTGACTGTGGACAGGGAGAGGGGGGAGGAGGGGGGGAGGGGGGGGGGGGGTACCAGCACGCAGGAGACATGAAGAAACACGCAACGTTCATGTTTTATTCACGCAGCAAATATACAATCGATGTCTCTTTATATAATTCATGATTCATTTTAAATATTTCACTGTCAACAAGCCAATTAGCAAGTTTAGTAGGCAGCGTGTTTGCAATTTTGATCATGTGTTTCTATCTTTGCATGCACTTGTTTGTGTCTGTTTTCAAGTTTTTGCATACCCCCCCCCCCCTCTCGCTCTCAATCTGTATGTGTGCTTGTACATGTGTACCATTGGTTTTGTGTGTGTGTGTGTGTGTGTGTGTGTGTGTGTGTGTGTCTGTGAGTGAAACAAGCAGGCCATGCCAAACAGGCTGCTGGGTCTGGGCAAAGGAGAGAGTGTGTATCGAGGAAGAGGAGGATGGGAAGAGGAAGAGGAGGAGAGTGTGTGTAATGTGTGTGTTTGTGTGTTTATCATAGGGGGTGTTTTTGGGTGGGGGAGGGGGGGGGGCGTAGAAGGAAGAGGAAAGAGTGAAAACCCTGGATTGAAGTTTGATCTGTTTGTTCTCTCCCCCTTGTCCCACTTACATGTCCCTGTGGAGCCCAGAGAAGGAAGGCAGACTGGTGTGTGTGTGTGTGTGTGTGTGTGTGTGTTTGTGTTTGTGTTCATGTGTGTCTGTGCACGTCAAACGCATCGACACAACCTCAAAGAGAGAGAGAGAGAAAAAAAAAGAAGAGCCAAAACAGATCGAGATAAACAGATAAATAGACGGATTGAAATAGACAGACTGACAGCCAAACGGGGGAAGATAAGAGAGAGGAGACATGAGCTGGAGAGGGCACAGAGATAGACAGTGGGAAATGAGTTTTAAAAAATCATACACACACACACACACACACACACAAACACACACACGCAGTAGCAGAGAGTGATTGACAGAGACCGACAGACACGCCTACAGACTGAGAAAAAAAAAAAAAAAAAAAACGATGAGCGGAAAGAGAGTGACGGAGGGAAAGGGAAAGACAGAGAGACACAGTGATCTACAGCAGTAGACAAATCGAAGCAGACAGCGGAGAGACAAACAAAAAGACAGACAGACAGACAGACGGACCGAGTGACAGTCACTTGCTGTATTTGTCTGTTTGTGTCCTCGGCTGCTCCGTTAAACACCCTGCGACCAACTGGTTCGGTCACAAACATTGGTTTTGCCTCGACAGCAGTGATTCATGAGGAAAAGCCCGCCTCGTGAGGGCTGTTATGTTTGCTGTTCTAAACTCTCAGTTTTTTTTTTTTGGCAGCGTCGGTCTTGTACGGGGGAATCATCTGCAGCACAGGAAATGATGCATTTTCTGTTTGTTTGTGTTTGAATAAAGAACTCAAGTAGCAGCCATCGCGGCTTAATGTCGCAGCCAATGGGGATATGCTTTAATATGAAAAAAAGAAAATGAAACGCTCAAGTGTCTCATAGAGGTTGGCACTAAGGAAACCCATGCTGCGTCCCAGTCGTTCACGAAAAGTCTGCTTTTCTAGTCTGTTAATGTCCTGACAAGTTGACAAAAGTCATCCCATGAAAAAAAAAAAACCCCAAAAAAAGGCTCATCCAAAAGTCTTATTTTTTTTTACATATTTGGAGGATGCAACGTTTTATCCCTTGCGATCCTCACGAGCCGTTGCCGGCCCCTCAAATGTTAAATGCAGCATTTAGGGGATCCTTGTCTTCCGCAGACTCAAGTGAAGTGAAGAACTGTAGTTTGGCTGAGAGGGCTTTGCAATCTGTATATCACATGATCCTATTATACCCTTAAAACCTCAATTTGGATAAGGAAACATCACAAAAATAAACCACCAAAACCCTAACTTCATCTTCAGGACATCTGTGCTCTGAGAGCGCCTGTCTTTGCAGCTGTGCTTTTCCCCGCTACTGCTGCTGTGATGGAGAGAGAGAGAGAGAGAGAGAGAGAGAGAGAGCGAGAGAGAGAGAGAGAGAGAGAGAGAGAGAGGGAGAGAGAGAGATTCCATTTAGAGCAGTGATCCAACCTATTAACTTAATTCTGCCCTCGCAGCAAATTTCACGAAGATCACTTTTAAAAATGTATTTTCCCAAAGACAAACTTAATTCAGCCTAATGATCAAGGCAAAGAGAGTCCATCTGCCCTCGACACAAATACGTGGAAACCAGGAGTTCCCAGATTGAATCGGCACGCATAGTCACTGTACCGTAGCGCTGATTTACTGACTGGTGATCTCTGGGAAATGCAGTACAGTGGTGGCACAGCACCGGGCTATGAGTGCCTTAGGCCAGTGGTCCCCATACTTCAGCATGTTACTAATAAATCACCCTGGAACCCCTTCAAGGACCCCTGGGAGTCCCCGAACCCCACCCTGGGAACCACGGCCTCACGCTACTGTAGGGAAAAGGTGACTGTTTTGTTACGTGTGACTCAGATCAGGTTTTTTTCGTAACAGTGTGAACTGCACAAATCATTCGGAATCTGATCTTTTTCAATTGAGATTTTGAGCCACTTTATGGTTCAAATTCAGATTCAGGTCTGATTTCTTGCAATGCAACCTCAGTCTGAAGAGTCATATCGGAATGAATGCATCATCCACACACACGCGCACACACACGCACACACACACACACACACACACACACACACACACACACACCACCGTACAGACGTAGCAGCCAGTTGCTCCACAAAAATATCTGCTTTTCAGCCGTCGTCTCAGCTGGGAGGAGAGTTCGAGTGGCGATTCACTGAACGATTGATCCAAATCGGGCCTTAGATGTCACAAAACACACAGATCTTGAGGTCTTTCCATATTAAAGAAGCGCTTAATGTTCTTATTTGTTTCCTAATAACTTTGTTTCATAGACTAATACATGCAAGATTACTATTTCAACTTTCTGTAACATTGAGAATTAGGATGACTGAAAGGCTCAAACTCTCAAATATTACCCTAACACATTGCTCTTAAATTAGGCATTAGGCAGGGAATACAAGGATTCCCTGAACTATAACTCCACATGCCAGATCTAAAACACACAGTATGTGACAGAGTCCAAATTAGCACATACAGACCTGAAAGGCCTTTTTCATAATTTACATTCTTTGCAATAGCAAGATCAGATCTTCAAAGTCTGTAGTAGCTGAGGTATCTTGCACTTACATCAGAAAAAAAAAAAGATGAATGTTGAATGCTGCCGGGCTCTGAAGTTCTGACACAAAAGGGCCTCCAACGCACGGCTTTGGCAAGCTTTCACCCCCTCGCAGCGCGGCTCTATTATCTCCGTGCATTAAGACGTGTACGCTCTGCCATCAAAATGTCAGGCAGTCCTTGTGGGAAGGAAAGGGAATTTTAAATGATTTCTTTTTTTTTTTTAAATGCAGGGGGAAAAAATAAAATGCAAATTAGGTGTGTTTCCATCAGTCGCGTTGGAGAAAATAAATTGAATTTCCGCACAGACTTTCAACAACCGATTTCTATGTGGCAAGTCGTTATCGTGCTTTCGTGTCGGATGGCGTGAGTGATATTTCATTGTTTTCCGTTTTCAAGATCCAGGAATGCGCTTTGCCTACCGTAAAGGCTCGGTCTTCAGCCGCGCTGGAGCATTATACGTGGGAGAGACAACATGTACGTTTCTTTCTTACAGAGAGGTCACAGGTTTACAGGGAACGTCTCACAGAGAATTTTTTTAACCTGCAGACCTTTCTTTTTTACCTCGAGTGAGCATAAAACTTGACATTTACATTTGGCTTTCCTGCTTCTTGGAAGGAAGCCCAGCTCTGGTTCCTGCTGCATTACTGCGGTAACTCCATGGAAATGTACTCATTACCACTGTAACTCATTAACAGTTAGATTTAACCGTATGACCATTTCTTTCGGGTGGCAGCGGCGGCTCGGATTTATACTTCAACCCCCCCCCCCCTCCCCCCTCCATCCCCATCCCCATCATCATTAAGATTAAAGTATCCTCATCTCTGTTTGCGGCTGAGGTTTTGTTTTTTTTTGTCATCTTGTTCACGGGGCTACAGCGAGGTTATTTCTCTCCTCACCGTTTCACTTCACAGCGGAATCTCATCTCCTCTGCCTCAGTGGAGTTCACATCACCGATTCTTATTGAAGGGGAAATCGCACAGCCATTGCTGAGCGAGGTCGTTATTTGGATAATGACTAATCTGCTCCCGACTTAATTCCATTCCTCTGATCCGACGGCCAGGTTGGAGTCAGAGGATGTGGCTAATGATGTGGCTGCAGCGTTGTCTGGGAATGCAGAGAACACACACACACACACACACGCGCACACACACACACACACACACATACAGAAGACACTTGCAGAAATTCACTCTTAAATCACTCACTTGCTCACGTACTGTAAGCACTTATATGAATGAGTTCTCTTTAATGTCATGGACTGAAACACACATTTGACTTTAGCCCCATGTGCTATTTGTTTCTCTTAAATTGTCCCTTCAAGATACCTAGTAAAAACATTCTTTTACCACATTATTCCACGCAGTCATTTAAATATTCTGTATATGCATTCCAGTGCTTCACTTTTAGTGAAATATTCAAACAAGACATATTTTTTTCTGACTGCTTCTATTCATCAAACGGTGAAAGATTTACCGTAGATGTGTTTCTTATGTTTTATGCACATGTTGTTTTTAAAGATGACATATTTCATGTCTCGGGAAACTTCTGGATTTGGCTCAGATCTTAAAGATTAGTTTTCAACAATTCTTTTTTTTTCAGTTCACTTTTAAAAAAATATGTTTTTTTGTATTATTGAGAATGAGTACTGTTCTGTCCCCACATTTTTGTGATGCATTTGAGAAGCCTAGCAGTGTAAAATTGCACTGTATTCTCTACTTTTTGTTCTTTTCTTTGACCTTCCTCTCTTGCCATAGTTAGTCCCTTTTGTTACTGATTCCTTATAATGCTGCAGTTACTTGTTTCTTTGCACCTTTTGTTGCCTTTGAGGGTCTAAATCTATAAGTATTTCTGAAAGTAGCATGTACATGTTTACTTTGAGATAGTCTTAGTGTATTTTCTGTTTAAGTGTAACATTTATGTTGAATTAATAGATGCGAATCGCTAAAAGCATCACTCAATGTTCAAATTATCTTATCTTATCTCTAAATCTCATTTCCAGCTGAGGTAGACAGTTGTTTTGTTTTTTTGTTTTTTTTGCCTAAACACATGTTCAGCTGGACACAGGACTATTATGCTGCTATTCATGTCCCGTATAAAATCCAAAGTCAACGCTGACATATTTCAATATGTCCATAACTGAAATAATGCCACCAAAAAATATCCAAAACCTTGAAGTAGTGAGGATTGGCCTCACTGTCACTCTCCAAAAAATGTCTCCATTGGGTCCTCCAAAGATAGAAGTACAAGAACCCCCCCCCCTCACCCACTCAACCCCCCCCCCCCACACACACACACACACACACACACACACACACACATGTCCATCCATGCACTTGGTCTAATTTTTATCGAATGCAACATTCACAACATTGACCTGCTCACTCATACGCACTCACTCTAACATGCACCAAAAAACACACATACACACAACGCCCCCCCCTCCCTCCCTCTCTCCACACACACACACACGCACAATTGCCCTCCTCTTCTCACATGCTTTTTCACTCCGTGCTCATTTGGTGATGTTAATGCCAGCAGACATGTACAGTGTGCTCTAACAGCGGAGGGAGGGGAGGGCGTGTGTGGGTTTGAGCTTGTGTGTGCAAGTGGGTATGTGCAAATGCGAGTGTGCGTACGTGTGTGTGTGTACTTACCGCTCTTAAAAACCAATTAACAGCGCACAGCAGCAGCAGCCGCCCCCCTCCTCCAAATGAAGAGGTGAATTAAACATCACCAAGACCAGATGGAAAGAAATCAGAGAAAGAAAGAGAGAAGGATGAATAATTGAAGACGGAGGGGATCATAAAAAAAGGGGGAAATAAAACTGAAATAAGAGATGAAATGAAATGTAAGAAAGCAGAAGTCAATTAGAGAGACTGGGAGAGAGCTGCGGGGAGAAGCAGATAGGAAGAGAGGGGAGGGATTGCCGCAAGTGTGTGAGTGTGTTTGTTTTCGTGTGTGTTTGCGAGCATGTGCGCACAGTGTTTGTGTGCGTCTCTCCTGCCTGTTTTTCGGAGTCTAACTAACACAACCCAGTTGTTTGAAGTCGACAGCAGTGTAGTCAGGATGGTTGCAACACAGTGATGATTAGACCACTTTCTCTTTCACAAAGCTGAACTTCAGAAGAACTTCAACGCCGTTCTGTACGAGTGTGCGTTTCCGCAGACGGGCGTCGGTGTGTTTGTGTGACAGTAAATAAGCTTTGAACCAGGGGGCGCGTTTCCAAAAAGTGATTCGTGAGCACATGCAGATCAGACACAACTCGCAAATGAGCAGCGCTGTCTTGGATGCTGGTGTATGAGTCCAAGAGCAGAGCTGTCTGTTTTGATTCATGAAAAGTGTCAAAATAAACTGGTGGGGAATTAAATTCATGTGTCAAGTTAAAGTTTTGAAGTGCCATATAGTATGTGTTTAAAAAAAAACAAACATCTGGAGCTTCAAAGAAACATGCATGCATTAGTAAAACTGTGGACTACGATTTTGAAGCCTCGAGTTCAGCATTTTGGCCGTCGCCATCTTGTTTTTTTTGGGATGCCGCCATCTTGTTTTTTGCAACCAAATGTGACAGTAGAGGGTGGAGCTATGTACAAGCGAACGCTGAATACAACGTTTTGTTATAGTTAGTTGAGAAACACACTATAGGGTTAAAAATCTAAGAAGAAAACACGGACGACTCCGTGGGAGCAAACCTGCCAATCGGTGGGCCGGCTAGCAACCGATACCTGAACTTGCGTATCAGTCCTTCTTTGATTGTGTACACAGCGATTGTTTTTTTCCGGAGTTGTTGATGGAAGTAGCTCACGAGTGCGATATCTCCCTTCTCTCGCATTTGTGTTGAGAATTCCACAAGTGCAGTGTCGATCGATGAGGGTGTACAGATTGTGTACGTGTTGTTATGTTTTCTCTGTAGCGCAAATGAGACAATAAATGATATGATATCGGATCGGTATAGACTCGTGTACTCGCTGATAGCAGATCCAACAAAAGGCTGCAGGGGAGGCATTTATGACACTAGCATCGTATCGGAACAACTCTAGTCGTCAAGTTCCAAGATCTCTGCGGATACTTTGGAAAAACTACAAAAAAAACTACAAAGATATGACCCAATTGTAATAAACTAGAATGGATCGTATTGTAATCAGTCATGTTCCTTTTTCTCTTCCCGGTAGTTCCTTATCTGTATGTTTTAGCAACACAAACGTATTTTGTGTTTGACGCCAATGAAGCACATTTAAATTGCAAATATTTCACTGAGAGAAAGAGGCAGACAGGCAAACAGATGTGATACTTACATTTTTGTGTCCCAGCATTGTCAACATGTAAGTCAAGTGTGTGGTTGTGTGTGTCTGAGTGTGCGACGTGCAGTGTGTGTGTGTGTGTGTGTGGGCGATGGAAGATGTCTGCGTTTGGATCCAGCCGTGCTGGATTGGAGTGAGTTTGGGAGTGTAATTGAGTATATTTGTGCGCAAGTGCATTTAGACTCGAGTGTGCGTTCAACTCTGCGGGCATTTGTGTATTTCGTGCAGTTTGTGTGTGTGTGTGTGTGTGTGTGTGTGTGTGTGTGTGTGTGTGTGTATATGTGTGTGATTTGGTAATTGTTTAGTTTTTGTGTGTGTTTGTGTGCTTGCGAATCATGTATGCATGTTGTCTCCGTAACTTTAAGCTGTCTGTGTGTATGAGAGTGTGTGTGTGTGTGTGTGTTTCTGCATCTACACTTTAGTAATTGCCCCTGGATGAGCTTGTAAGTGTGTGTGTGTGTGTGTGTGTGTGTGTGTGTGTGTGTGTGTGTGTGTGTGTGTGTGTGTGTGTGTGTGTGTGTGTGCGTGTGGTTACATGCTTGTGTGTGATTTCCAATAACTGCTCGGTTTGCTCAGCATCTCCTCTGCAGTCGGCGTCACGCTGCTCCTCTGTTCTGCTGGAAGTGTTTGCGAGGGGAAACAAAAGCAGCGTTTTGGTGGTGGGGATGGGGGGGGTGTGTGTGGAGGGGGAGGGGGGAAGGGAACACTGGGAAATCACTGAGCCACTGTTTACAGCACAACACTGAGCGTGCGGGGACACACAGTGACAAAGTTATGATCTGGGTGTCTGTCCCTCTGTGTCGGCCTCGCTCAGTCCTTCTCTGCCTCTCTGTCTGCTCTCGTGTTCGTCTCTGTCAGTTTAATGCTGCGTGCTTCGGGGGCATAAATGTTACATGAGCGATATTCCCCAAAACATCAAAATAAACAAGGCAGCAATAAACATATCGTCCCACAGGAATAATGCACTCGTCCCTCTCGGCCAATCAGGAACAAACAGGTCGCCGTATTCTGACCTTTGTATGGAAATGACTGCAGGGACACGTGGCTTTGTAATGTGACACGAGATTCACATTACTTTTCTCTGGTAACTTTGTGCGTGTCTGCTGTGTCTCCCTACACTGGGACCTCAGATGTACTTCTATAAGGAAGATAAACGCAGCAGACACACCATTTAATCCAACTGTGAATCTATAATTCATCTGTTTTGTCTTCACGGTCATATGATGACATTCCTCGTGCAACACTTTTCCCAGCTTGCGTTTTCTTGCATCTATAAGACCCCAAACAGCCCCGCCTTCAAAAAAAACTGAATGCAAGGAGCTGCTTTGTGCGGTGTTTCAGGCAGAAACCAACATTGCACACTCACACGCACATCATAAATTGTGGCTGCGTCATTTTTCACAAATGACTGACCCACATCAATCGTACATAAATGTATGAGTCCTACAAGGCTCAGTATTCTTACATCAGGTATGCTGTTTTGTTTCGAAGAGGAAATTATCTCATATTGTAAATGAAAAAAAAGGCCCCCCCAGGAAGTCTGGTTTGAGTAATACTTCCACGAGTTTGAAGACTTAATGTATCCGACACCAAAACATTTGATCACAATCAATCACATTGTTTATGTTTTACGTACTTATTTCAAGTCCAGCTGTGATGTTTTTCCTAAACCTAACTTCCCGTGAAGACAAAAGTTTATTTTGAAAAGCACGTAACGAGCATATATTGACACGCCGTCACTGACGCGTCAAAAGCGGATGCTAGAGGGGTACCTAGAGCGCCATAGTTAGTCATTGAAGGCCACTGACCAAGCATCAGTAATTGGCAAGTTGCTTGTGAGAACGTGTTGTCATGGTTGATGATTTTACTGCGTTCCCAAAGTTTAAATCCTCCTCTGACTGACCAATTGTGCAACCAGACAGAACCTGCAGCCACTCATTATCTTGAGAATGCTTCATCAACAAAAAAATGTTCCACTTTGAGAAATGTCAAAACTTTTTATTGCAGTGCTGAGGATTTGTGTTAGTATGAATTTAATGAACCTCCCCATTTCCATTCAATCTTCTGAGTACAATAGTGAAGCAGAAAATGTCACAAAAATGCTTGAAGTGAAACCCAGCGACGGAGTAGCCTTTATTTATTTCTCCTCACACTGGTCTTTTTGTTTCTCTCTATCCTCGCGTTTCCTTCCCTTTCTCTCCTATTTCTCTGTGGTTTACTCTTTCTCTCTCCCCCCTCCCTCCCTCTCTCCCTCCCTCCTACACTGCACTCACTTTCACTCTCTTTTCTCTCTCTGTCATGCAAACACCTTTTTTTCTACTCTTCTGTCCACACTTTGCCCTTTGCTGCCTTTTCAGAAATGGCAAATATATGCACACGACATACACAACACAACAATGAGAGATATGTATGCAGGCATGCGTGTAAACACGGACAATACTCACACACACGCACGCACGCACACGCACACACACAGACACAGACACAGACACACACACACACACACAGACACAGACACAACGTGCTTTCTCCTGCCTGAGAGTGGTGAGGGGTAGAAATGGGAGCGAGCTGTAGCCCGGAGGCAGAGCTGGGACATGAATACACGGAGAGGGTCATTGGTGGCAGTTTTGGCGGGCGGGGGTTAGGAGGGTGAAGGCTTCAGGGTGTGGAGGAGTGCAGTTTAGGGTTAAAATCCTCACAAACTGTCCTTTCATTTCTACATTGGAAGGGTTTGCTTGCAGGAGATTGTATTTGGCCTTTGGTGGCTGCGTTGGAGGTCTTAAGCTCTAAGGCAACTGTGGGCGCATTCCTCAATGAATAAGATGACAAGACGTCCTGCTTTTGAAGTACAAAATTCCAGCAAGAGCGGTGAATGAGAGGTCTTCTTTGAGTGAGCAGTGTTGCTCATTGTTGCCTGGAATACCAGTTTGTTAAGTTCTTTCTTTCTCATCCTCGAGCCAACAAAAAGTGTTTGAGCTGCTTCGAAAATGTGAAGCTACCTGATAAGATTCACGTCTGTCAATCACAGCAAAGACAAGTGAGCTAAAGAAATACCGTCCGACACTTAAGAGCAGCAACATTGCCCGTTTTTATTGACGGGCGTGGACACTTTTACGTTTATCACATTGAGATGGGCCAGCCAATGGTGCTGTTCATTGACTCGTTTTTCTTTAAAGACCGTCCTCCCGAGAAATTCGACAGCTGAAACAGATATCTCATCAACTATTGGATTGCCATGGAATTTAGTTCAGACATTGATGTTCCTGAGATGATGTCTCTGCGTGACTTTGGTAATCCCCTGGCTTTTCCTCGCCCCCCACCATGTGGTTGACCTTTTTGGTTTTGAGCGAATTGTTTTGCCAACAGATTCTCAACCCCAATTTGTCAAATACCAGTGCTCGGTCAGTGGCCCTACACTTCAAACTATGACGCTCTATGTACCCCTCTAGCATCAGTTTTGGACTTGTCAGTTTCCTCTCATTACATGCAAAATATCTTTTCAAAATTAACTTCCGTGTTCACAGGAAACATTCAGTTTCCTCTTTACACATGCATACATTGTCTTACAAAACCTCCATTGTAGGTTTACTTAGATTTTATGTTTACTTACGCAGCAAAAGTACCTAGTCAGGTTTAGGCAATGAAAGTACTTGGTTTGGTTTTGGAAAAGATTGCGGTTTGGGTTAAAATAAGGACGTTTGTTACATAACTGGCATTAGGACGGACACCAACAGCGATCTCCTGAGTGAAGGTCTGTTTGTTTGACACAACCATCCCCACCAACCTCTTACCTAAGCGGACTTTCTTGCTCTTTATATTGTGCCAGTTGCTCTGACCTTCGAACACTGACGCAAATGGGTTTACATTGGAGTTAGTTGAACGCCTGGTGCGTCTAGACGCTAAAGTATGTATCTAAAGTATCTGACGCCGAGGGCCACTGACCAAGCTGCGGGATTTGACGAGTTGAGAATGGATTGGTTTCTCCAAGAGGATGGATTGCATATGAATAACTCTCAATAACATTGGTGATCTTCTGAAATTCCATCTAGCACCATCATCGGGTTGAAATTTCAACTTTGGTTTATGACCAAATACCTGCAAAACATTGCAAACATGCATTACACTTTGTGTTATGTTGAAAGTATTCCTTCCTGCAAGCCGAAAGACTCTTGAAATAAGATGTTTTTGTCTTGAAAGTGTCAGAGCATACTGCATTCTATAACAAAACTTTGTATCTAAGCATTAACCACCAAAAATAACACTGCTAAGGCAAGTGACCTTTACCTGAAGCGAGACAAACAGCCTTGCATAAACCGCACACGATAATCCAACCCACACTCAAAACAAGTCAGACTAGACTTTAAATCAGTAAATATAAGATCATCTCACTTACTCAGAGATACATTTTGAATGCAGTGCATCAGGTGAGAAAGGCAATTTGAAGGAAATGACAAACAACATATTGTGTCATTTGGTGTTGTCTGTACGGTGAGTCCGGAGTGCTCGACTGGCATCACATGATTAAAAGATGTAACACGGCTTGTGTGTGTTGCCTGTAACCCGTAAGTTAGTGCCTTCAGTAACTGCCTGAGAATGTACAACTAAACTCATGTCAAGTTAACTTTAAAAACATGACATGACTGTTAATCAGAATCACATTCACTATTAAGCTTTGTTAGTCACCCAGGATTTAACTTGCACTCTTTTGAGTTTCTAGTTCAGCTCATCTATTCCAAGAGAGCCACTGTTATTTCACTGAATACTTCAGCTCATGTATAATGTAATATGTGGAATTTTGTTTAAACAGATGTGTATACTTAATACTTAAATGGTGAGAGTATAAATGGAATAAAGAGGACAGTGTGAATAAAATATATTAAAGACATAAAAGATAATATGTTTGGACACCGAGGCTGTTATTGTGAAGCTCTGTCTATTGTACCACTGGGTCATTATGCAATGAAAGGGAGGGAGAGAGAGAGGAAGATAAGATATACCTAACATCATCTCTCAGGATAATGATGCAAGGCACAAAGGATGAAGAGGAGGAAAGAAAAGGAGGAGGAGGAAGGAGGATGGGCAGAGACAGACAGAAACACCTACAGACGTAGGGAAAGACAGAAGAGTGAGTGAGGAGAAGTTAGATGATAGAAACATAGTTCAAATATATGTAGAGAGAATAATTTAAAGAGGAAGGAACAGAGAGCGAGAGAGAGAGAGAGAGAGATGAAGGACTAGAGAGGTGAGAAAAGATGGAGAGAGGAGAAGCAAAGGGATGGTCAAGAGAGAGCAGGAGATGATAAAAGGCAGATAAAAGACTTGCTTTGTTGAAAAACAAGGCAAAACCGAAGAGAGTGAAAAGAAAGGAGGATAGACAAAGTTAGACAAGACGAGAGAAGAAAGAGACACAAAAGGAGAGCCAGGTAGGTATGAAAGAAACAGAAAGAAAGTGAAGGTGGCAAGGGAGAAAGAGAGAAGAGGTGAGCACATGGCAGAGGAGATAGACAAGGAATGTGTGCGTGCGTTTGCGTGTGTGTGTGTGTGTGTGTGTGTGTGTGTGTGTGTGTGTGTGTGTGTGTGTTGGGGGGTTGGGAGGAGGAGGAGGAGGAGGAGGAGGAGGGTGGGTATCCCGTAGGGTTAATTACATCTCTGTTCTCTGTCAGAGCGGCTCTCTCCTCCGTGATTTGAGTCCCTGCTGCAGGCTGACAGGCCCCACACACACACACACACACACACACACACACACACACACACACAAATCCACACAAATATATACCCGCATACTCATAAACACAGATTAATACACACTCTAATATCATGACACACAAACAAAAATGTTCTCTGTCTCCTCCTTTATGTCTTTCTGTCACTTCTCTCTCTCTCTCTCTCTCTCTCTCTCTCTCTCTCTCACACACACACACACACACACACACACACACACACACCGCAGTCTGTCCCAGGAGAACATGCGTTGTTCTGTGCAGAGTTATACACGAAGAAGAGGGCCCTTACTCGTAATAGCTGTTAATTTTGCATAAATCATGCATGACATGACCCACATGTAAATCACTCATGTCAGCAGGATATCACATCCCAGCAGCTCCGTCTTCTTCTTCTCTGAAGGAAACAGCAGCAGCTTCCATTTTCATTGTTTTTGTCTCAGTTTTGTCTTTGACTCCTGAAGATGAACGAGAGAAAGATGCGGGCAGCTTTTCCTGTCAGGTTTAAGGAAGTTGAAATTCATATTTTGGCTCCTTCATCTTGTCTAACTTACTACGAATAAATGAAATACGTTTAGCACATTCTGCTTGCATGTGCAGTTTGTCAATGTAATTAGAGGACCTGCCCGTCTGCCATTGATCTCATTTTTGTGTTAGTTAAATTTTGTAGAAGTGATTCACGAGTTGTATCATTGACTGGAAATGTCTTGTAACTGCATTGCATTCTGGTCTGTCGAGGCTTTTTTTTCACTGTGTCTTCTTCGGCAGATTACACCCTATTTGAGTGTTGCACAGTATTTTTGGGGGTCAAAGTTGAAGGTTGAATGAGGTCAGTGTTTCAACTACCACGGCCTGCTACATGAAGGCTTTTAACATAACTTTTAGGGCTTGAAGAACTTTTTCTTTTCTTTGAACAGTAATTTTGGAGCATTCTGACCTTTTATAAAAGCAGTATAGTAGAGAGGGGCTGGACACATGGACAGTCATGCAACAAAGGTCCAAGCCTGGTCTTCTTAACATTACATTCCCACACATTGAATTATGTTTCGAGGGAAACGTGTTTTGTCCGGGATGACGCCCATCACAAATACGATTCTAATCAGTCCGCACAAATCTGTTCAGGGAGGAGGTCATGGTGGATAGTTGGATCAACACATGACTTTCACCCAGGAGACAACTATTCGGTGATGTGTGAAACCAAAAGTCAATGTTATCTTATTTTAATTTACGTCTGTGATTGAAATAACATAACAAACATGCTTATTTTATGCCAAAGCATGATGTTTTACTGAATCTAACCGAGTAGTTTTGTTGCCAACACATAACCATAAATAGTTTTATTGGGCTTTTGTTTAGTTTAGTTTGACTATTTTAATCATTCACGACCGTGATACAGGAGAAAAATGATTTTCCCTCAAAACTTAATTGAGAATGCAGATTAGTTGTATGGGGATGTCGTTTTGTAGAAGACAGGGAAGGTCCAACCACATTCAAACTGATCGTATTTTACTGTTAAGACATCAGTGCAAATTATTGGCTCTAATAAGAAGCCATCACTCTTTAATTTGGTGAGCTGACACCAAAAGTAATTGTTTTATAGCCCTCAAAACCTGGGTTGCAAAATGTTTCACAAATGAAAGAATATAAGCACATAAATAGGCAAATGAACTAAAAAAAAGAATATATCGGAAGAAATGTCTCAAACCAAGATCAGCGTGTTGTGTTTAAAAGCTTTCAAAGGATTCAGAGCAAGAGCATGACTAAAGAGAGAAAATAGGTGCTTAGATTTGAGATTACTGACCTGATCCCCAGGGGACGATTTTTCTATAACCCGGGAGCCAGGACCGCAAAACCTTGCTCAACACAAAACCTGATAGATTTGAGCCAGATGAAAAAAACAAATCTGTAAAACTTCAATATGTCTGTATTTCAACATCACATCATCTGCTTTTTTATGTTTGACTACAAAAAGAAAAAACACGACCAGAAAAAAGCAATTGTTCTGTGTTTTGAGGCGGATTTTCCCTTAAACTTCAAAAGGAAAGAACAACTATCAGCTCACAGTCACAGCAGTTGTCTTCTTGATTCAGTATTCAAAAGGAAAGTTGATGAAACATCAAAGTGCCTCTTGGGAAGTCTGAAGATTCTCGTCTTCAGTAAAGGAGCCTTCTGCACAAATAACATGACAGGTCGTGTAATCCTCCTGACAAATCAGTAAATCTCCCTGTTGTTTGCACCTTTGTGGTTCAATCCCACTGAGACGTGTCCCTCAGAGCCACGGCCGGCTTTATTAACCAGTTATGCCTTAATTAGCTAATAGGATTGTTTTAACCATGATCCAAGAACAGAATAGCCTGCGGGAAGACAAACACCAACTCTGTGGAAGTGTGTCTGTGTGTGTGTGTGTGTGTGTGTGTGTGTGTGTGTGTGTGCGTGCGTGCATGTGAGATTTGTGTATGTGTGCCTGGCTGTATCCTCAGCTGTGTGACTCAATGTGCAATTGCATGTGCGTGACACATCGGGTGTGACTCAACGTTGCGTGTGTGCAGGGGTGTCTGCTTGTGCGAGATTCAGTCGTGTGTTTGCCTGTGTGCTCGTGCACGTGCGCGTGCACGTGTCATCTAAGGCACCCCAGTCTCCCGCTCTGCCTTAATTAACGCGCCTTCTCGCAAGACTTTCCCTGGAATATGAAACAATTTTACCTGATGATGCAAACAGCTGAAAACCGCGCCGGGGTTGGTGCCTCGCCTCCTCGCCGCCTCGCCTCCTCACCTGACACTTTCTCTTTATGCGAGAGCGTTAATGTATGCCGGCGCTATACACTTGTAGTTTTTATATCCGTGTATTTTAGAGGCACTGCAATAGCCAAAAGGCTTATTTTGCTGGAGGAAATGTGTGTGTGTAAGCAAAACCCTTTGTACTGTGTGATGAAAAAGAGCAGGCTGTGTATCACAGCTTGGCAATGATGTTCTTGCAACACAAGCACACTTGTACACATCCATGCAGACACACACACACACACACACACACACACACACACACACACACACACACACACACACACTTTCACTCACACGTTCCCACGCAGAGACACACATAAGCCTCAGTAAAGTCCAGGGAAAAACTTGAAACGGGGGCAAGAAAGAGACGAAACAGAGGCAGAAGGCCAGGAGGAATGGCAGATATGCAAATTTGAGCAATTGAGCTTTGAGTCCAGTTAGAAATAGAAATGATTAAAATGATTTCATGACACAAAATCTGTGAATTCTCCTGTGTCCCTCCGCTCAACCAATGTGCATAAATGCAGGCAATTCAATTCAAAACCTTGCCGTCCCGTAGGACGAATTTCCCTCACAGTAAAAACTCATAATAAAAAAGGACAATAAAAACACCATATACACAATAAAGACACGTGACAAATCACCCCAACAGCCACCATATGGACAGGCACAAGTCGATAAGACCGGAGAGGGACTGTGTGGCTCGATACAGTGCAGTAAAAGATGGCAGCTCATGGCCAGGTCACAATGAAAGGAACTTAAAATTGATTTCCCTCTCTGTCCCTCTGTTGCAGTGTGGTGCATTCGCTTCTCTCAGGAGCCTGCGGACCAGTCGGTGGTACTGGGAGAACGGGTGGTGTTGTCCTGCGTGGTCTTCAACTACAGCGGCATCGTCCAGTGGACCAAGGACGGCCTGGCGCTCGGCGTCGGAGAGGGTCTCCGAGGTGAGGGAGGGGAAATAAATCCTCTGGTGGGAGAGAGAGAGAGAGAGAGAGAGAGAGAGAGAGAGAGAGAGAGAGAGAGAGAGAGAGAGAGAGAGAGAGAGCGAGAGAGAAAACCCTTGCAGCTACACCAAGCTGCAGGGATCAAAGTGAAGTGAAGATGGGGAATAACTCAGCTACGGTTTCGGTTCAGTTTTGACTGTAAGAACCCTGACAAAAGCTATTACGGTTGAAAAGTGTAGGGTTTTTTAACATTAAGGGAATGAACACTGAACAGAGAGAGAGTTAAGAGCCAAGAGGCGTGTGAGTGACAATCTGGGCAAAAATGAGTCCTGTATATCATGCTGAATTAGAGAAAATCCCTCACACTGCTGACAAAAGCAGACGCACATTCCCATTTACATTTTTAAGCCGACACGCACATCCAGTGTGACTTACTGTGAGTCCAACAGTGGAAAACGCTTCTTTTCAGAGATGGGGAAGCATCGCATGCGACCAAAAGTGAGGAGAGTCAAAGGGTCAGAACCAAAAAAGACGGAGAAGAGGTTTTCTGTCTGCATCGAGGAGACGGTCAAAGGAAACAAGAGGCCGGGAGAGGAAGGAGAAGAAAAGGAAAAAATGGCCTTCTCTACTGACCTTCCCCCCCATTTTTACTAAATATTCAAACAAGCTTTTGACCGTTGTGGTTTACTGACTGCTGGTATTGACATCTTTTGACTGCAGCGGCTGATGGCTCGTACTCTTTGATCATGATACGTTCTGGCCAAATATTTTTTGTAAAAAAAAAAAAAAATGAACATTCAGGCTTTTATCTGTAGAAAGATGAAAAAGGAACTGAGAGACTCCACGGAAGGAAGCTCATTTGAGGCCCTCTTCAAAGCTACAGTCGGTAACATTCATGAAAAATAACTTTTTGTCATATTTGCTCAAACTATCCTGATAGTAGAACATGAGACAAGATTCAGCTTCCTCCTTCTTTTAGCGCTCCTAATGACATTTGCCAAATCCCGCAGTGCCTGAACTAAAACAGCCAATCAGAGCCGAGGAGTCTCTAACACAGCTGTTAACCACTGAAACTAGGCAGCTCTGATCAAATATGAACTAAGATTATGTTACTGTATTACCCATTTGTCGCCTCAAAAGTTTTCAGACACATATTTTAGTGTCCTGCTGTTTTGCTTGCCTTGGTTTTGGCTCGACTGTTTTCAAGATGCCAGCCGGGTCATTTCACGTTTCCTCATTTGACTAGAATTCCGCAAGCATTCGAGGCAATGCAGTAACAGAATATCGAATCATATTTGATCATCGCTGTGGAGATCGACAGCTTGATCGGAGTTAAACAGCTTCACAGGCAGCGATTGACAGCTGCGATAGAGACTCCTCGGCTCTGATTGGTTGTTCTTCTTCGGTCGCGGTGGAGTCTTGCAGATGTCATTAAGAGCGCTGAAAGGAGGCAGAGGTAACTTATTTTTTTCTCAGATCATCTGTCCACTGTCAATTCTTTTTGACATTTTGAGCAAATATGACAAAAGGTTGTAATTCATGTAAGTTAACTGTAGCTTTAACAGGTCAAAAATATACTTACTGTTGTTTATCACCTTGAGCACTGACCACAGCACACACAACCTGCCTCCCTCTCTGCCCATGCTTCATCCTCCTCCCCTCCAGCCGCAGATATAGACTACAGCTCTTCAAAAAAAAGAAATTGCTTGCCCTAGGCCATTACTGCCTTAAACAGCCCGGGCACACTGCAACAGACTCGTGTTGTGAGTGTGTTTGATTGTGCTAAAAGCTCATTTCCAACAGAGAATGAAAAAAAGAGTTATTCACTCAGGGACTTGAGACTGGCTTTCAAATGATTTTGAACAGATGACGTGTTTTAGAAGTAGTGATGGAGAAAGTACTCTGATGTTTTACTTACTGTAAAAAAAAAAAAAAAAGTAGCAGTACCACCGTGTAAAATTAGTCAGTACAAGTAAATGTCATCAAGTATTAGCTTCGAAATATACTCAGAGGATGAAAAGTACAAGTACTCATTATGCACAATGGCCCATTTCAGCATTTGTTATAGTAAATGGTTGGATTGTAATTATTGATGCATAAATGTGCACATCACTTAAATGTTGCAGCACGGTAGTATTGATCAATTTAATTCAATAAATATGTAATCTACCAAGCAGCATACGGGAGGTAAACAACACCTGATTATCGATTAATAATCTTCGAGATCCCCTTTTTATATTCTTTATTGTTTTTCCATGAATGGATGAATAATGTATCCATCAATGGCATCTGATATCTTTCATGATGCAGTAAGTCGCATTGCTGTGGTGTTACTGCTCTTCTTGTCAATCAAACTGTGACAGGACTACGACATCTTGGTCCTTTGATTTTGTTTTGGTGAAGATGAAGTCTCTGTCGGTGACACTTCAAGGACTCAAATGTCACGAATATAAAGTTTTTCTTTTCCAAACTATTCTCTTTTTTACTTGAAGAAAAAACATTAAAAAAAAACAACTATATATGTGAAAACTATATTTATATGTGAAAATGTCCCAGACATTTATTTTAATGAAAAATCTAATAATTCACTCAACAAAATGTAATATTATAAAGGATAAAAAAAAAAGTACATTAGCTTCATACTTCCACCCACACATCCAGTCAGCCCACACACACACACACACACACACACACACACACACACACACACACACACACACACACACACAGTCACTCAAGTGATAATCTGACATGTGATGTGAATCTTGTGTTCAACTCAATTTAATTCACAGGTTCAGTAAAGGTCAGCACGTCTCTCTCTCTCTCTCTCTCTCTCTCCCTCTCCTCTCTCTCTCCCCCGCCCCTCTCTTATTTCCTGCTCCTCCGTCTTTCAGACTTCAGCTCCATCATCACTTGCTTTATGTATTTCCCAGACCCCCTTTTATTGCTTTTCATTTCCCTTCCTCTCCTCTCATCCTTTCCACCTCCCTCTCTCTTTATGTGCGTAATGCTCTCTTTGTCCTTGCAGCCTTTTGCGAGCATGGTTCCGATGATAAACACACCGGCGTTTGATAAACATGTTGTCCTCTCTGTCTCTCTTTCTCTGCTTTTCAGCCATCCATCATCCCCTCCTGTCCATTATTTAACCTTAAGTTGTCTGTGCTGCCACTCCTCCCCTCATCCTTGACGGATACCGTCTCAATCTTTTGCTTTTCACGTTCGCAATATAAACAAGAGGTCACGTCAATGTACGGAGGAAAGTCTGTAAGTTGTTAATATTTGTACCGAAAGGTTCAAATGAATTCATTCTGATCTAAAGGGGGTGTTGTTGGGGCATGGAACAGGACATGTAATGTGATGTGCCCTGTATGCTGTATACAGCTGTTGATGATGAGTGTAGGAGGGCAGATTGTGCATTAAATTCATACCTGCAGTTTGCACGCCCACACACACACACGCACGCGCGCAGGAGAGCTGCGTTCATTCACCGACAAAAACAGATTTTGTTTTTCCACATACACGTAGTTGTGCGTGTGAATATGAAATACATGAAATATACAGAAAACCCTTTAAATATATATACATACACATTTGTGTGTATCATGTTGACATGCATCTATGCAACTCATTACCTGCAGGCATTAGTGGCGGTTTATTGTTCGTCCTCAACCTCCTCCTCCTCCTCCTCCTCCTTCTCCTTCTCCTTCTCCTTCTCCCCGGGGTGCTTTCACCTCTGTGGTTGCTATGCTGCGAGGTGCTAGAGTGGATGATGTAATCTCCACTAATACTTTTGTACCCCCCCCCCCTCTCAACCCCCCCACCATTCCCTCCTTCCTCCTCCGCGCACCCCAACTGCCTGCTTTGCTTGCTTGCTTGCCTGCCTCTGCCATCTGAATCCATGATGTCATGTTAGGATTGGGCACGGAGGATCAATGAGTGCCCCCTAGTGGGACGTCACGCTCAATTATGTCTTTGTCTGAGAGGCGAGGGTTCAAACAGAGAGAAAAGGGGGTGTTGTAATTGGAACGGTCGCTGCCTGTAGTTCTGCAGTTTGTGTATCTTACAGGAAACTGATGGGGCGTCATGGTATCATGTATGTGTGGCGGTGTTTGATCAGTTTTTTGTGTAAAAACCCTTCAGCTGTTTATCTGTGAGTGTGTGCGAGTGCTCCTGCGCTCGCTACCTTGCTCTGTGTTGTTTGTGTAAAGGACGCACTATCATGACATCCAGAGGCTCTGGTTAATGCAAGAAAGGTCTTCAAAACCTCTGAAATGAATGCTATTAATGCTAAATGCTATCTGCTTGTTATGATAAAAAGAAAATAAAAAAAAGCTTTGACATTTTCACATAAATACAACATCCCATTTGCTGCTCTCCGTCGCTGATTGGTGTAATGCAATTGTGATTGAGCTTTTATCCGTTTCATAAGAGCTTTTATATCTGATTTATGTTGTAAACAACATGAGCAGAGGACAGAATCACAGTCATTCACAGTGAAT
The DNA here is from genome assembly GCA_016806645.1 of Ophiodon elongatus. Classification (NCBI taxonomy): domain Eukaryota; kingdom Metazoa; phylum Chordata; class Actinopteri; order Perciformes; family Hexagrammidae; genus Ophiodon; species Ophiodon elongatus. The sequence continues at coordinate 50,180 of JACSYO010000377.1, read as the reverse complement.
GAAAGGAAATGACGAGTGGATGTAGAATTGTTTCCAACGGTTTTATGTTCCTTTTCCTATTGTTTGTGTTCCTGAAACTGCAAAAGCAACATCACATGACATGCATATATATCCTCACTTACCTTTAGTGGTATCTGTACATCCACATAGTTTGGTTTTATTTGCCGAAGCTCAGATTTCTGCTTCAACCGCAATACAATGCAGAATGTTATTTGTGCAACTCACACAATTAAAAAACAGTTTTCATAGGGACTACTTTTTTCACAATGTGTTCAGTGGATTATTCATTTAGATGAACCATCCCTTTACTTGAACTGAATTCCTTTGCATATTCCATAATCCATACTTTTCCAGCCTAAACTTTCATGGCAGAAATTGAAGATTTGGGACAGCTAAAAATGACTATGATAATAAACTATGTTCCCACAGATTTTAAGACATTCTTCATAACAAAAAAATATGATAATAAGGGGAAAGAATGCAAGCTCTAAAATATGAACCTGGAGCTTTCCTTCACCTGTGAATTTACATTTCCCCTGTGCATTTCCATTTTCATCTAGTTTTCTCCACGAGCAGATGGAAATAAAAAGTTTTTTTTTTCAGAGTTACTACCTGCAACTTATCACTCAGTGTTTCTAAACTAAATATGATATTATTTTCCGACACAGATTGTTTGTGAAGGCATTGCAATCATGATGACTCATGACTGTAATAGCAACGCGTAATGTGCCTCTTCCTTCATGCCAGCAATCGTTTTAAAACAGCAGGTCATGTTTTCCGGGTGGTGCCACTATTTTTAAATTACATTCCAGAAGTTAATTTTCTAAACTCGTCAAGCTTTTCTGACCTGCCAATAAACGTGCATGACTCACAGTGGAACTGAAACAGAAACTCCAACAGGTCCATGAATCACAAAGGGATTGTAAATGGACCTGTACTTGTGTAGCGCTTTTCTAGTCTTCTGACCACTCAAAGCTCTTTAACACTACATGACATCATTCACCCATTCACACACTGGTGGGAGGAGCTAAGGTGCCACCTGTCCGTCAGGCGTAGCTAACATTCACACAACATTCACACACCGTAGGCACAGCTACGGGAGACATTTGGGGTTAAGTGTCTTGCCCAAGGACACATCGACATGGGCTAGCGGAGCCGGGGATCGAACCGCCGATCCTTTGATTAAAGGACGATCCCGCCACAGTCACCCATTGTCAGCGTTGTCTGCTGGATGTCTCTCCATCTGTTTAACTTTAAACCTGACGTGTGCCTCCTGCAGCCTGGCCCAGGTATCGTGTGCTGCGGGCTCTGGACATCGGCCAGTACAACCTGGAGATCTCCAACGCTGAGCTGTCCGATGACTCTCTGTACGAGTGTCAGGCCACAGAGGCCGCCCTGCGCTCCAGGAGGGCCAAACTCAATGTACTCAGTAAGTGAACCGGCTGCAGATACAGGGGCCATTTTTTTTCTGATACATTTTTCTTTTAACCACCACAGTTTGAGCAAAAGAACCTTTTCATTCCAAGGAGACTGGAGAGGTTTATCACATCAGAGAGCTTCACACTCAGAGGCACCTTTATGGATGAGCAGTGTGGTTAAAAGTGCACGATCAATTTAGATGCACACATGTTCAACCCACTGTTGGCTATATTTGATGCGTCATTCTTTCAGTAGATCTTGTGTTGGGTTTCATATCTCGTTTCCCTCAAATTCCAGCAACCATTAGTTTCTTTTGTGTTGAAAACTGACTCTGCCAATATTACAACAACAAAAAAGCTTTCAGATTTGAGTGAAGCTGCAGATGCTGAAAGTTAATAGTAAACACCATATACAGCTGTTGTCACATGGCTCTTGTGCAAGGTATTACCTGTATCTGTATCTTATATTTAGCAGGAAGTTGCTCTATATTGTACAGTATGAATGAAATGTAGAGAAACAAGATAATGGAGAGGAATTTAGAGACTACCAACAGCAAAAAGGTTAAAGATACTGTATTTCTGCTGTATTTCCAAAATGTGAACTTTCAAGGAACAAAGCCATGTTGTAAGTATGATCATGCTTTTTTTCAGGAAATCCTACAAATTAAGTTGCAGGAATTCACACTCTTCTATTTTTAAATCTGCCCATTTGGACAGTATTTTCCCTATGTATATGCACATGTACATAATCTGTATGCATGAGTGGACATTTGCATAAATATGTCCTTTTTAAAGCTTGGATTTGTGTGTGTGTGTGTGTGTGTGTCTCTCCTGCAGTCCCCCCTGAGGACCCGGTGGTTGAGGGGTCCCCGGAGCTCCTGCTGATGGCCGGTAATACGTACAACCTGACCTGTGTGACCCGCGGGGCCAAGCCTGCAGCACACATCCAGTGGACCAAGGATGGAGTCGCTGTGGAGGGGGCCTTCCAATCTACGGTGACTCACACACACACACACATGCACACATGCAGATAATAGCGAGTGGCACGTGTGCAAGTCATGCAACATAAAACCCACATAAAACCATGGAGAAATTATTACACTAAAATGAGATCTGTATAATCTCAAATGCCTACTACAGTGGCTGCGAGAGAGTTTGTAACAAAAATTCTAGTACCTACAGTCTGCTCTTGAATAACAGCCGCTCTCAGCCTGGTTGTTTGTTTGTTTATATGCTTTTTGCCGTGGGCACTGCAAAAGGGAATCACAGTATGAACGCCTCGGGCCACACATCACCCCCGGAGTCCTGCATTAGGGAAATACAGTATGCAGTGCAAAGCCAGTACAAGACTTTCTTTGTTCTTGGTTGACAAAATGATAACATCTCGGCAGATGGGGACCATAATTACAATTTAATGCTATTTAATGCTTTTAAATGCTTACAAAATGAAGATTCTGGCCTGCTAACCAGCGGGAAGGAGCATTTTGTGCTTTGAAACGTGGTGGGAGTCAATTAATACAGTAAATATTTTCCGAAGTGTCTATGAAAGGGAACAAGCATCAGGGAAATGCATCACAGGTATCTATTAAGCATAACACAGGAAGAAACATACTAACTTCTCACTATGGAGAAAGCAAGTAACTAACAACAAGCAAACAAAAATAAATTTAAATGCAAAGTATTAATATCAAAAAGTCATACTTTCACAGTTAGTGAAACTGAACTGCATTTTTGGACCAAGGCGAGACACATAAACCGGATGTTTGACAAAACTTGGCCACCCTAAATTTCCCCTATGGCTCAGCTAAAGAACGGTGCTACAGTCGACAATACCGACACAGCATGCTGCTCATGTTTCATCTGCTAGACAAATATGCTCATATGTTAAAGGAATAATGGAAAGCTCTTTCAAGGCCAAAGCTCCTTGGTAGCTGAGTGGTTACAGCTCATGCTGTATAAATGCAACGTTTCAGGTTCAATTCCAGCCTTGGAACCTTTGCTGTAAGTAATACCCCTTTCGGTGACCCCATTTCGTCCCCTGTCAAATAGAGCCCCAAAATGGCAAATATGATTATAAAAACACTTGTTTAAGGAATCATGTCTTTTTGGTTTGTCTACATTTAAGAGGATTTAAAAGGTGAATTAAAAGCACTGCAGTTTGTTATGAAAGCTGATAATACCTGCGTAGTTACTTGTGCTTTTATTAGGTGACAGATTTGATTCCCACTTGGACCACATCCTGTAGTTAAATAGATGTGGTATTTCATTACTCTTTGTATTCACAAAATTTAACATACATACTGATTTTGGACACATTTATATAAATAGACGTCTTGATCATAATCGCATTTTCATCAGACAATCTGGACCTGAACCAATTAATACAGTGTTTTTTAATTGCCTTGCCTATGCATTCCCTCCCTATCAGATCCTATTTCCACATTTTATGGTCGTGACAAAAATTGAAACATGGGAAGATCCGAAACATGTTTAATTAATCCACAAACACAGCCACAGACTGTCTCTCACACACACACATCCCTGTACTTCTATCTTTGTGAGGACCCCTCAATGACATAATGTATTTCCTAGCCTGTTATCCGAACCGTAACCAATCTCAACTAAATGCTTAACTCGAGCCCTTACCCTGAACCTTAAAACCAATTCTTAACCCTCAAACAAGCCTTTGGTGAAGCGAGGATCAGCAAAAATGTCCTCAGTTTCCAAAAAAGTATCCTCATGGTGTGGTTAAAAACTTGTCCAGGTCCCCACTACACACACACACACACACACACACACACACACACACACACACACATATAGACAGTGAACTGTACTTGGTGACACTTATGATCACAGCAATATATTCTGCAGTCTTATCACACACACACACACACACACACACACACACACACACACACACACACACTCACATATGCACACTCGTGCTTTCATATGCACACGGAAGCAACAGCAAACACTGACTCACACACGGATGTTTTTACATCTCTTGCAGACAGTTTTATGCCCCCCACACCTGCTCATCCATATTACATGCTGCTCTTATGTTATTGCGTTACTGACCACGCATCTACATGGAGGCTGTACACATTTTCTTGACAGATTTTAGCCGCATTGCTAAGCACCTCACCTCCAGAATTCATCGAGACTGGGTTTTCTTGCTGTGCAGAAAAAAGATTTATACTTTATGTCGTATGGCTTCAACTGAGAATTACTGTCATTATCGATTCATCCATCAATGACTGTCCGATTGCTGTAATTAAGAAATCCTTTAATCTATAAAATGTCAAACTGTGAACAATGTCCATTACAAATTTCCCATCCCCCAACACTCTTCTGTCTGATCAATAACCAAAACCCAAATATGTATTTCATCTAAAATGATATAAAAGTGAGTGACTGATTGATCAATGTGCTCTCATTTTGAATGCAAGGTCAAGTGTCCTTATGAAGTTCAATTGCTTGCTGTAATTGTAAGAACATTTTGCAGTGAGAGGTATTTTTCTAAACCAACATTAAACGTCTGAATTATGATGATTAAATCCAAGAACATGGATTTCTATAAAACTGCTCCTTTAAGCGCCTTTGCACTTTCAAACTTCCTTTTTCTTTCTTGCATCATGTCTAAAAATGTTTTTCAATTTAATTTCTATTTCCGTGTTGTGCTTTTTCTTTGACTCTCTTGGCTCCTTTACTAACCCTCCTATGTCTCTCTCCTTTCTCCTCCCTTTCTTCTCTCTTAATTCTCCCTTGATATTTCCCCGTTTCCTCCTCTTTTTTTGTCCGCTTCGTCCTTCCTCATCCACTGTGCTCCTCCTCCTCCTCTTTGATCTTTCTCTGTTTGCTCCCCTCCCTAAATTCTACCATCCTCTTCTCTCGCTCCCTATTTATTTGATGAACAGGAAGTGTTGCCAGACAGGAAGAGGGTGACGACCCGGAGCTACCTGCCCATCACACCAGTAGACACCGACAGCAGCCGCAACTTCACCTGCGTGGCCAGCAACCCGGCGGTGCCGATGGGCAAACGAGCAACTGTTGCCCTCAACATCCACCGTGAGTTGCCCTTTTTCCCAGTCGAGGTGCATAGATGGGGCTGTTTTTGTGTTGGCACATGGAAAAATCACTCCATCATTTTTATTAGCGGCCCCAGCACTTATCAACAAAGTAACTACAATCAAAAAACAACACATATGTCGTGTATTTAAATTTACAGCCACCATTTTTCTCCATTCCCAAACTTGGGCTGGTTCCAGGTTAGATTTGAGCTGTTTGCATTGATTTGGCACCATCTTTGGAGCCAGTGATTTTCTCCTGGAGCAAGTTGAGCAAGTTGATTCTCTTCAACATCTGGAAAACCTGATACTTTTTGTGCTATAAGAGATTTTAATCGTGTCCCTGGAGAAATAAGGAATGCTTTCTCACAAGCAAACTGCAGTTTGAATTTTCAATCAGGAAGATTGATGTGTTTTTCCAGCCCAGTGTCGTTAGTAATTACTTGGAGAATAACTGCAGTAACAGTAGACGTAGAACCAGCGCTGTGTTAGTACAGAAGACCGTAGAGAAGTGGGCTTTTAGAATAACAGATTTTATTGTGAAATGTATCATTTGTTGTGACTTATTTGTGTGGGAAGTAAATCCTCTTGCTGCTTGGCACAGCTGAAACACAACAGTGATTCAGTTCATCTTTGGTTCTACATCAAATATGTATCTCTCCCTGTAGACCCTCCTATGGTGACCCTGTCCATCGAACCTCGCTCCGTCCTGGAGGGCGAGAGAGTCACCTTCACCTGTCAGGCCACTGGCAACCCTCCCATCATTGGCTTCAGGTCTGGATTACATTTTACCAGAATTATACAATACCAGAACGATATGTAATTATCAGAAAATCCTTCTTATTATTATGTTATTAATGGCGCTAAATCATATTTAGCATAACGTTATCTGTAATACTCCTTTATTTTATTTTGTCCATTGTTTTCATGAAATTAACTAGCTTACCATTTGGAAATTACTTTTATTAGCTAACATCACAAAGCAACCAAAGTAGATCCATGCTGAGTAACAGCTAGCTGGCAAACCTTAGCTTAGCTTAAAGTTAGCTTGTGGCCTGCCTCTGTCTTGCATTGCTCTTGGCTTGTAGAGAGCCATCATTCGTTATACATCTCTGCTTTGTACTGTAATATATTTATTGTTGACTAAAATTGACGCTGTCATAATGCATTTGTATCATGGAATATTAGCGAGCAAGCAAGCATGCTAAGGTTAGCCAGCTCGCTGTAATTTAGCTATTACAGCAATGAATTAGCTGACCTTATCCACTCAAGATAGCATTTTGCTACATTAGCTACACACAGTTGTACGCTGTAGCAGAGCTGAAGAGAGCCAAGGCTCTCAGAAACATTTAATATGTGCAAATTTCTTCACATTGACTTTAATACCTAAACATTCTGTTCTATTTATCTAACAATCAATATATATTTGGTCATGGTCAATATTCTTTAGGGACACTGTTTTATTTGATACCTGCAGTCCAACATCAAGGCCCGGATTGCAATTCTGTTCAATGCCAATAGATTTTCTTTCTTATATTCCAATCTGCTTGTAACCACCGTCCGGAGGCGATCCTGAATTGTATTTTCTGCTTGCAGAACAGAATTAGTGAAAGTATTGAACAGTTAAACAATTAAACACTGACTTTAATCTTAAGTGACAGCACTGAAGCATTGAAATTGCTAAATGCTGGACTTAAACACGGTGGTTTTAATCTGAGGTTTGAGACTCCATCAGAGGGTCCCAGTGTGGGAGCACTGCCAGGCACTTAGGCACTAAGCCTATTGAGTGTATATTAAAATGTCATCTCATGGCAGATGTACAATATGGTTATATGATTTTTGAGCTATATATCTGGATAACAGAGATGAAAAGAAATGCATTTTTTTAGCTTGCTATCATTCCCTCAAGTTTTGACATAGAGGATTTTTAAACGTTAGTTTAATAGCTTTAAATGGTAGTATAAAACCACTTATTGTCTAATAGTAGAAATCTAACATTTGGACCACCACCAAAAACCCATTATGCTTTTGAGATCTGCTGACAAACTGACAATGATTTGAAATGTTTGAAAACTAAATGGTGATGTGTTTCTCCGTCAGGTGGGCAAAAGGTGGCGTGCTGCTGGAGGGCGCCAGGGAAAGTGTGTTTGTCACCACAGCAGATCACTCCTTTTTCACGGAGCCCGTGTCCTGTCAGGTTTTCAATGTCGTGGGAAGCACCAACGTCAGCATCCTGGTGGACGTGCACTGTGAGTAGAGTGCAAACACTCCTGAGCTGAGTGGGACTCTGATTATATTTATGTGCTCTAGTATCTATATTTGTTTGAAGAGCCACGCTGTGTTTATTTTGTCGCTACCTAGTATTTCTGTATTGTGAAGAATACATTTGCTATAGATGGTTACTGTATAATGTTTTTTCTGTCATGTCAGTCCAATTCAATTCAACAAAGCATTATGGCATCTATTGTCAAAGCCTATATGTAAATATAGTACATGGAATGAAACAACTAGTAAATTAAAATATTTAGATAAAGAAATTATTAAATGTAACATAGACAAAATCAGAAAAGGAAAGGAAAAGTTTTTTTAACTATATAAAATTGGGCAAAGAGGAAAATGTTCTAAAACATGTCTGGCTTTCGAATAAGACGTTAAATTCTCCTTCCATCATGATGCACAGCTTCACCAAGGCGAGTTTGAAGATGTTCGACTCCATTAAGTTCTACAAAAATGTTGAGGAACAATGTATTCTCATTTTTCTTTTTTACATTTCGAGTATTTTATTAATTTCAGCCACTTGGTGATCACCAAGTCTCTATTTCATTAAACTGTGTATGCGTACAGGGGTTTTAATTCTCATACTCTCTTTCAGTTGGCCCGATACTGGTAGTGGAGCCAAGGCCAGTTACGGTAGATGTGGACTCCGACGTCACTCTGAACTGCAAGTGGTCTGGGAACCCCCCTCTCACCCTTACCTGGACCAAGAAGGGCTCCAGCATGGTGAGAACGAACCATCCATCCTTCCCCTGACCTTTGACCTTGAACCCTACTTTTTATATTCATGCCTGATTTAAGTTTTTAATTCACTAAAATGTCACATATTTGAATGTGTACAGAAATAAAGAGAAAGTCTGAGCACCACATGTTGGACTAGATCACATTTCGAGAACTACGGTCAAATCCTTCAGAAAACCAAAATCCCAATCTAAATTAATTTCCAAGGCCTCGACTTCATAAATGTTTGCTCAGTTGTACAGCACACGGTAAGAAGCGAGACTCCGTCTTCATATCTTAAATCTTTTATTCATGCCTAACAAGTTGAGAAAAGCTCAAAAAAAAAAAGAAAAAAAAAACTAATGGAGCCTGCTGAGTAAATCAACATGTTTTATGAATTAAATATAGATCTCCCTCCCTCTTCGGTCTGTGGTCTGTCTGTTTCCACCCACACTCACAAAGCTACTATCCTGCTTCTCATGCATCCTTATTCTTGTTCATGTGTGTGCAGGTGCTCAGCAACAACAACCAGCTGTATTTGAAGTCAGTGAGCCAGGCCGATGCAGGCCAGTATGTCTGCAAGGCCATCGTGCCCCGGATTGGTGTGGGAGAGACTGAGGTCACGCTCACTGTCAACGGTCAGTTACTATCTAATTACTCTGCTATTTATATGCAAATACCAGCAAAAGTTATTTAAAATAAAACGTGTCGAACAGACCTTCTCATACACAGGAAAGCCCTGCTTCTGTGTCAAACGTGTGAATAATTAAACCACATGAACCTCCATGATGTCTTTGTTGAATCTATAATCATTCTATACATCATGCGTGTGTGTGTGTGTGTGTGTGTGTATCTCTCCAACATCTGAAGCCCCCGAATGTACAGAGTACAGTACGGTACGGGAAACCAGCCTGATTCATTCAAGCCCAAGCCTGACCTAAACCCCACTGCTAATTTTTCATCCCTAAACAGGCCCAAAGCCAACATCTCAATGTCAAAACTCTCTCCCCGAGAGACCGGATTTTACTTAATAAATCAAAAACGGATTCACCAAGAACACAATGACGAAAAGCGAGTTCACAAATGCTCCTTAAATCTCCGCCAACAGACAAAGTGTGACATTCATTGGCACGTCCTTGAGCTCCACGAGCTAGTGACTACTTTTGCACTCGTTCACTTAGCAGACAATATTATGTTAAAGGACCTTTAACGGTAGGTATTTCTATGGGATCAGATCAGTCTCAATAGTAAAGGATGCACACTGAAGGATTCACAAATATATTTTGTGATTTATACATAAATTAATCTCACCACAAATATATTTTTCAATGCACACAAAGTAGTGTATGTATAAAATTATATATAAATGTAAACAGAATCCACAATAAAAAAAATAAGATTCATAAATACATTTCTGATACACACACAAATATTTGTTGTTTTAAATAAATGTAATAGAAATCCACTTATCTTCAAAAGGATTTGAAAATGCCTTTCAAAAATATATTTGGATATTGTTACATTTAAATACAAACTGTTGAACCTGCATTCACAAACTGCTTGTCATGTTTGAACTTCACTGCATTTATGTGTGGATTGTGTGCATTCACAAATTCAATTTTTTTAAACAATTTAAACAAGCAAATGATCTGTAGCCAATCAGATGTCTCCTCCGTTTTTGGCCCAATCACATGAGCATGCCCGTAACGTACAGTTACAAATTATGCTGCGGAGGACGGCAAAAATGTAAATATTTTGACTTTAGACTGCATCCCCATCTACTGTTACCGTTGCAGGTATTTTCTGCTGGCCTCACCTAATTTTATCGTCCCGCCCTCGTCCACTAAAATAACATCTGGTTTTGCCGTCTACCTGATTCTATCTGAATGCAGCATATACGTTGAATGCAAGTGGACTTCCAAAACCTTCTGATATGTTGTAGTAATCCTCTTTTGTCTCTCTCTCTCTCTCTCTCTCTCTCTCTCTCTCTCTCTCTCTCTCTCAGGCCCCCCCATCATCTCCAGTGATTCCATCCAGTACTCTGTCAGAGGGGAGAGAGGAGAGATCAAGTGTTACATCGCGAGCACCCCCCCACCTGATAAGATTGTAAGTCCATCCTTGGAAGTCGTAATCTGCTGCAGAAGTGCTCGACCTTTTCAGATCGCATCTGCCTCAAACAGAATCCTGATCACAGCACCTCCTCGCTCACCCCGAACGCAAAATAGTTTTTGCTTCCTCTGTTCTTGCTTGCTTGTGTTACCAGCTTTAACGATTGGCACAAGAGCCATTGTTCCCCAACTGTGTCACGCGTGTGCGAGAACAATCTGTTCCTCCTCTGTGGCGGAAGGTGTGACTCATCAAAAACAGCTGCTGTAGTGTCTGGTTGAAATGAAAGAGGGGACGCACAGTACTGACATGTTGGGAGTGCAGCAGATACGATCAAGAATTCATGAAAGAAAGGAGAACGCGGCTTCTAGTGTTACTCATAGTAATAGTTTTTTAGTTATCTTCACCATGAAATTGTCAGGGCAGCGTCCATACTATCTTGATTTTAGTATGAATTGGACCAACCAGCCAAAACCGTTCCAATTCAGTGGTCCCTTGCAAAGTGGTAGCCATCTTTTCTCTATAAGAAAGCGTTCCCACAGATTGCCTCACCAGCCAACCGTAATGGAATATCCTCCTAAATGTGCCGTAACTGCAGAAATATACGCAGTTTTTTTCATCCCTGTCTTTTCTTAAAGTCGCTGAGTGCAATACTCGATCAATGGAGAGTGTCTGTGCATTATATAAGTTCCAAAAAGCATTATGGTATCCGATATAAACCGTTACAAAAAAAAAAAAAAATAGAAAATACCATTATGCTTACAAATCACAAAAAAAAAAAAAAGCGAGCAGCAACGTTTGAGTTTGAAGGCTAGAATGAGTGAGAGAGGGTGTGGGGGTAAAACAGACTGAAATGAGCGGGAGAGAGATGGAGGGAGAGTAAAATTCTGTACCTTTCAGCGTCAATTATCCAATTGTGCAGCGCCAACATGACAGAAATCAGAGCTTTTAGGGAGCTTCAGCCCCCCGTTGCACTGGCAGAGAGCTCAGAGCGTATAATGTGATACGACATTGTAGTCTCGGCTTAATGCAGAGACACAAGGACTTATAAAATATGGAGTATGATGCTGTGTGTGTGTGAGTGTGTGAGTGTGTGTGTGTGTCTGTGTGGTAATAGAGGCAATGAGAAATTGAGAAAGTGAGAGACAGAAATCCAGACAGAGGTGCTGCAATAAAATCATTGTGGGAAAAAAGAAAGAAAGGGAGGGATCTTCAGAGGCAGACTGTGGAAACAGAAACGACGCATTATGTAAGAAAAAAAAAAAAAAGCAGATTTTGGTGTGTTTTATTTTTCATTTCTCCCTCATCCACTCTTGATTACATTTTCATTTAAAAAACAGGTTAAAAGGTACATTAGCCTGACATATGGCTCTATGTATATTTGATATCATCATGTTCCATATTTAATACCCCCAAATTTCTACCTCAGCAAATATTAAGTAGAAAAACCTGCTTGAGTTTTTATCGCTCATGCACAATTGCTGCACTCTGTGTGTGTGTGTGTGTGTGTGTGTGTGTGTGTGTGTGTGTGTGTGTGTGTGTGTGTGTGTGTGTGTGTTTGTTCTGATTTATTTGTGAGAAAATTATTTCTTTCCCGACCTGAAAACTTTAATTTGGCACATACTGCACCAGGAGGGAAAATATACATATTTATCAAGGTGTGAGAATATAAATAGTTTTGCCTGCCCAGACTTCCTTTAGTCTCCTTTAACTTAAACCCATCTGTTTTCTGAGTGTTTACTTGTAATTATGTGTGTGTGTGTGTGTGTGTGTGTGTGTGTGCGTGTGTGCGCGTGTGCGCGTGTGCGCATGTGTGCGTATGAGTCGATTGTTGTTAATACTACATAAGATAAGATAATGTGAAATTAGCATTATTGATCCCTGAGGGGAAATCGGGTTATTGCAGCTGTAAAAAGTGGAGTTTAGATAAAAATCAAACAAATTAAACATATTGGAAATTGCGTCTTCATCACGCCAGCTCCTACCAGCTTGAAGGACTTTTCCTGCTGTGTTGATTAGGAACAGATTTATAGATTTGCAAATGTTTTAGTGTACAGATTTACCAAGCCTTTGATCTTATCTGAATTCTAAATGGATGTAAACCTGCCTAGCCGTTTTAATGCAATCCTTTTGAAGTGGCAGATCACACATCGGGAGTTTGAGAGCGAGTTTTGCCTGCAAAGTGCTCTCTGCCTGCAACCATTGGTCACATGCGTTAATATAATATAATAATATAATATAACCGTATATACCACATTTTAAACGCATTTACAGAATGCTTTACAACTCACAAAAGGGACTACATCAGCATGTCAAAGGAAATATAAAGTATAGAGTTAGTAAATGTGTGGCTAGATAAGAGAAGAGTAATTAAAGAGCAGAAAAAAAACATTCATAAACAAAGAGATTTAAAAGTTGATACCAACTTGGTTAAAGTTACTTCAAGGAACTTGAACTTTGTGTTACTGCAGCAGGGTCTGACAGTCTGCCCCGCTCAGTCCTGGTTCTGGTTCTCCCGTGCCTCCCTCACCTTCAGCAGGCCCAGCAGTACTACCTGGGCCTCCAGCAGCGCGGTGTCATTGTTGGCTCCCTGCAGGGACCGGTGGAGAAGCGAGACTCAGCTCAGCTCCTGGACGGAGAATGGGCGCTGCTGCAGGGGGCTTAGCTCCCCCACTCCGACTGTAGGTCAAAAGGAGCAGCGAAGCCGGGTCTGGATCTGTCCGAGGCGTGCTGGTCACTGCCGGAGGCCCCGCTGAAGGAGTTTCTGTTGAACCTGTATGATTTCATCTTGATTTCGCCGGAATCCAAACCGGTGGCGCCGATGACAAGCATTAAGAATAACTATATAGAAATAGCCAAGCTTCTGGCTGCTGGTCTCGTTTACTTATGTACGTCATATAGAGGCATCAGCTTTGCATTGAGAATGTTTCATAACCAGTTAAAGGTTCCTTGAAGTAACTTTAACCTGAGATACTCGCCAGGGAGTTCCAACCCTCTTTGGCAACCAGGTGAGTTGAGACCCCTTCATGAGGATCTCAGACCACCCTGTGGCTCATGGGAGATTAACACATTTAAATACATACATTATGCAGCAGCTTCATTTAATATAAGTGTTCCATCCTGCTCTCTATTGTTTGGTCAAGTTCCTGAACCAACGTGTCAGTCTTTCAGAGAAAGACCAGAATCTAAATCAGCCTTCTCAAACGGCGTGTCTCAGGTTTGGGCGTGGAAGGAGAATGTGTGGGAGAAGGAGAAGGGCACCCTGATGGAGAGGTACACCGTGGAGCAGAGCAAACCTCCATCCCAGGGCGGGGCCGTCGTCTCCACCCTCACCATCAACAACGTCATGGAGTCCGACTTCCACTCGCCCTACAACTGCACCGCCTGGAACTCCTTCGGACCCGGGACCATGATCATCACCCTGGAGGAGACGGGTATGGAAAGAATACAAAAAAGTGGGGAAATAACTGTGATTGTGGCAGTTGGATTTGACAGTGTATCGTGTCGTGGTTAGTTTTATTTTATGGTGTTTATCATCATAATAGAGCAGATCAAGATCAAGCTGAACATTTATGTTATCATCAGTTGGTGCTCCACTTTAAAAGTTGATGAAAGTGTTTATGGCAAATGACACAAGGACCCTAAATTAACTGATAATTCAAAAGTGTTTTACCAGCACTCACTCCTGACTCTTCAAATACTGCTGCTTGGTCAGCGGCCCTACACTTCATACTGTTACGCTCTGCCCTCTAACGAGTGTCAGTGTCCGCTCATCACATGCATACAGTCGCTTGTCGAAAATAAACTTCCAACATAGGTTTACTTAGTATTTAGGTTTACGCACCAAAAATACTTTAGTTTCGGAAAATATGGTGGTTTGAGGTCAAACAAGTATGTTTGTTACGTTAAATAACTGCAAATAACAGGCGTTAGTAAAGTACAGAAGTTATGATACAAAACTATGGTAAAATAAGTCAACGTTGCCTTTTCGTCTCACGCGGGACACAGAGAGCGGCCTCCTGTGCTTGTTTGACCCATCAAACCTGCACTTCCACTTTCTCGCTCCTCGAGGCCTTTACATCGAAGTACTTTTTCGTACAATTAATTTGCTTGTTGCACGCCACTGTTGTTTTTGTCATGAATACTTTTAAACAAAATGCAAAATATATTACGTGGCTTAAAAGCAAACCTTGGCAAAGACAGCGCCTACCAAATCCACTCTTTCCGTTCTTCCCTTTCAAAATAAGAGTCCTAGACATATACACTGGGAAACTGATTACCAGAGCAAACTCAAATTCATGCAGAGCATGTAACTACATGGAAACTCAATAAAATAGCTTACAGTAGGTCAGTTAACCTCAGACTGACTTCCAGACACTTCTCTGGGTCAACAGGATCCCGGTAGTTGGTCCTCTGCCTGTGCGTATCAAATATTTTAGAAGAAGAAAACTTCTACATCGATGTAAACAATTCAGGTTTCAAACCCAAAAAAAAAAAACAATTTCCTGTTTTATGAATGTCTTCGGAAACTTCCACATGGTATCTTTAATATCCCAGAGCAAGATGCTCCTCTCACGCTGAGAGGTGCCCTTGAGTAAGATTTCCACGCAGTGCCCTCAGCTGGACGACAGGCGACAGGATTGAGTGTTATAAGTCCATTCTGGATGGTTACGCATTTTATTGCGAGGACTTGGTATGTCACATTACATTGAGAAAATGATTTCTTCATGCTCTGTCAGTCTTATCTGGCTCTTATTCTTTCAGCTTTCAAGCCTCAGAAAATCTACCAAAAGATCTTTGAGAGAGAGAGAGAGAGAGAGAGAGAGAGAGATGTGTTTATCCCTTGTCTGACTTGCATGCCTTATCAACATATACGCAGCATTTAGAGATTCAGTTTTAAGCTATAGGACACCCGCTTTATACTTAAATGACACAAGATCTGCGCGTGTTTCTCTAACAAAGAGGCAGCAGTTGTCCCTCAAACCTGATCTCTGCTTGTGTTTGTTTCAGATATTGTTCCAGTAGGAATTATCGCCGGTGGTACGGTGGGCTCCTCCATTCTGCTGCTTATGTTTCTACTGGCGCTCGCCTTCTTCCTCTACCGCCAACGCAAAGGCAGTGAGTGAACACAGTGGTTCTCTAATGTGTGTGTGTACTGTACGCGTCCATCAGTCTTTCATCCACTCACCCTATCTGTCATTCTGCCGCTTCACGTTCGAAGAAAGGAACATGTGCCAGCCGTATAGCATTTTATTCAAATGAGATTAATTTATATTCATATAATATGGCTAACTGCCTTAAAACGCCTACTGTACTCTTTTCATTCTACTGACATGGAATTGTATGATTATTTTTTTTTATAAATTGTATTTATATGCCGCTTGTACACTAGATAAAGTACATAAATAACAGAACAGAAAATAAGAGCATTTTAAGGTGAATAGTATTTAGTGCATTAATTCCTATATGTTATTTCTGCAGCCGACGGCAATCCAGTTTGCATTTATGAGCTCAAGCCACACTTCTCCAAACCAGAGAGCTGAGAACAAGTGGTGTCTTTAAGTTGTTTCGTTTTGAGCTGCTCCACGGCAAATAAAGAACTGGGAAAGACAATGAAGGTGACTGGCAGAGTCCCCAGAGGGATTTTCTGGGGATAAGAGTATATTTTCTGGTTCAGAGCTGATAACACCACTACAGAAAAGATACCGTTTGGAAATAGAAACTCAAACAAACGTCGTTGTGGCTCCAGATAAGCTGTCTCTCATGTGCGGTGCTCAAGACTTCACAGATTTAAATCTTTGCTTTTAAGGAAGAGAGTTGTTCGTGTTGACAAATATTGACTGCTCTGTGCTCGGGATGTATAGATTAAGATGAGAAGTATTACCATCTCAGGTTACACAAGGCGTAATCTCTATAAACAGATGCCGCATTCATACTCAGAATCTGCAGGCAGCGGGACAAGATGTTGGTATCAGAAGCGTTCTGATTTCCGTTTGTAGTCTGAGTAGAATTGACCAATCACGTGTGAGCAGACTTTGGGTGGATGCAGGTGAACAGTTAGCGTGGAGAGTAAAATAGGCCGAACGCATTGAGCAAAATGCAACCAAGTCGTAGAGAAAAGGTCAGTTTCTCCATATTTCCTTTACAATCACCATATCCACTCTCTTTTTGTTGG
Source organism: Ophiodon elongatus (assembly GCA_016806645.1). Classification (NCBI taxonomy): domain Eukaryota; kingdom Metazoa; phylum Chordata; class Actinopteri; order Perciformes; family Hexagrammidae; genus Ophiodon; species Ophiodon elongatus. The sequence continues at coordinate 33,414 of JACSYO010000377.1, read as the reverse complement.
TGTTTCCTTACCGAGTAATATATTGCCAAAACTATAATCAATCTCAAGAGCCAGTATTGATTTTATTTTTGTTCCTATCTTTAGCCAATAATATGTGCGAGTGTTCGGCCATTACATTGTTTCATCGTCTCCAGCGTTGCACAGATTCTGGTCGTGATCGTTCTGTAAATATTTTCTAAAAAAAAACCTTTCCAGAACTGAAAGTAGTGGAATGTATTTTCCATAACTAAAAGCCTTTTAATGAAATGACATAAAAATATGTTTAATCTCTACCTCCGTGCATATTTAACTTTCTGCAGCTGTAGCCCTTTATGTTAATGTGACGCCACTCAATTCAGAGTTGAGCCGCGGTGGAAGTGTTTCTGAAATATTACTAGGTTGTACGGTAATAAGATCACTGTCGTGGCATTTATGTAAAAATAACTCTGGGGGCAATTCAAATATGAGACAAACATGTACATTTGCCAGCACATTTATGTACAGTAACAAGGTACATGTCTTAAAGAGGCTTAAAATGCTGAAGTTTTACCCTCTTGCTCAGAATATTTTACTAATCTTTCTGTTAGGACCAAGACAAAAACATTAAGAGAAAACTGGAATAAATGTTAGCTGAACCTTTCTCACCACTTTCTGCTCCCCCAGAAACTTAGAAAAGATATATTATTCGTATTTAAATGTTGAGGAGAGTACACAGTTCAGTGACCTTAGTGGTTCTCAAACTCTTTTCAATCATACGCCCCCTTTGAAATACTATTTCAGCCAGTTCCCCCTGACCAGCGCAAAACATAACTGAGCAAACATAATCGTGAACGTGCGGTTCAGTTTAGAGCAGTTAACATGGGAATATTAAAATATAAAATGTGGTTCATTGAACTTACATTTACATTTGTATGTTTGTAGGAATTATGCACGACTGATATTTTTTAAAATCAACATTCTTAAAATTTCTCACGAACCCCCTGCAGTACTCTAAAGTAACCCTATGGGGCTTGAGGGCCTATTTGGAGCGCGTGGCCATTTTGAACAGGCCGATTGCTCGACCACTACGAGTGCTGCTTGCAACGAACTGCTCTATCGTTCATCGACTCCAGGGAAGTGAAGAATAGTTTGGGCGTGATGTCAGCAATGTCCACCATCTAGCACCAAAAGTGCAGACTTTGTTCAAAGTTTATTAATATTGAACGTGTCGACACGCGTGTCCAAATTGCACCAAATTCGACGCAGCACTCCCCTGGGTCTCCAGCAATACACCCACCACTTGCTTTATAGTTAGATAAGGGGATGTCTTTTTGAAATCACCAATGCCAGAAATTCAGAAATCCTACATATATAGAGGCTTTGAACTATGTAAAATACCATGAAAGAACTACTGGCTTTCAGTCCAACTTAAATGTATGGATTAAAAGAAATAATCAACAGTCATAAGAGCTTCTGACGGAAAGATCTGCTACAAAATATGCATCCTCATTTTCAACCCTTATGACCTTCAAGACGATATTTATGCCAAAGGAATGCAGTTTCCTGACACCTTTTTCCCTCGTGGTGAATTCTGACGAATATAAAAAGGAACAAGGCAAATAATGGATTGGACAAAACAGAAAAAACAACATGAAATAGAAAATAGTCTTGTTGTTTTTGCTGCTTTTTAAAAATAAATCTTTCATTTATCTTGACCCAGAATATGACCAGAGGTTGTGTTTCTCTTTCAGGTCGCCGGGGTGTCACCCTCGGTAAACCAGACATCAAGGTGGAGACAGTCAACAAAGAGACTCACAGCCTGGAGGAGGAGGCGGCCGACGTCTCCACGGCAACACGGATGGTCAAGGCCATGTACTCAGTGAGTAGACACCCATTTGAGTCACCGAGGGCCATGGAGAGGAGGCGTACGGGTCAATGGGCTTAAATGTACAGATACACCGTCTCAAAGGGCGACTTGGCAGGAGAGGCACACACACACGCACACACACAGACACACACACACACACACACACACACACCCTAGGCTTGCCTTCAAATACACATAAAAAAATAAAAAATATGCACACAAACACACTTGACCCAAAATCAAGAAAGCACATATTGTACTGTACAAAAAAATACAGATGAAGAAAAACAAAGATGGAAAAGGAAGTTAATATAGATACACAGATACACAATAAAGTACGGCACATGCACAGAAAACCTTGCAAATACACAACAACAAAAATTGCACACACACAGAAATACTGGACATGAACACAGACACACACACACACACACACACACACACAAAGACGCACACTCTCTCTTTAACACTGTGTTCCTTTTAGAAAAGCGTTCAGCCCCCGATGTCCTGGAGAATCTAATCGGCGAGGCTCCTTTGAAACGCTTTTTAAAGTTCGGTCCAAAACTTTTTTCCAACAACTAACCGTTTCTCATCTTCCACTCTCTTGGGATGAAAAACCTGAAACTCTGTTTTCCTCTCCCCTCCCTCTCTTCCTCCTCCTTTCCTCTCTCACCCTCCCTCTTTCCGTGTGTGTGTTTCGTTGTTTGATGGTTTAGTTTCTGCCCTCTGTTTCCCTCTCTCCCTCCACTCAGCCGTTCAAAGACGACATGGACCTGAAGCAGGACATCAGGAGCGAGAGCGACACCAGGGAGGAGTACGAGCTCAAGGTGAGGTGGCCGGTCGCTCACGCAGACATTTTAGCATTTTTTTTGGGGGGTGGGGGGTTCAGCTTGTATCCTGCATGGTGCACATGACGTATCATATGTCATGAACTGTGTGGTCATCATTGTCATATCATCAAGTGCCAATTACCATTTCCTCTGTTTTGTTTCAGGTTTGCACTGCAGTTAAAAGCTTGGTTTTCACAACAATACCACTTTTTTTCCACAATCCTTGCCACTGAAGTTCCCCAAAAACAGCTGTTGTCTATTCTTTATGTCTCTTTTGTAGGATTCTGCCAGGTCGGAACATTAACAACCCCTCATTTAGGTTTCTTTAAGCTGGAGTGGAACTAAAATATCTTTATGATCTCAAAACCATGTGGTTTAGAGTTTTAAATCTCATTACCACAAAAAATAACCAAACTAAACTTCCAGAGTAAGCTGTTGCCCAGGTGGACGTCCTGTCACCTAGCATTGGAAAACCACGTTGTAAAATGAAGTCGTATCATAATGTGTCGTGTCCACTGGATCGCTAACACACCATTACGTTTTTGGCCATAGCATGAGCAACAGCACACCACCGACGTCCAACATCACCCGTCACATCCGCCTGCAACGTGACTGATAACACAAATACAATATGAGAGGTTTACAGCGAACTCAAGCACGGACCGTGGTGGTTAGGTGTCTTTGCCCCTCAGCCCAATGTTGTTGCTTCTGTAGTATATTTTGCTCTGTAATGCATGAAGATAACATATGTGAAGGGGCCTGTGACTTTGGAATGTCGGATCCATTGATGTTGTTACACATGGGATACTCGTTAGGTACCCCCGCTGGGGAATGCTCCTTGACCTGGAGGATGGAGGAGTAGCTGTGCCTATGTCCGAAACATGTCTTTCATTGGGGGCCCTGTTTATGACGTCATTTTATCCTCAAGTCTGGGGCGTAAACAACATCCATATATAAGTGATCGGGAGATCCCCGACGGGAGAGTTCTGTTCGACTTTGGGACTCTCCGGGTGTTCATGACGCCCGTCTTGACATATGTTGCTTGTTTGTAATAAACTTCATTATATCAGCAAGAACAGTGTCCGCGGAGATTCCTTCATCATCACTCCAACATCACTGTCGCTTGAAATATACAACACTTCTTATAATAATATTAAACTTATATTCTCTCTTTCTGATCGCAGGATCCAACCAACGGCTACTACAACGTCCGAGCCACCACCCACGACGAGGCTCGCCCTCAGTCCCGCGCCATCCACTACCAGGGCGAGTTCCGCAGCCCGAACCCAAACATCGGCCCAGCCGGGGCCACTTCCAGCGGACAGCCAGCCGGCGCCAGCGGTGCTGTTGCCCCCAGTGGAGTGGCAGGCTCAAGGGCAGGCTGCTACGACCCTCGCCCCCCCTCCAGGATGTCCCACGCCACCTACGCCCAGTTCAACACCTTCACCAGGGTGGCGCAGAGCCAGCAAGCACCTCCCATTCCAGCTCTTCAATCGCCTGGTGATTACCCCGGGGACTGCGGCCTGCTGGACAACACAACCCAGCTGACCTATGACAACTACGGATACCCCGCCCAGTATCCCAGCTACCGCATGGGCTTTGCTCCACCCATAGAGGAAGGGCCAGCCTATGAGATGTATCCAACAGGCCAAGGGACCGGGCCGGGTCCAGGGCCGGGGCCGGGGCCGGGTCCAGGGCTGGGACTGGGACCAGGGCCAGCGCCGGGACCAGGACCAGGACCGGGACCAGGACCGGGACCGGGACCAGGACCAGGACCAGGACCAGGGCAGGGGCCAGGGCCAGGGCAAGGGCCAGGGCCAGGGCCAGGACAACAAAGTCCTGAAACAGGGCTGGGGCAGTATGGAACCTCCACTCGCTTCTCATATTCGTCTCCACCCTCTGACTATTCCCAAAGACACACACAGCGGATGCAGACTCATGTTTGAGAAACACACACACACACACACAAAAACACACACACACACACACACACACACACACACACACACGCACACTCTTTGACTTGCTTTTTCCAGCTGCAGTACTTACTACGCATAAAACATAAATATATAAAATATACATAAACATTCAAGAATCCATTTTCTTTTCTTTTTTTTCCATAGCAACCAGTGCATGGAATTTAGGTTCACGTTTTGGACCAACAAAACACCACAACAGTTAGCAGCATATCATATAATATACAGTTAGCAGCAATACATACAACACGTGCAAAGCGACATTCACACACATTTGCGCAGACTTTCTGTTGCGTGCAGTGTTTATGCTCCAACAAAAGCAACAGCGAGAGTCACAATCAGGAGAAAAGAGACAAAAGAGAAGAAGAGCACTTTGAAGACAGGACAGAAGAAGAGCGCCAGGAGCTTCAGGAGGAGCAGAGGAACCCGTTTCTTCCTGCGATCTTCGTCGTGCTCTCGGTTCATCTCCCTGCATCTATCTTTCCTCCCACCCCCATCTCTGTAAATAAGTGCAAATGGAGATTTTGGGTCATTTTAAAGTTATGCCCTTGTACAAACCTATACAGTGCGATGCAGTACAGACAAAACTCCCTGTAATCCACACTGACTCTCACATATTGCAAAAAAACACACACACACACACACAGAGACTTATTTGTTTCGATGTATTGCAGCAACGGGGCAGCTTGGACTATGAATATATTTGGCACTTTTTGATCCCTTTTCCTCACTTAAACCTGCCCAGTGGCCATTTCTTACAAGATCTACCTTGATTTAAGTGGGACAGAGCTTCTTGAAGTGGTACAGTTAGCGACCAGAGTGCCAATGCGTATGTGCCAACACACACAAACTATTGAGGTATGTCTTCTTTTGTAAAGAGTGGACAATGACGTGGTCTGGACTGAGGGGTTTTGTACGTGCCACAAGTGAGAGGAAAGGGAAGGAGTGGTAGCAAGCGTCTCTCTGTGCTCATTCTCCTCCTCATCTCTCGTTTTAAATCATCATGATACATTTCTATACTTAACATTTCACTTGAGGTCAATGCTGTAAACAGCATTTGTGATACGAGGTGTGGCGGAAGCGCTTTTTCATTCAACGAATTTCTGCAATTTGTACAAAAAGATACCTCCCCTACCCTCAAGTTGTTTCTCTCACTTGCACAGTAGAATAGATTTTTTCTTTTTCCATATTTATACCGAAACGTCTGGGAAAAAATATGGCATTCAGAAACATTTTATAGTATTTTTATAAGGAGTTGTGGACCAAAGGTTCAGCGTTTTGGGTGAAACTCACTTTTTAATGTGTATGTGGCGACGTGATCGTTATTGGAAACGTTTTGAGTTTCTTTAAAAGAAAAAAAAAGCGACGGATGGTGTTTTTAAAAGTGGATGTTGTAGACTAAAATTAGAAAAATTTTGAAGAGCTTCATTCCAAAATGATAAATATCCAGCAGGGGCAAATCTGTTTGATGGAGATCTCTGTTTGGTGTGAAACTCTTTCTTTGACTTCCAGTCTTCTGACTGGACTGCCTTTTTTCAAACGTCGATGACATTCAAAAGGATGGATGGAGAACGAGCGGCCGCTCAGTCTGAGCAGCGCTGCGAACTTCGCAAGCAATGAGATGGTTCAAGTGTAGTCTAACATATCAAAATGAAGGTTCAGAGGGTTCTATCTAGCTCATATGGTACTTTGTACATTTATATGTAAGTATACTGGTTTGTTCACTGCAACAGAAAATTTGGTGGTATTTTATGTCTGAGATTTTTTCCATTATATTGTGTCAGCGTTGGTACGTGTGATTGGCCTTTGACCCCGCAGGTTCATAATGATCAGCGTTTAAAGTGTTGCTACTAACCTCTAACCTCTACTGATGCAGCGACTGTACAAGTCTCATGTTCTAATGAATCTCCACACTACCAAACTGCTTTCCACCAGGAGAGAATATCAAATTAATCTGTCTGGTGAGCTCTGGTAACATCTGCAGTCGTAGTTTTGCCTTCTCACCCGTCACCAACTAAGTCAACATCCACACTATGATCAGCTTACAAAAGCAGTGTGGATTGTGCTTGTGTACCAAGTTGGAACCATCTAATGATCTACTGATATTAACATATTGATGAGTAATTATAAGCAAGAAGTTGCAAAAGGAAGCCTTACTTATATAAAAAAAAAGACATGTGTCAACCGCAACTGTTGACAAAGCTTCGGTTTGAAGACATTTATTTTGACAGTTGTAGAGAACGGACAGTTCTTTAAATTACACATGAGTGTTTTAAACTAGTTTGACTGGTTTGACATTGTCTTGATGTGTTACCTTTACCGAAGGGCACTTATGCTTTATTGAATAGTCAAAGTAAAGAGCGACTGTATGCAATGAGGAGTCGCCCTCTTGTATATCGCTACCATACATTTTTGAGCAGCCAAAAGATGACAGCCGATGAGACGGTGCTTTACAAAAGACCGGAGGTTGGAAAGTGAAGCCAGATATCTCAACAGCTCGAGAGGTAATCATTAAGTCTTTATACTTATCAGCCACCCTATCAACCCTTCACAGATACAGTATATTATGGTAATTCTGTGCTAAGGGGCAGTAAAAAATTGTATTTATTGCCCCTATTTTGAATAAACACTTTCAGAAAGGGAACCAAAGCCACGCCATGTCTGATTAGAATATCAGATGGAACCTTGTAGCTCCAAGGTCACTATATAAACCATTTCAGTAGTTATGGAGAGAAGAACGGCAGATGGAGCACCCTTTTAAATTTATATGGTCATCACAGCCTTGGTACTGCATACTATTACCTCTTTACAACCTTTTTACAGAGTTGTAGCCGTGCAGTATTTTGCATCTGACTGGAAATGTCGTTATGACCTTGTGTAGAATGAGTAAATTTGACACGGAGGCCAAAAAATACACGGCCTGGCCATCCAGGTACTAAGTCATTACCTTTTAACTGTTGACAGTGTTTTGACAGTGGGGGCGCAAAAATATGTAGAAGACAATAAGCCCAAAATGTTAATCAGATTTTTAGATTTGGTTCAGCACTAAAAAAGGCATGTCGTTTAAAATGGAATCTGGAAGTGTTTACTGCACTAAATTGTTATTTCAGGTCATTTTCCCTCTTCATATGTACCTCAGACCGCAGTGTGATACACTTTACTCTCTCCCGTGTCATATTCATTATTATTTTCATGGGGAAAAAAACCCATAACATATCTTTCTCTCATAGCTTTCTTCCAAATGTTCTCCAAGCTGATCACATGGAGTAGGTATAGCAATCATAGCTTGCATTAATGTGTATATGTTGGGGGGAAGGGAGTCTGTTTTTACAGAATATATAGCTTCATGAGCTTCATGACATCGTCCTCATTTATTTCTCTTTGAAAATCAGTATTTTATATCTTATTTTCTTGGTATTACTTTGTGGTGTTACCTCACCGGTGGAAGAAATGACTGTGGTCAAAACTGTGTGTTTGAATTTTTTATATACGGTGTTTTATTTTATTTTTCATCAGATACAGAGGGAGGGGGGTTCTGATTAATCAACCCAGCGAGAGAAAAAAAAGAGAGGCCATGAGTGTGTCTGTGGCCAAAACGACTGCTCATCCAGGCCACAAATAGCCAAAACTCTGTCTCAACTAGGCCAACCCAGGCTTGAACCAGGCCAGACTCACAGCTAACTGCTCTGTCCCATGCTGTGCTGTGCTGTGCTGCGCCATCGCTGGCCAAGACTGTCTGAAGTGGCTTGGATTTTGATTTTTACCTTGTGGAGTCTTAAGCGAGCGCCAGAAGACTGAGCGAAAGCAACTGAGCAGACAAACAAATGCAGCAGCCATTTGTGTTTCTCGTGTTTATGTTTGCGTATCCTCATAGGTGACTGTGAGTGTGTGTGTGTATGTGTGTGTGTGTGTGTGTGTGTGTGTGTGTGTGTGTGTGTGTGTGTGTGGGTGGGTGCGTGTGTGTGCGTGTGCGTGTGTGTGTGTGTGTGTGTCTTCATACATGCACATGTCCTACATGTGTCCCATCTGTGAACATGCACGTGTGTGTGCACATGTGTGTTTGCAGCCTGTAACACCAGTGTGTTTTCATACCATTATAAATGAGTTAGGACCACTGGACTGTAGAAATTAGGGTTTGACTGGTTGTCTTTGGGCAAGTAGCAGATATTGTGAGCATATTTCCTCAATTTTTGTGAAAGGTTTTGATTGCTCCAAGCAACCGCTACCGCACCTTCCATGACAACTAAAAATGGCGTAGGAGGGACAGGATATACGGCACACTGGTTTTGGCCATCAGTTGCCTGTGCATTATTGATTATTGATATAGATTATTGATATATATATATACATATATATATGTATATATATATATATATACATATATATATATATATATATATATATATATATATATATATATATATATATATAACTTTGTTTATTGTGCCTTTTGTCTCTTTTTTTGGCAAAGGAAGTAGACTCAAAATAGAGTCTAGAGGAGTAAAGCGAAACTTAATGTCGATTGGGTCTGATCAACAGGCCGGTGGACCAAAACACAAGTTGCTCTCCTAAAGTCTGAAGGATTTAAACTTTACACACCCTTGAAGAGCGGCAAAAAGAAAACAAAATTGTATCTACACTTTTATTTGAATTAATGCTTCAAAGGCATTTCCACCCTGTCAAGGAGATTCCGTTGGAAACGCTGTGTAATGGCTACATTTGAAGGTGTTCGATATTGTTGGGAAAGGAACCACATCAGTCAAACCCTAGTATACAGCAGGACAGCTGGTAAGACAGAGTGAAGGAGACATTGCGTGGCCTTAGGACACGAGCAGAGCTCGTCCCTCATCCAGCTGCTGAGCCTGTCTGCTCTCTGAAACAGCTGCACGAGTGAGCAGGATTAATTGAAGTTCAGTTTGGTATCGCTAAGCATATGAAGACGATGATCAGAACAGTGAGAAGGACTCCATATTGCACTTGAAAATGTGGAGGTGTGCACGTGGGTGAGAGAGGGACAGTGTGGGTGTTCACATAAGCATATATTCTCCATGCTCCAATTCTTTATTTGTATCCCTATATATTGTTCACATGTGTATTATGTTCATGTTGAGTTCTTGTTTATCCCTTTTTATTCAAGAAAAAAAAAACTGTACAAAACTTGCAAGATATTATTCAAATTCCCTTTTAATTTCATGTTTGATTTGAGTTGTTTTTTTTTTGTTTTTTTTTGTTTTTTTTCAAATTGTATGTAATTATTTTTCCACAGTATTACAGAAAATAAAAGAAGACACAGCTTTTCATAAGAACAGCAGCAAAGGCTCCTTCGTTTTTATTTTTTTTATTTTGCATTCAACCCTTATGTCGGAACCAAGTTCATTAAATCATATTTTTAGAAATGAGGCTCCAGGATGTGGCGTGAAAAAGTTCCAGCTCTGTACCGTGAATGAAGTTCTCGTATACCGCTGCTTATTTAGGTCAGACTGCGAATGACTGAGCCCAAACAGTTGTTGTGACAGATTCTCAGCTCAGGTGGCAAGTCAGTGTGTGTCTATGTATAGCACGCGGCCACGAGGCCACGCAGACTGTTCACCTGGAGGAGACAGTGGAGCTCGCAGCGCGACGCCGAGACAAACGTCTGTAGTCTCTGCTCTCATTTAACACTCGCCCCCTCCTCTTCTCCTCTTTCCCTCCGCCCTAATCTCTTTAGCATTCCTCTAATGTCTTTCTCCACTTCTACTTTTGTCTCTTGACTTATCTTGTCACTCTTTTTCACATGAAATATTGTCCTAGTGTCCTCTGAATATCTTTCCTCTCTGCCTTCCTCTGCTCTCCTTCAGTCTCTTCTTTCGTTTCCTTTCGTCTTTGCCTCAGTCCCCCCCCTCTCTCTCTCTCTCTCTCTCTCTCTCTCGCTCTCTCTTCTCTCCTTTTCTTTTGCCATTTCTCTCCTCTCCTCTCCTCTCCTCTCTTCTCTTCTCTTCTCTTCTCCTCTCCTCTCCTCTCCTCTCCTCTCCTCTCCTCTCCTCTCTTCTCTTCTCTTCTCTTCTCCTCTTCTCTTCTCTTCTCTTCTCTTCTCCTCTCCTCTCCTCTCCTCTCTTCTCTTCTCTTCTCTTCTCCTCTCCTCTCCTCTCCTCTCCTCTCTTCTCTTCTCTTCTCTTCTCCTCTCCTCTCCTCTCCTCTCCTCTCTTCTCTTCTCTTCTCCTCTCCTCTCCTCTCCTCTCCTCTCCTCTCTTCTCCTCCTCTCCTCTCCTCTCCTCTCCTCTCCTCTCCTCTCCTCTCCTCTCTTCTTCTCTTCAGTCCTATCACATCACATATCTTCTCCTCTTCTCTCCTCATGTCTTTTCCTCAGCCAAACATTTGCTTTTCCTCCTCCTCCTCCTCTTCTTCTTTCCTCATCTCCACTCTTGCCCCTTCTTCTCAGTCCTTCTGCATATCTCCTAGCACCTCCCTTACCCTCTTCTCCGTCTCTCTTTTCCTCCTTTCACAATGTATCCTCTCCTCCCCTCCTCTCACATCTTCTACAGTCGTCTCTTTGTGCCCCTTTTCCCTCCCTCAGTCTCTTCAGTCCTCCCTTCTCTTCTCTCCTCTTATTTTGATTCATCTTCTCATTCATTTTTGCATTACCTTCTCCACTTCTCCTCTTCCGTCTTTTTCTTTCACCTCTCTGTTCTGCTTTTCTCACCACTTCTCTCTCCTCCTCTCGCATCTCAAACCTTCTCCCCTTCCCTCATCTCCTTCTCTACTTCCCTAATCTGTCCCCCTTTCTTCTTTGTTGTCCTTTCACCATTTCTGTTACTTTTTTTTTCCTACTCCTCCTTTCCTCTGTTCACCTCTTGGCCTCTCCTTTCCCTCTCCTACTATTTCCTGTTCTTATTCCTCCTTTCACATCTTCTTGCCTCTATACTTCTCTCTTGTCTCATCATTTTAGGACTCCTCTCCTCTCCTCCCTCATGGTGTCAGTCCTTCTCAAATCACTGCAACTTTTTCCTCCTCTACTTTCATTTTCCCTCTCTCCTCTCTCCTCCATCCTCTTTTTTACTCCTCGGTCACCCTCTCACCTCTCCTCTATTCAGATTTTACAGTAGCTCTTTAATTTTCACCAACCTTCTCCCCGTCCTCCTTTTTTTTTATTTTTCTCCCTGTCCTCTCATTTCCTTACCTCTCCTCTCTCGATGCTTCTCCTCTGTTACTCTTTCACCTCTTACATCTTTTTCACATGCTCCCTTTTCATACTTCTCAGACCTTTCTCTCCTCTCTGCAACCTATATCCCTCCAATCACCATTTCCCTCCTCGGTCCTTCTCTTCTTTCCTCTCCTCTGAGTGACAGGGGGAAAAAAAATGAGGAGGGAGACAAAGCGAAAGCAAGAAAGAAATAACAGATATGTCGGAAAAAAAGAAAGACAAGGACAGAAGACAGATAGGACGCACTACACCCTCCGTTTCTCATCTTTGCTTCGTACGTAATAGTGATTATCCTCTCCTCTTTCCTTCTGCTCTCATTGAGGAATAATGTCTGGAATAACCTTCAGCAATGCACTCCCGAATCCCCCCCCCCCCACCCCACCCCCACCCCACCTCCTTCTCCACCACCAATCACTTCCATTTTATCCCCTTGTTCACATTTGAAGCAGTCGTTGTATGGATTATGGCCCCTCTCATGCTTGGCACCGCACTCAGACCCTGAGATATATTATCATATTAGTGGAGAATGATGTAATGCATTTCAAGACATTTGTCCTTCGCACACCCTCTGTCCCTCCGCAGATGATGTCACTGGCTTTGTGTCTCCGAGGCAGAGAAGTCGTCAAGTGGGGTGTTTTTGTTTTGTTTTTGTTTGATGTTGTCGCCATCTTGTGGTGGGAGAGCGGTATTGGGCAATTAATGTGAAGGAAGGGAACTGAGTAAATTAGGATGTAGGCAATTATTCATAACTCAACCAGAGGATAATGGGACTCATAATAGATGTCCTTGACGTAACTGTACTGATGTGGTCTGTTGGGTCAGGGACAGAACAATGGAGCCAGACAGTTTGGATATGACTAGATTACAAATCAGGGTTCGACCAATATGTGTGGGAGCTTGTAGCCAATGACAGGATTGTTGGAGGAAAGTCATTGATAGTAATAATAATAATTTGACCATTTTCACAATAAATATATAAAATAAAATAGTAAGAAAATATTGTAAATAGTCATTGTTCCCCCAATGGCAACACAGAGGTCTCTAAAGCAGAATGATGATAATAAGTAAAAGAAAATGGATGAAAATGAGAAAAATCATAAGAATATCCAGGCCAAACTATGTGTAATCCGATCAACACATCACATGAGAAACGGTTTGACCTGTAAAGTCGTTTAGAAAACCGGTATGTTATTGACTATTTCTGTAATTAATTAACTTTTATGATCAGGTCAAGCAATCTATTAATCACAATCAAATCAGAATCATGTATTTGCCAAGAACGTTGCACATACAAGGAATTTGACTAGGTGAAAGTTGCATAACACTAAACATAGAATAAAACAATACAAAATAATAAAAACAATAAACATCGAGACATAATTTAAAGAAAAATATGGTAAACAACAAACAGATAACAGTACTTTAAAACAAGTATATATTATAAAATAAAAGTGGCAAGTGTATTTTAATAAAGAAAAGATGTGCAAGAGTGTTGAAGGAAATTGTCTCGGGGATGTAAGAGTCAGAGTCAGTGGGGGTCCCGGGCTTTGTTGATGAACCCGACTGCAGCTGGAAAGAAACTGTTGTGGTGGCATGAGGTCTTGGTCCTGATGGACCGCAGCCTCCTGCAGAAGGAAGGGACTGGACCAGATTGGGTCCAGGGTGAGAGCGGTCGGCTACAATCTTTCTTGCCCGCTTCAGGGTCCTGAAGGCGAACAAGTCATGGAGGGACGGCAGATTGCAGCCAATCGCCCTCTCGGCAGAGCCAATGATACGCTGCAGTCTGCCCTGCCCTGCCCTGGAGCAGAGGATGGACTCAATGATGGCGGTGTAGAAGTGCACCATCGTGAACTTCTCCAGCTGCCTCAGGAAGAACGTCCTCTGCTGATGGAGCTGATGTTCAGCTAACCATTTGAGGTCCTGGGTTATGGTGGAGGCCAGGAAGCGGAAGGACTCCACAGCGTTGACGGGGGAGTCACAGAGGCTGATAGGTGTGGGTGGGGCCTGCGTTCTTCCCGGGAAATCCAAAACCATCTCCAAGTCTCTGTGATCCACTTGCAGGCGGAGTCGGGCACGTGCAGCTGGGAGAGCTTGTCCAGTTACCGTTATCACGCTTCACATGGACTCAGCTGCCTGGTTTCCTCAAATTGTAGATATATTCAGAAAACAACATGTAGAGTATTTGTAGAAAAATCAAGATCCTCCACTTCAACCCACCCACCGACCAACCCACAAGCACATGGCATTTTTTATGACATATACTATAATATGACTTTGAGTGTCATTTTTTATGACAGAGTCTACTATACTACTAAATACTGCAATATTACTTTTTTTTACACCAGCAGGGCAACAAACACACACGCTGGATAATACACAAAAATTAGAACCCTTTGAACGGCCTGAAATGTAAAAATTCAACTGTAGCTGATCAATCTGATGATGAAGACCGGGCTTTATTAAGACGTTTCTAAGGCACAATATACAATGACTTTTCTATTATATAATAGACTTTCAGTTTGTAACAACATTTTCATGCAATACTTTACTATTAATTCTTTATAATTGTCTTAAGACATAGTACAATATGACTTCTTTTTTTTACATTTTCCATGACATCCATGACTTTTTCTAATTACTGCACTGTGATATTTTCATGGGTTTTTTTATGTCATGAGATAACACTACTTTTAATGATTTTTTATGGCATATTTTTAAGATTTTTTGTATGGCATACTGTACTATGACATTTTCTATGACATCCATAAATATAGACTTTTTGGCATACGAAAGTGTGACTTTTGTTTTCCTTACACAATCACATTTACCCTGACCTTTTTTGATCACATACACTATACAATGACTTTTTAATGATTTTTTATGGCAAACAGTACCATGACTTTTTTATGACTATTACATTTTTCTGGCATATTATTCTAACTGACCATGACATTTCCTGGCAACTATACTTTGACTTTTTTAATGGCATACAATACAATGGCATTTTTGATGACATACCTTATTATGACATTTTACACTGACATTTTTTCATGTTTTTCACATTTTACCATTAGGCATACTTTTTATGACATAATTTGTTATATCGTATCACATTCTGACGTTCATGACATTTCTATGGCATACTATCCGAGTACTTTTTAATACATTTTATGTCATACTACACTATGAGTTTTTTCACTCTGACATTTTTATAACATTAAATCTTTTTTACATTTGTACTTTTCCAGGACATTTGCCATGGCATAGTATACTTTGATATTTTTCATGGCACACTATTGTAAGACATTTTTGTGAATTTCTTTATGACTTACTGTACTCTTTCATTTTACCATGACGTTTTATGACATTTTTATGGCATACTAAACTGTAAGCTGATCAACTTGAGCCGGATCTGTGCAGCAAGTGGCTATAAGTATTTGAAGCAGGACGATCACGAGCAGACATGCTGAGCAAAACCCATTCACAGATGAACAAGAAGTTGCCTTAACTCAATTCCTAGTTTCAAGATGCAGTAAAGTGAATAAGGATTCTTTAGATGCTGCAGTTTACAACCCTTATCGTCCTGGACATCGTCACCAACATCTGTCCCACGCACCTCCTCCTCTACTTCTCTAATCAGACTGAAACTCACGATTAGCCTCTCCTTAAGACTGGCTACCAGTTAAATATATATTTTTTTAAATATATATATATATTTTATATTGCTTACATTTTGCTTTTAGCTAAAGTACATTGCAAATATTTAGGTTGTGGTCCTCTCATGCAGGACTGTAGACCAAACACAATTTAGACAAGAAGTCAGTTGTTAAAACACAGTATAAAATCTTTTTTAATTCAAATTATGCATCAGTTAAATTCATATTGCCTGATTGATTCTTTTTCATCCTTATTTTAATTTATACCTGACATTCTGGTCACAATTGTTGTTTTGTATCTAATGCAAAAAGTAGTTTTCATCATGGCTCTTATAATGACGATGGCGTGGTTTTAGTTTTCTTGTGTTGTGCGTACCACAACACCTGACTGACACAAATTCTGTTGAGAATCCCAGCATGAATCTTTTTATGCTGACTTACACTGAAAAGAGAAGAAGCCGAATCTGTCAAACAAAGAATGACAGATTCGGCTTTGATGCGTCATCTGCATTTTAATGACATACAAGTCACTCTTAATCTTTCCCAATCCGCAATCCACAGACCTCAAACCCATTGAGCTGAAGAACAAATCTGTCTATGCTCCACTTCAGGTAGGGATGCCAGCACGATGTCTTCCAAAAGAATACTCAATCTTTGCACTTATCTTGCCAGTTTGCAGTGTTATCTATCTGCTGTCTTTCCCTTTTTACAGATGACTTCAAGAAATCAATTTAAAGGCTCAAACGCTGCCTGCTTATTTTAAACGACCAATGCTGGAGGCGAGACCCCTGCCCTGCCAAGGCCTGGCCTCAAACCAGAGCATTTCACACTGGTTAGTTTATAGCCTAATCAGATGCATTACTGGATCCAATTCTTTGTGAAAGAAGAGGCTGAAGCAGCATTAACACAAAGAAAGAAAGATCTGCCAACAGTTTCCTGATCAGCCAGGGATTTTTAGACCATGAGTCAAATAATCCATCTTCAAATAGAGGAAGAATATGCGACTTGGATCATACTCTGAATACATTTGCATCATAAATTGTTGATACAAATGTGTTTAGTCAACATCCACAAGAAAAGATATTTATGAAGTGAGGATTCATCACTTTTATCCACTTCTTTTATTCATGTCAGTTAAAGTAGACTTGTTTAATATCTTTATGTGGTAGTTTGATATTTTATTTCAACTTGCAAACCTTTTTTTCTCATTACAAAGTGGGCAACATAATTATATATATGATGCAGAATGATTACTGAGTAAAGATGTTTTTGCAGGTTACTCTTTCTTTGGCACGCATTGTCTGTTTTCAGTGGAAAGATTTACAGTTTACCACAGTTTTCGTTCGTTTTGCAAACATTGTCATCTAAAAATGCAAGAGGTGTTAAATATAGAGATGTGCGAAAGGAAGTGGTTATCATGGTAAGTGCAGTGATCCACCATGATTAAGGTGTTTAAGTGCAACGAAACATGAACTAATACAATAAATACACACACAGTATGGTACAGTATTATTTTTGTTATATAGTGTATTGACACTAATTGTAATGTTTGTTTTCCATCTTTGTTTCCTCATGATTTGTCGTTTTTCTTCTGTCAAATCATGGTTTTGTCCCAGAGACCAAATATGAAAAGTATCTTCAAAGGTTTTATTTAGCACCTTTAAGATAATTCTGGTGCAACATACAAAACTAGTTCCTCTTAAGGAAATTACTTATTCATTCAAAATTCAAATTGTTTTTTTAAAGTAGCCTGCCGAATTAGATGAAACAGATAATTGTTCTTTTGTTAATCATCTTTTCGTGGACTTATACATTCAAATCTGCCTCCTTGACAAAGGGTTTAACTAAATCAGTCTTTATATCAACAGATCTCAAACGGTAAAAAGAGATTAGAGAGTAACTTCAAAAAGAGGAGCTGATTTCATCACATCCTTAACAAGGTTTTGTGGTTTTGACAGGAAAAACATAACTGTGACTGCAGCCCTGTGGCTTGTTTTTTTTAAGCAAAGTCAGTCTCAACTTTGAGCAGTTGTGTGCAAACGTCTCCTATAGCTGCAATAAATAAGTGACCATTGGAGCCCTGCAGTGTACGAGCTATTTGTTCGTTTATTGCAAAACAGAAAACATATTATTGCAGCGTGAAGTCAGACAGGGACACCGGACAGAGACTCTATGATGTCTGTCTTTGTGATACTGGGGCTGCTCGTCTGCATTGAGGCACAAGGTAAGAAAAGTATTAATTGATCACATATCTAAGAAGAGGGAGGGATTTCTGACAACTTGAGAGAAAGTTAAAAGAAATAAAATTACATTTAATTTGGGCAGCTTCGTTGTGGAGATTTTTCTTTTTTATAAGTGACAGACAGGTTTAATAATTAAAACAGTGGAAGTCCGGAAGTATATTTTAAAGTCATATAGGTGGCCTCACTGTAAGCCTGAAGAATAAAAAAACTAAACACTACTAACTGCTCAAGGAATTCTGCTTCCTAATCTAAATCAAATAGTTTGTTTCTCAGCAAAGATTGTATTAAATAAAAGTTTTGTTTTCAATGCTAAAAATTAAAGTCAAAGCCTCTGCATATCAACGCAAGAAATGTTTTAACAAGAACAATATTGACTGATATCTTTATTTTTTTTTTAAACATATTACCAGTATACTAAAATAAATGTTATTATAAAGCGAACTCTGAACAATAACGTTCATTCGGGAGACATTTTTCTCGAAAGCAACTCACCTTTTTTTCTTATATAAAGACACTCTCAGAAAAATGTGACGCACTTGGTCAAAAACACTTTGTCACATGGACAAAAGGAGCAAAGGATCAAAGCTGGTGAACAATAGTACGAGTGAGAGAAACTTTACTCCTCCCGTAGTGTAACTACCTCAGTAAGCAGTCTGTGGAAACTGCCGCTCAGTGTCTGATGTTCTAAATACATCCTTGGCCTGTAGCTCAAGCTGGAGGAACAATAGTTTGAGTAAGAGGGAGAGAAAAGAGGACGAGGTGAAAGAAAGTCCTCTGTTTTTCAGAAGAGACAGAATGGAAATAATGTCATGTTAAAAATATGAACTTTGATGAACATCTTGCTCTCAGAGGGCTTAGTTTCACCTGTTAAACTCCTCTTTCCTGAGAAAATATGTGTCACGAAACAAAGACAATGTAAGAGATTTTAAGAGACCTCTTCCAATCATTGATAAGACATGATAAGCTGAAGGTGTTTGAACTGATGGTTCAATGTGTAAGAAGTAGGGATGGAGTAACATTCACTATAGGGATGGAGTAACATTCAGTATTGACCGATTATTCCTATATTGTGTGTGATTTATATTGTATTGTGTGTCTACTGTTTTTACAGGGACCAGTGTGACTCCTGTGTTTGTGCAGACGGGAGATGATCTGCTTCTGAATGTTGATGCTGAGGTTCCTGAGGAAATTTATCTTGTTGAGTGGAAATTCAACAAAACGGTGAATTTAGTAAGTATTATACTTGGTGGAGAACCAAACGTCTTTCCTGATTTCACTGGAAGGCTTGAGTTTCCTGTGAAAGAATTCTCCTTGAAATTGAAGAATCTGCAAGAAGCAGACAGTGGAGTTTATACTGCACGAGTGGTAACGATTAAAGGAGTCGAAACAGTAGTTGAATACAAGGTCACAGTTCAAGGTGAGTTTGTTCACCTTTCAGACACAGATAGAGAGTCTCTGCTGCCATGTTTCATAAATTCTTCACAGAAACTTTCCCCCTCAGATCCAGTGTCTCCAGTTGAACTGACAGTGGACCCAGACAAGGTCTCCAGAAGCTCAGACTCCTGTAACCTCAATGTGACCTGCAGAACACAGGACTCTCACATCAGCAGCACTTTTAGATGTGTCAACCGAGCCTGCAGTCAGGAGGGAGGAGAGCAACCAGAGGTCACAACCTCTGGTGCTTCTCTCCAGGTCTACCAGTTGAATAGCTCAATCATCTGTTACCATAGCAACCAGGTTAACTGGACCGAGGACGCTAAAATGATTGAACACGTTTGCCCCCAATATGCTGGTAAGACTGAAAGACAAGACGACTTCCTGATAATAATACACAGTTTTGCGTTAGCTTAAGACTTGGAGCATATTAGCATTCCTTTTCATAAAGAAATGATTATGTGTGTTTTAAGTGAATGAGTTCTGAACATGTCTAAACCACCTTGTCAGGCTGCAGGGGTGAAATATCAACTCAACTAGAAATGACAGAAATGTTATTTATAGGAACACTAAATGACATAAATAATTAAATTACTCATTTACGTGTCCAGTATAAAAAGTAATATTTGTCTCCATTACTGCATTTTTAAGTACAGAACATAAAGTTCAGCACTTGAACATGATTTTTTAAATTTAAACAAAAATGACAGCTAAGCTAAAAAGTAAAATAAACAATGAATCAACATCAAACTATTATGTAGTTTTACAACGCACAATGCAGTTTGTAAAACTCAACTGCACTTTGCAGTTTTGTAATGAATCCACCTGTTTTGTTGTGTTTCAGGTCCAGAGAGTCCCTCTGCTGGTGTATCTGTGTACCTGGTGAAGATAGTCGTGTTCTCTGTCGGTCTGATCATCATGGTGTCTGCCGTCATCACTGTTCACCTCATGGAGAAGCTCAAGAACCATAAATAAACTAATTGTTCTCTGTCAGCCAATCACACATATACGCATATCTCACGCTCTTATTGAGGAAAACTTAAACTTAAAGTTTATACTCTGCAGAGTCTTTGACCACTGCTGTCACTATAGAGCAGTTTTATTTTATGTCACTGTTTTGTTCACATTCCTGCCACTGATCTCATGCTGTATCACTGATCTCATGCTGTATCACTGATCTCATGCTGTATCACTGATCTCATGCTGTATCACTGATCTCATGCTGTATCACTGATCTCATGCTGTATCACTGATCTCATGCTGTATCACTGATCTCATGCTGTATCACTGATCTCATGCTGTATCACTGATCTCATGCTATACCACTGATCTCATGCTATACCACTGATCTCATGCTATATCACTGATCTCATGCTGTACCACTGATCTCATGCTGTACCACTGACCTCATGCTATATCACTGAGCTCATGCTATACCACTGATCTCTGGAGGTTGGAGAAAGACCTGGGCATCATCATCTGTTGGACTCTGGTCCTGAGGTTGGGCTGCTGTTGCAACTTGGAAAATAAATCACATACATTTTAAGCAAGCGTTGTCTGTCATTTTTTAAATACACATTATTTTTAATGATGCTATTTTTAACATGCAAAGTAATCTTCCGACGATTAACAACCGCTCATATAAATACTCCAAAAAAATGAAAGGTTCTGCATCTTTGTCTTCAAAAATGATGAGTCTGTTTTTCATAACATGACAGTGAATTTTATATCTAAAATGCATGAAACTTCTACAAAAAATATTTCCAGGATTTTTCATGAAGAGCTGAGTTCTACGGAGTCTCTTGTCCGAGAGAGCAGATCACACTGC
The DNA here is from genome assembly GCA_016806645.1 of Ophiodon elongatus. Lineage (NCBI taxonomy): Eukaryota > Metazoa > Chordata > Actinopteri > Perciformes > Hexagrammidae > Ophiodon > Ophiodon elongatus. The sequence goes on along the minus strand of JACSYO010000377.1, from coordinate 12,442 downwards.
AGCTTAAACACAAGCACATAAACAAAGCATCTACGGCCACTTTGACAACACATAAAGGACATAAAGACACTGATGATGATAGTTTTTCTGCGTCTCTTGACTTGTTCTAAGACTGAAAATGAGGTTTGCAAAACAATTAACACACGTGCAGACAATGAGTTCAGATCTCAGCTGAGAGTCTTCTGCTCACAATATTCATTGTGTAAGAAAATGCTGAAGTACAAAACCATTGGCTCAGTAGGAAGTCACAAGTACCTCAGGTTAACTGGTGTGTGCCAAAACACGGGAAAAAAAGGGAGAAGAAATACAGCTGTGATCATGTAGTAGATGTGATGTGAATAAAAGCCTGTGTCCTTATTTAAATTCCACAAGAAAAGATATTCATGAAGTGAGGATTCATCACTTCCGCTCTAAGATCCTTGAGAAAGTAGTCGCAAATCAGTTGTGTGACTTTCTACAAAACAATAGTTTATTTGAGGATTTTCAGTCAGGATTTAGAAAACACCACAGCACAGAGACACAGCTGGTGAAAACTACTAATAACCTTCTAATTGCATCAGATAAAGGACTAGTTTATGTACTTGTTTTGTTAGACCTTAGTGCTATGTTTAACACCATTGACCATCACATCATATTACAAAGACTAGAACATTTGATTGGCATTAAAGGCACCGCACTAAGCTGGTTTAAATCCTATTCATCAGCTCAATCTCAGTTTGTATATGTAAACGGTGAAACCTCGGTGACCACCAACGTCAGTCACGGAGTTCCACAAAGTTCTGTTCTTGGACCAATTTCATTCACCTTTTATATGCTTCCTTTCGGCAATATTATCAGAAAACACTCCATAAACTCTCATTGTTATGCAGATGATACTCAATTATATCTATCGATTAAGCCAGACGAAACCAACCAGTTCGCTAAACTTCAACCGTGTCTTAAAGACATAAAAAGATGGATGACCTGCAACTTCCTAATGTTTAACTCAGACAAGACTGAAGTTATTTTACTAGGCCCAAAACACCTCCGAAATCTATTTTCTAATAATATAGCTTTTCTTGATGTCGTATGTGTACAGATTGTAAAGCCCTCTGAGGCAAGTTTGTAATTTGTGATTTTGGGCTAGACAAAATAAATAGAAAATTGAATTGAAATTGAATCACTGTTATCCATTTCTTTTATTCATGTCGGTTACAGTAGACTTGTTTAATATCTTTATATAGTAGTTTGATATTTTATTTCAACTTGCAAACCTTTTTTTCTTGTTACAAAGTGGTCTCCAGAATTATATATATGATGACGAATGATTACGGAGTAAAGATGTTTTTGCAGGTTGCTCTTTCTTTGGCACGCATTGTCTGTTTTCAGTGGAAACATTTACAGTTTACCACAGTTATCTTTCGTTTTGAATACATTGTCATCTAAAAATGCAAGAGCTGGTACATATAGAGTTGTGAGAAAGGAAGTGGTTATCATGGCAAGTACAGTGATCCACCATGATTCAGGTGTTTAAGTGAAAAACATGAACTAATACAACAAATACACACACAGTACAAATTATAGTGTTGTTTTAGTTATATAGTGTATTGATACTAATTGTAACGTTTTTTTTCCTCTTTGTTTCCTCAGGTTTTGTTGTTTTTCTTCTGTCAAATCATGGTTTTGTCCCAGAGACCAAAGATGAAAAGTATCCTGAAAGGTTCTCTATAAAATATTCAGAGCAGTAATATCAACCACCACTTTGCACTGGTACACGACATTTACAGCTGAAAACGGCGTCCAGCTCGAAGGCGTCTTCGTGGTCGTGCCCACCCTCTGGTTCCCCTTCAGGTAAACTCTGTTCGCTCTGTCAGCACTGTTGTGTTGTTTGTACCTTTCACGCTGTTAGCACCGTTACCACCATGTTGAGAGCCATGTGGAGGCACCAGATATGCTCTGAATGTTTTATTTAGCACCTTTAAGATAATTCTGGTGCAACATACAAAACTAGTTCCTCTGATGGGAAATTACTTATTCAAACATTTTCGAAAGAAGCCTGCCGAATTAGATGAAACAGATAATTGTTCTTTTGTTAATCATCTTTTCGTGGACTTACACGTTCAAATATGCCTCCTTGACAAAGGGTTGAACTAAATCAGTCTTTATATCAACAGATCTCAAATGGTAAAAAGAGATTAGAGAGTAACTTCAAAAAGAGAAGCTGATTTCTTCACATCCTTAACAAGGTTGTGTGGTTTTGACAGGAAAAACATAACTGTGACTGCAGCCCTGTGGCTTGTTTTTTTGTAGCAAAGTCAGACTCAACTTTAGTCTGATGAAGAGCAGTTGTGTGCAAACGTCTCCTACAATAAATAAGTGACCATTGGAGCCCTGCAGTGTACGAGCTATTTGTTTTTTATTGCAAAACAGATAACATATTATTGCAGCGTGAAGTCAGACAGGGACACCGGACAGAGACTCTATGATGTCTGTCTTTGTGATACTGGGGCTGCTCGTCTGCATTGAGGCACAAGGTAAGACAAGTATTAATTGATCACATATCTAAGAAGAGGGAGGGATTTCTGACAACTTGAGAGAAAGTTAAAATAAATCAATTACATTTAATTTAGGGGTGCTTCGTTGTGTCGATTTTTTTTTTTAAGGGACAGACAGGTTTAAGAATTAAAACAGTTGAAGTCCAAAAGTACATTTTAAAGTCATAAAGGTGGCCTCGCTGTAGGCCTGAAGAATAAAAAAACTAAACACTACTAACTGCTAAAGACATTCTGCTCCCTAATCTAAAACAAAACAATTCTTACCATTGAAAACAAAGTGTTGTTTACGATGGTAAGAATTAAAGTTAAAGCCTCTACATAACAATTCAAGAAATATTTAAAAAAAACAATGTTGACTGATATCTTTATTTATTTTTTAAAAACATATTACTAGTATACTAAAATAAATGTTATTATAATTTGAAGTATTAACAATACATTTTTCTCTAAAGAAACTCACCTTTTTTTCTCATATAAAGACACTAAGAAAAATGTGACGCACTTGGTCAAATCCACTTTGTCACATGGACAAAAGGAGCAAAGGATCAAAGCTGGTGAACAATAGTACGAGTGAGAGAAACTTTACTCCTCCCGTAGTGTAACTACCTCAGTAAGCAGTCTGTGGAAACTGCCGCTCAGTGTCTGATGTTCTAAATACATCCTTGGCCTGTAGCTCAAGCTGGAGGAACAATAGTTTGAGTAAGAGGGAGAGAAAAGAGGACGAGGTGAAAGAAAGTCCTCTGTTTTTCAGAAGAGACAGAATGGAAATAATGTCATGTTAAAAATAAGAACTTTGATGAACATCTTGCTCTCAGAGGGCTTAGTTTCACCTGTTAAACTCCTCTTTCCTGAGAAAATATGTGTCACGAAACAAAGACAATGTAAGAGATTTTAAGAGACCTCTTCCAATCATTGATAAGACATGATAAGCTGAAAGTGTTTGAACTGATGGTTCAATGTGTAAGAAGTAGGGATGGAGTAACATTCACTATAGTGATGGAGTAACATTCAGTATTGACCGATTATTCCTATATTGTGTGTGATTTATATTGTATTGTGTGTCTACTGTTTTTACAGGGACCAGTGTGACTCCTGTGTTTGTGAAGACGGGAGATGATCTGCTTCTGAATGTTGATGCTGAGGTTTCTGAAGATATTTTACTTGTTGAGTGGAAATTCAACAAAACGGTCGATTTAGTAAGTATTATACTTGGTAGAGAACCAAACGTCTTTCCCGGTTTCACTGGAAGGCTTGAGTTTCCTGTGAAAAAAGTCTCTGTGAAATTGAAAAATCTGCAAGAGGCAGACAGTGGAGTTTACATTGGACAACTGGTAACATTTCAAGGAGTCGAAACTGCTGAATACAAGGTCACAGTTCAAGGTGAGTTTGTTCACCTTTCAGACACAGATAGAGAGTCTCTGCTGCCATGTTTCATAAATTCTTCACAGAAACTTTCCCCCTCAGATCCAGTGTCTCCAGTTGAACTGACAGTGGACCCAGACAAGGTCTCCAGAAGCTCAGGCTCCTGTAACCTCACTGTGACCTGCAGAACACAGGACTCTCACATCAGCAGCACTTTTAGATGTGTCAACCGAGCCTGCAGTCAGGAGGGAGGAGAGCAATCAGAGGTCACAACCTCTGGTGCTTCTCTCCAGGTCTACCAGTTGAATAGCTCAATCATCTGTTACCATAGCAACCAGGTTAACTGGACCGAGGACGCTAAAATGATTGAACACGTTTGCCCCCAATATAATGGTAAGACTGAAAGACAAGACGACTTCCTGATAATAATACACAGCTTTGTATTGGAGCATATTAGCATTCCTTTTCATAAAGAAATGATTGTGTGTTTTAAGTGAATGAGTTCTGAACATGTCTAAACCACCTTGTCAGGCTGCAGGGGTGAAATATCAACTCAACTAGAAATGACAGAAATGTTATTTATAGGAACACTAAATGACAAATAATTAAATTACTCATTTACATGGATTGGGGTCAGGGTTAGGGGTTAATGTTAGGAGGGTGAGGGTGAGGGCTAGGGCTAGGGTTAGGGCTAGGGCTAGGGGAGTTAGGTCTAGGGCTAGGGCTAGGGTTAGGGGAGTTAGGGCTAGGGCTAGGGTTAGGGCTAGGGTTAGGGTTATAGGGGTTAGGGCTAGGGCTAGGGTTAGGGTGGAGACACGAACCCATAGATCTCCCCACGTCGTCCAACGACTTCATGGTTGGATAGAGATCGAAGGCAAGGCATGGGCCAGATCATGTCACTCAGAGGCACTCCATCCGTATGAACTTCGACCCCGTGCAGGAAAGGAGAGGCTAGTCCAATCCAGGTAAAGGCATGGATAAAAGATAATAATGAAGGTGTTTTTCCATTTGGGAAGGTGGTAGGTACTTGTAATAAACCTTGATCAATGCTTTAATCCTAAACTTAACCGACACCAAATTTGAGCCAATTCGGAGCAAGCAGAGTGGAGTTAGGAAGTTTTCACACACCTATACATAGTACTGTCACTGTGACTGGACCCAACTGTAATTCTCCTGGTGTCCATCAGATGGAGACATAGCTGCGACTACCGGTGTCCACTAGAGGGAGCCAAAGTTGTATTGTGGCAGGGTTAGAGTTAAGGTTAGGACCAGGGTTTCATGGTTAGGTTTAGGCGTTTGTAGGCAAACAGTTAATGTTAGGGTTAGGGGTTAGGGTAAGGGTTAGGGGTTAGGGTTAGGGGTTAGGGTTAGGGGTTAGGGTTAGGGGTTAGGGATAGTGGTTAGGGTTAGGGGTTAGGGGTTAGAGTTAGGGGGTTAGGTTGTACACATGAACCCATAAATCTCCCCACGTCGTCCGACGACTTCGTGGTTGGATAGAGATGTAAGGAAAGGCACGGGCCAGCGCATATCATTTAGGAATACCATAGCCGTATGTACTTGGACCCAATAATTGAAAAAATATTTTTTTATTTTTTATTTTTTATTTGAGTCTGTGCTACCAAGGTGGTGGGTAAGGGTTAAGGGTAGGATATAGAATGTGAGGTACTAATCGGAAAAGTTAAAGTAAGGTCTAGGGTGTTATGGATAAGGTAAAGGTAAGTAAGGGGTTATGGTTGAATCTAGGGTGATAAAAGGGTGTAGGAAGGTAAAGGGTTCAGATTGGGGTTAAGGTATTAGTGTTAGGGTTAAGGTTAGGGTTAAGGTTAGGGCTAAGGTGTATTAGGATGAAGGGTTAGGGTTAGAGTTAAGGGTTCAGGGTTAAGGTTAGGGTTAAGGTTAGGGTTGAGGTTAGGGTTAAGGTTAGGGTTAGGGTCAAGGTTAGGAGTAGGGTTGGGGTAAGGGTTAAGGGTTAGGGATAGTGGTTAGGGTGAGGGTTAGGGCTAGGGTCTTTGCTATTTGTCTCCATTACTGCATTTTTAAGTACAGAACATAAAGTTCAGCACTTGAACATGATTGTTTAATTGTAACCAAAAATGACAGCTAAGCTAAAAAGTAAAATAAGCAATGAATCAACATAAAACTATTATGTAGTTTTACAACGCACAATGCAGTTTGTAAAACTCAACTGCACTTTTCAGGTTTGTAATGAAACCACCTGTTTTGTTGTGTTTCAGGTCCAGAGAGTCCCTCTGCTGGTGTATCTGTGTACCTGGTGAAGATAGTCGTGTTCTCTGTCGGTCTGATCATCATGGTGTCTGCCGTCATCACTGTTCACCTCATGGAGAAGCTCAAAAACCATAAATAAACTAATTGTTCTCTGTCAGCCAATCACACATATAGGCATATCTCACGCTCTTATATATATCACTAATCTCATGCTATATCACTGATCTCATGCTGTACCACTGATCTCATGCTATACCACTGATCCACAGCTGGTGGCAGTAACACACCAATAAAAGGCAAAGAGGGAGAAGACTGCAATCCAGCAAACATGGATGTAAACAATTTAAGATTTAAAGTATTTATAAAATCAGCTTTGTAAATGTTTCATGTTGAGGGAAATGTATTCGAAACGTGGACTCAATGATGCATTTTAACAAGAAAAACTTAATGTAAACATTGTTTCTTCACAAGAAAACTGCACGTCACCTTCAAAACAAAGGCTGATTATTCTTGATGATACCCAATATCACTGTTTTTACTTTTATGATTGCACAGAGATGACCATCTAAAAATGTCTTTGGAGAATCTTGAAAAAAATAAGATATTTGTATGATCAAGACCAACAATATACAAGAAATAGCCTTGATGAATATATTGTATAAAACACTGCATGTTGTTCTATTCATGATTAAAAAAATAATTTCACATTTGTCTGTTTATAATAATAATAATAATCATATGAAGCAGTTTTCTGCTACATGCACCATTATTGTAAACATGTTGAAGCTTTATACTTATATTGTATTTTTGGGATTAATGGAAAAGTAAAGGTCACGACTTACTGACTTTTTTATATTGTGAGTTTTTCAGGAAGGAATCAGTCAGTGCTATTGTTATAGTAAACACAGTTGACACACTGAATGCATGACTGTAACAGGATTGCACGGAGGACCCAGATATAAATGGCAGCGCAGCAGTCAGAGGCAGAGTCAGTTGTTGACAATTTTTAATAAAACAACTTGAACAAAAAAAAAACAGAAAATCAAGCTCATTCCAAGAGCGCGTTCCCCAAACTAAACTTTCCTAAACTAGCCGGGCCGCTAGCCAACTTACCGGGACCTGTTTCTCCACCCTGGAGCTCTACGGGAGCACCCACGCTGCTCCTCTCCCCGCACGTCTTCCCTGCTTGTCCTTTCATCCCTCTCCTTGACGAGGAGATGAGGTCCAGGTGTGTCTCCTGCCAAACCTCATCTCACTCTCCTGGAGGAGTGGGTGGAGCCTTCTGGCCACTACTCTGCCCCTCAGCCTCTGACAATGACAAAATATATTATAGAAAAATAAAACATTTAATGCCTAGCTTTTTTTTCTCTGTTGTTGTTCCTCTTGTTTAGCACAGCTACAAACTTAGCAGGGCAACCTTTTCAAGTTCACAAATATTTGATTCCTTTTTATCTTTAAAACCAACACAGTCAGATACGACAAGAGTCCTGCAGTATGTAGCTTCAAATCACACCAATCGTGTGAAAGTACAAACTGTAAATCAATGTTCGTTTAGGAAATAATTACAGTTCTTCTGCGTTGCATTTGTACAGTAATGGTATGTAAACATTATGGAGAGGTGAAAACGTGAGACAAAGGCTTAAACATCGAAAACTTAATACTTAAATACAACTGGAACTTTAGGAATCGCAGTATGTGGAATACAATCCCTCATTAATTGTTTAAGGACGTGGAGGGCTTCTCCACCTGAGCATACAGGCTCTCTGGCAGAGGCGTGCCTCTCGTCTCAGAAGGTTCCAGGGATCCAGTGTGAGGTCCTACAAAGCTGTAGGTGGAGGTTGGAGAAAGACCTGAAGTATCATCATCTGTTGGACTCTGGTCCTGAGGTTGGGCTGCTGTTGCAACCGGGGAAATAAATCATATATATTTTAAGCAAATGTTGTCTGTCATTTTTTTTATACACATTATTTTGAATGGTGCTATTTTTAACATGCAAAGTAATCTCCCGACGATTAACAGCCGCTCATATAAATACTCAAAAAAAGAATGCAAAGCACTGCATCTTTGTCTTAAAAATGATGAGTCTATTTTTCATAACATGACAATGAATTTGTATCAAAAATGCATGAAACTGCTATAAATAATATTTCCAGGCTTTTTCATGAAGAGCTGAGTTCTACGGAGTCTCTTGTCCGAGAGAGCAGATCACACTGCAGCTTAAACACAAGCACATAAACAAAGCATCTACGGCCACTTTGACAACACATAAAGGACATAAAGACACTGATGATGATAGTTTTTCTGCGTCTCTTGACTTGTTCTAAGACTGAAAATGAGGTTTGCAAAACAATTAACACACGTGCAGACAATGAGTTCAGATCTCAGCTGAGAGTCTTCTGCTCACAATGTTCATTGTGTAAGAAAATGCAGAATTCTTCTTCTTCTTTTAAGTTTTATGGCGGATGTTATCCAACGAAAGGTGCAATACCGCCACCTACTGTATTGGAGTGTGGACCAGAGTTACCGATCCCTTTACAACAAAAAAGTAGTTGTATCAATTAGTTGCCCTAAATCCTTTTACTCAATCCTGTTTCTTTCAGATATTGTAGTACCTTTCCTGCCCCCAAGGTTAATGCATCTTTTAATTTGACTTCCTCTACTGCCAGCTTCCTCTTCAACCTGTCTCGCTAGATCGTGAATTTCTGTCAATGACAAATTATATACTCTACAGTTTCTACTATTTTGCAGTGCTCACATAGTCCTGTTGGTTGTTTATTTATTACTTGCATTGTTTTGTTCAGCTTTGTGTGTCCAATCCTCAGTCTGGTTAATATGTTTTCTTCTGTGGTGCTTCCTCTGGATGTCCTCCCTTTGCCAACTACTTTCTGAATAGCGTAAAGATACATACAATTTCTTTTATTTCAGACTCATGAGTCCATATAGCAACAAACACAAATACAACAACAATATATAAAATACAATACAATACAATACAATACGAGGACACAGGTATAATCATTGCAGTTAAAAAGTCACTCATGGTTAAAAACATACAGACACTTGTTCCAATGTTTCCAGAAACAAGAAGAATACCTCGTATCACTCTGTGTTGGCTCAGTTAAGGCTTTTATAATCGACATTTAATTTTGTATATGAAATTCCTCAACACAGCACGGACAGTGGGAACATTACGAGTCACAAACATATGACTTGCACTTGTCCATCTGGGAAGCTTGAGCAAGATTCTGAAAGCATCATTAGATGCCACCTGAATCGTTTTCATTTTTGCTTTACTATAACTGCACCACAGGTGGGCTGTATAGAGAGGAGTACAGTAGGCTCTAAAGAGAGCAGTTTTAACATCATCTGTACACATATGAAATTTACGTGCCAGCATATTGGCTTGTGCATAAAGTTTGCAACACTGCCACTGCACATCGTCATCATCACTTAGGTCATTCCTGATGATGTGACCCAGATATCTAACTTTGTGCACCATATTTAGCTCCTGGTCTCCCATAAAAAATGAAGGAAAATGTAGCTTCTGATCCTCCTTGGTTTTAGCTAGAATAAGACCATCTTTCTACTTCATTCACAACCTCTTCTACTTTCCCTTTAATATGGTTTATGTTCTTCCCCCTCTTCCACAATGCTACATCATCAGCAAATAGGGATCATCCAATATCACCCTGAACTTGAAGGAACATATCATTTATCGTGATGGAGAACAGTATTGGACTAATTACACTACCCTGAGGAGTAAATCTGTCAAGTAAAAAGTCTTTAATCCAATTATATACTCTGCCACCTATTCCCATCATATTTATTTGAATCAACAACCCCTCCTTCCAAACCATATCATATGCCTTCTCCACATCAAAAAACACAGCCATCACTGACTCCTCATTTACCTGGGCTTTTTTTATTTCTGTCTCTAAACAAATAATTGGGTCCATAGTTCCTCTACCTTTCCGAAATCCACTTTGATGAGGTGTTATCATTCCCCTGGTCTCCATATAAAATGTTAATCTGTCATGCAGAATTATTGGCTCAGTAGGAAGTCACATGTAGCTCAGGTTAACTGGTGTGTGCCAAAACACGGAAGCAAAGGGAGAAGACAGCTGTGATCATGTAGTAGATGTGATGTGAATAGAAACCTGGGGCCTTATTTAAATTCCACAAGAAAAGATATTTATGAAGTCAGGATTCATCACTTTTATCCATTTCTTTTATTCATGTCAGTTACAGTATACTTGTTTATTATCTTTATACTGTAGTTTGATATTTTATTTCAACTTGCAAACATTCTTTTCTTATTACAAAGGGGTCACCATACTTATATATATGATGCAGAAAGATTACTGAGTAAAGATATTTTAGCAGGTTCCTCTTTCTTTGGCACGCATTATTTGTTTTCAGTGAAAACATTTACAATTTACCACAGTTTTCTTTCGTTTTGAATACATTGTCATCTAAAGATGAAAGAGGTATTAAATATGGAGTTGTGAGAAAGGAAGTGGTTATCATGGCAAGTACAGTGATCCACCATGATTCAGGTGTTTAAGTGAAGCAACACATGAACTAATACAACAAATACACACACAGTACAAATTATATTTAGTTACATAGTGTATTGATACTAATTGAAATGGTTTTTTTCCATCTTTGTTTCCTCATGTTTTGTTGTTTTTCTTCTGTCAAATCATGGTTTTGTCCCAGAGACCAAAGATGAAAAGTATCCTGAAAGGTTCTCTATAAAATATTCAGAGCAGTAATATCAACCACCACTTTGCACTGGTACACGACATTTACAGCTGAAAACGGCGTCCAGCTCGAAGGCGTCTTCGTGGTCGTGCCCACCCTCTGGTTCCCCTTCAGGTAAACTCTGTTCGCTCTGTCAGCACTGTTGTGTTGTTTGTACCTTTCACGCTGTTAGCACCGTTACCACCATGTTGAGAGCCATGTGGAGGCACCAGATATACTCTGAATGTTTTATTTAGCACCTTTAAGATAATTCTGGTGCAACATACAAAACTAGTTCCTCTTAAGGGAATAAATTAATTTTAAGATATAGTGCTAATACTTATTCAAATGTTTTTTAAAGTAGCCTGCAGGATTAGTTGAAACAGATAATTGTTCTTTTGTTCATCATCTTTTCGTGGACTTATACGTTCAAATATGCCTTTTTGACAAAGGGTTGAACTAAATCAGTCTTTATATCAACAGATCTCAAACGGTAAAAAGAGATTAGAGAGGAACTTCAAAAAGAGGAGCTGATTTCTTCACATCCTGAACAAGGTTGTGTGGTTTTGACAGGAAAAATGAAGAGCAGTTGTGTGCAAACGTCTCCTATAGCTGCAATAAATAAGTGACCATTGGAGCCCTGCAGTGTACGAGCTATTTGTTTGTTTATTGCAAAACAGAAAACATATTATTGCAGCGTGTAGTCAGCAACCATGGTAATGGTTGCTGACTACACGCCTGCAGGATTAGTTGAAACAGATAATTGTTCTTTTGCTCATCATCTTTTCGTGGACTTATACGTTCAAATATGCCTTTTTGACAAAGGGTTGAACTAAATCAGTCTTTATATCAACAGATCTCAAACGGTAAAAAGAGATTAGAGAGGAACTTCAAAAAGAGGAGCTGATTTCTTCACATCCTGAACAAGGTTGTGTGGTTTTGACAGGAAAAACATAACTGTGACTGCAGCCCTGTGGCTTGTTTTTTGAGCAAAGTCAGACTCAACTTTAGTCTGATGAAGAGCAGTTGTGTGCAAACGTCTCCTATAGCTGCAATAAATAAGAGACCATTGGAGCCCTGCAGTGTACGAGCTATTTGTTTGTTTATTGCAAAACAGAAAACATATTATTGCAGCGTGTAGTCAGACGGGGACACCGGACAGAGACTCTATGATGTCTGTCTTTGTGATACTGGGGCTGCTCGTCTGCATTGAGGCACAAGGTAAGAAAAGAACACTGTCAACTAAAATGTTATCAACAGATACAGCAGTGATGCCTGAGCAGCCTTCTTTATTGTGATCCATGAACTGAACATTCTCAAGATATATTCTGAGATTGATTGGACCCCATTTGTTTCTATGACCAAGCAAAAAAAAGTATTAATTGATCACATATCTAAGAAGAGGCAGGGATATCTGATAACTTAAGAGAAAGTTAAAACAAATCATTACATTTAATTTATGGGTGCTTCTTTGTGTAGATTATTTTTTTTTTTAAATGACAGACAGGTTTAATAATTAAAACAGTTGAAATCCAAAAGTACATTTTAAAGTCATAAAGGTGGCCTCGCTGTAAGCC
>JACSYO010000376.1:87500-88938 GCA_016806645.1 Ophiodon elongatus | reverse complement strand
ATAGGTATCTTTAAATACGTATAAATACCTTAAAATGAAACCATTTGGAACTGAACCTGAACCTGAACCTGAACCTGAACCTGAACCTGAACCTGAGTCAGGCAGCAGAGGAGATCACGTACACGTGAACTTTGTGGGGTAGAGATGCATCGTGGTGTTTGACCTTCAAACGACCTTCATCTGAATATTAACGAGGCTTCATATGACGAGGTCTTTCCCTTTCATGGAGTCGAACTGAAGCCGGTCAGTAGTTTAAAGCACTTTGGAGAGATTGAAGTGAAGAAGTAAAGGAATCCCTTAAAGACTCCGTTGATCTGGAGTCATTGGAGAGATTCATAATAATAATAATAATAGGGGATTTGGTTTTTCTTCCTTGTGGGGAAAAGGTCCCGTTTGTGGTTGTTGTTTCCTGCCGAGCACCAAAGAGGAGTCGCTGCTCGAGAAGGAGGAGGATGGGTTTGTCTTCAAAGACTTGTGAAGACGGGTTACTGAAGTGTATCCATGCTTTATAGTTTCTTCTTCACCTTCTTTTAGTTTTGTGGTCAAAGTCGTTTGAGTTGTAATCTTTTTATCTCTTCCTCTTCCTCGCTCCCCGCACATCGAGAACTCCATTTCCCACAATGCTTTACTCTTCACTTTTATCTCGCCGTAAACTTAAAGAGGTCGGATCCTCTCGGAGTGTTTCTGTGTCGTGTGTGTTTCTCTCCAGAGTATCGGTCCCTCTTTGATGATGTCACACGTGTTTTTAGTTTCTCTTTTCGTTGTCATGGTTTGAGAAGAGGGCGGAGCCTCTTCGGGACATTCTGGGACAGACTCGGTCCGTCCTCTCTGAACGAGGACGGGGACACGAGACGTCAGTGCAGAAAAACTACAGCCTCAAAAAGGTTAAAAAAAGAGAAAAAAAGGATAAAAGAAGTTGTATTTGTTCCGATTTTGTTCTTTTTATCAAGACAAAAAATACTGACACTGAACGAAGTGGACAAAGAATAAAAAGTCTATTTTTTATTCTGTATATATGGAAATCCAGATTCCAGTATGTTGCATTGCTTTGTTGTACAAATCAAATGTGCTTGTGGCATTTTTCTAATCTAATTTATTTTACGGTATTGTTTTGTTTTCTGCTTCACCATTAAAGTTTAAAGGATGTACACGAAGGAAATGTGTCTTTGCTTCTTTTAAAACCTGACTTTGTCTCTTTAACATCAAACTAAATGCATGGCTTCATCTCCCGAGGCCGGCTGAGGAGAGGATATTTGCTCCGTGAGGTTATTTTGAGGCTGTTTTGAAACACAGCGTGAAGTGGAGTTGTGCAACGATTTGTAAACGCTGCGAAGCCACGCAGGCTTCTGGCTGTGGGTCATGTTGACATTCATAACCACATAAACCCGGCCTTGTTAAACGCATATTAAAAAAAGTGATTGCAAAAACCGACGCTGAG
>JACSYO010000376.1:77500-82500 GCA_016806645.1 Ophiodon elongatus | reverse complement strand
TTTTTAAACCTAAGAAGTTTATTTTGAAAAGACTGAGACCGGAGGGGAACGTGGAGCGTCTCAGTCTGAAACATCGGGGTTAGACCTGTTGTCTTCCAGGGTCTCTGAGAGGAGGACGCCGAACGTGAGACCAGGTTTTGTGTTTCGTCTTTGGGACCAAACCTGACAACCTCCCTGTGAAGACTTCAGGAAGCTGCACACAAGTGTTATTTAACTAGAATTAGTTCCAGAAGAAAACTGTCCCTCGAAGCACTGAGGGGTCTTTACGTTTCTGTTTGAGACCGGATCTCACACACAGGACACAACAGGTTAAGTAGTGAGCTCTAAACGTGGTCCGTGTATTTTTAAACCACTGGGGGGTTTAAATACAAATACCATTTGAAAAGTACAAAGTCTCACAGAGTAAACCAGTAGAAGCTCTAAACCACAACCCTACATTCCTCCTCTGGTAAAAGTAAACGTGGAGAAATTATACATTTTCATTCCAAAACAGAGAGAACGTTGTCTAGAAGTGAGACGGCCCAAACAAGGACCTCCAACATGGCGACACCATGAGGGGCACCGTGTAAAACAGGGTTATCTTCAGAGTGTAAGACTTTAATAACATGGATATATGGTCATGTGATACTGCACACAAAGTCTGGGCATTATTTTCAACCGTGATGAACAAAATATAACTGAATGAAACACTGACGTTAGGCCAAGAATGATCATCATCATCATCATCATCATCATCATCACGATGGATCACGACTAATAAATTACAAACATCGCTCGTGTTTCAAACCCAAACCCCAAAACTATGACGTAATTTTGGAGCAGATTGAAGCGAGGAGACAAAAAAACGTAATTGCCCTCATTTGCTTCCACTACCTTTAACCAACCACTGAAAACTGTATTTAAAACTAATACTTGATCATCAACCAACTGAAGTCAGTCTATGAGAAACCTGACTGGATATCCTCGTGGTGTGAAATGTAAATTAACCGGAGTTTCTTTTAAAACCACAGAAAGCCACAGAGGGCTCAGGTCTGTGGGCTCGGCCCTGAAGGGTCCAGGTCTCCGGACATCCAACTCATTTATTGACTTTCATGAAAAACATATTCTATAATGCTCTGCAGACACGTTAATGAGGCTTCTGCTGAGAGTTCTTATCTCCTGCAGGGTGTAGTTCATAGTTTACAGATGTGTGTTTCCTCTCAGTCAGAACCAGAAATTGTCCTCAGAGGATGAACCCGAGGATTCATCAGGAAATCAGCTGGAGATCTTCTGATGGTAAGAAGACTAACAATTTACCAATCTCAGCTCCAGAGGAGAGAAACTACCTGGAACTACTTGGTACACACAGGAAACTACCTGAACTACTTGGTACACACAGGAAACTACCTGGAACTACTTGGTACACACAGGAAACTACCTGGAACTACTTGGTACACACAGGAAACTACCTGGAGCTACTTGATACACACAGGATGTCTGGATGTACTTGTACTTAAGAGAAACTCTCTGGATGTACTTGTACTTGGTACTTAAGAGAAACTCTCTGGATGTACTTGTACTTGGTACTTAGAGAAACTCTCTGGATATACTTGGTACTTAAGAGAAACTCTCTGGATGTACTTGTACTTGGTACTTAGAGAAACTCTCTGGATATACTTGTACTTGGTACTTAAGAGAAACTCTCTGGATGTACTTGTACTTGGTACTTAGAGAAACTCTCTGGATATACTTGGTTCTTAGAGAAACTCTCTGGATGTACTTGTACTTAGAGAAACTCTCTGGGTGTACTTGTACTTAGAGAAACTCTCTAGATGTACTTGTACTTGTACTCAGCTGTTTTATGAGTGTTTTAATCTTGTCCAATGGAATACAAAACGACCAAAACTCTGTGAAGTCTTGACTGCTGCAGAGATCGCCATCGTCCTCATCGCCATCGTCCTCACCGCCATCGTCCTCACCGCCATCGTCCTCACCGCCATCGTCCTCACCGCCAACGTCCTCATCGCCATCGTCCTCACCGCCATCGTCCTCACCGCCAACGTCCTCATCGTCCTCATCGCCATCGTCCTCACCGCCATCGTCCTCACCGCCAACGTCCTCATCGTCCTCACCGCCATCGTCCTCACCGCCATCGTCCTCACCGCCAACGTCCTCATCGCCATCGTCCTCACCGCCATTGTCCTCACCGCCAACGTCCTCATCGTCCTCACCGGCATCGTCCTCATCGCCATCGTCCTCATCGCCATCGTCCTCACCGCCATCGTCCTCACCGCCAACGTCCTCATCGTCCTCACCGCCATCGTCCTCACCGCAATCGTCCTCATTGTCCTCACCGCCATCGTCCTCATCGCCATCGTCCTCACCGCCATCGTCCTCACCGCCATCGTCCTCACCGCCAACGTCCTCATCATCCTCATTGCCATCGTCCTCATCGCCATCATCCTCATCGCCATCGTCCTCATCGTCCTCACCGCCAACGTCCTCACCGCCATCGTCCTCATCGTCCTCACCGCCATCGTCCTCACCGCCATCGTCCTCACCGCCATCGTCCTCATCGTCCTTATCGTCCTCACCGACATCGTCCTCACCGCCATCGTCCTCATCGTCCTCACCGCCATCGTCCTCACCGCCATCGTCCTCACCGCCATCGTCCTCATCGCCATCGTCCTCACCGCCATTGTCCTCATCGTCCTCACCGCCATCGTCCTCATCGCCATCGTCCTCACCGCCATCGTCCTCACCGCCATCGTCCTCACCATCGTCCTATCGTCTCACCGCCAATCGCCCTCATCGCCATCGTCCTCACCGCCATCGTCACCGCCATCGCCTCACCGCCATCGTCCTCATCGCCATCGCCTCATCACACGTCCCCACCATCACCATCGCCATCGTTCACCGCCATCGTCCCACCGCCATCGTCCTCACCGCCATCGTCCTCATCGCATCGCCACCGCCATCGTCCTCATCGCCATCGTCCTCATCGTCCTCACCGCCATCGTCCTCACCGCCATCGTCCTACCGCCATCGTCCTCACCGCCATCGTCCTCATCGCCATCGTCCTCACCGCCATCGTCCTCACCGCCATCGTCCTCACCGCCATCGTCCTCACCGCCATCGTCCTCACCGCCATCGTCCTCACCGCCATCGTCCTCATCGCCATCGTCCTCATCACCATCGTCCTCATCGCCATTGTCCTCATTGTCCTCACCGTCATTGTCCTCACCGTCATCGTCCTCATCGTCCTCACCGCCATCGTCCTCACCGTCATCGTCCTCATCGTCCTCATCGCCATCGTCCTCACCGTCATCGTCCTCACCGTCATCGTCCTCACCGTCATCGTCCTCATCGTCCTCATCTTCCTCACCATCATCTTCCTCATCGCCTCCTGAAACACATTATTAATAAATGACCTCACTCGCGGTCCGTCATCTCTCAGCCTGTATTTGATTCACGTTACACTGAAGCGTCTTCTTAAAGTTTCAGATGTTGTGATTGTGACCCTGAGAGGCATCATGAGTTCTTACTGAGGAGGTCTACAGGCAGACCTGCAGCACATTACCGGCCACATTTAACTTTATTCTTTTTGTTCTATTATCATCAGCGTTGAAGTTGCGATCTAGGACTGTCCAGAAGTCTCCTGGTGGTGCGTTCAAGGACACTGTCCCTTCTCTAGGTCATCGTGAGGCCTGCAGCTTTGTGGTGAAGCTCCACCCATTAAACTTCCCTCTAGTCGGGGACACACGAGACGGGATTCTGTGTTCAGATCTTCACAATAAGAGGAACAGTTCCATAATTTATGACCGGAGACAGAATGTAAAGAAATCCTAACACTCAAATAGAAAGACTTTCATAAAATGCCATAAAGTGTAGTAAATAAATGTTTGAGTAAACATGGATCTGTGAACGGAGTATGCTGGTTCAGAGAAACAAAGTGAAACTCAAGTTGCCTGAAAGGAAGGACAGCAACCTTAAAACTGATGAATATAAAATACACATCTGATTTGTGTTGAGGATTAAATGTCTCAGTCTCACGTCTACAAAGTATTGTTGCTGTTGGTCTGCTGATACAAAGAGCTGCAGCACACACGTCAATCTCCAACAAAGTAACGGTGAGACTCCTCAGGAGGCCACGGGACCCAGTGGGGTCAGGGGAAGGCCTCATGGACCCAGTGGGGTCAGGGGAAGGCCACATGGACCCAGTGGGGTCAGGGGAAGGCCTCATGGACCCAGTGGGGTCAGGGGAAGGCCTCATGGACCCAGTGGGGTCGGGTTAAGGCCACATGGACTCAGTGGGGTCAGGTGAAGGCCTCATGGACCCAATGGAGTCAGGGGAAGGCCACATGGACCCAGTGGGGTCGGGTTAAGGCCACATGGACTCAGTGGGGTCAGGTGAAGGCCTCATGGACCCAATGGAGTCAGGGGAAGGCCACATGGACCCAGTGGGGTCGGGTTAAGGCCACATGGACTCAGTGGGGTCAGGGGAAGGCCTCATGGACCCAGTGGGGTCAGGGGAAGGCCACATGGACCCAGTGGGGTCAGGGGAAGGCCTCATGGACCCAGTGGGGTCGGGTTAAGGCCACATGAACCATGTTTCCTCTCCTAACGAGCAGGTTGCAGACTGGACGTCTGCTTCCTCCTCGGCCATGTTCCTCCAGCAGGTTGAACCCTCCGGTCGGCCATGTTTCCTCTCCTAACGAGCAGGTTGCAGACTGGACGTCTGCTTCCTCTCCGGTCGGCCATGTTTCCTCTCCTAACGAGCAGGTTGCAGACTGGACGTCTGCTTCCTCTCCGGTCGGCCATGTTTCCTCTCCTAACGAGCAGGTTGCAGACTGGACGTCTGCTTCCTCCCCGGTCGGCCATGTTTCCTCTCCTAACGAGCAGGTTGCAGACTGGACGTCTGCTTCCTCTCCGGTCGGCCATGTTTCCTCTCCTAATAGATTCCAGCTGTCCTCTGTGTATTTACTCCTCCTCCCCGTGCTGCTTATACCATCTCTCCTTCC
>JACSYO010000376.1:67500-75000 GCA_016806645.1 Ophiodon elongatus | reverse complement strand
TTCTCAGTTTCCACTGGATTAATAAACACCTGAACGCTTATATAAACTGCAACACACACACACACACACACACACACACACACACACACACACACACACACACACACACACACACACTGTATTATCTCACCCAACATGTGACCACATATCTGTCGCAGGTGTCTGAAGTTTGAATGTTTTCTTCCTCACTTCTCACCATCTTTGTGGGGGCGGATCCTGACTGACACGGAGGGATGTGATTGGCCGAGAAGCCTGTCAATCAAGACAAACCTCCCTCCATAACGACTCTCAAGCTTTACCTTTTGAGTTTGGGTGATTTCCTTTCGGTGAAGTCTGCTTCCTCTCGTCCTCCATCAGTCCGTCATCAGTTCAGATCCCTTTTATTAACTTTTAAATGCAGAACTTTAACTCTGGTGGTTCTGGCGCCCCCTGTGGACTAAAGAGGTAGTGTCTCTGAGCACCAGGTGGTGGTTCTGGCGCCCCCTGTGGACTAAAGAGGTAGTGTCTCTGAGCACCAGGTGGTGGTTCTAGCGCCCCCTGTGGACTAAAGAGGTAGTGTCTCTGAGCACCAGGTGGTGGTTCTGGCGCCCCCTGTGGACTAAAGAGGTAGTGTCTCTGAGCACCAGGTGGTGGTTCTGGCGCCCCCTGTGGACTAAAGAGGTAGTGTCTCTGAGCACCAGGGTCCCTTTAGAAAACCTCTCATTGTACTGCAGCAGGGTCTGGAACAGAACCTGTACCAGAACCTGGACCAGAGCCTGTACCAGAACCTGTACCAGAACCTGTACCAGAGCCTGTACCAGAACCTGGACGAGAGCCTGTACCAGAACCTGTACCAGAACCTGTACCAGTACCTGTACCAGAACCTGTACCAGAACCTGGACTAGAGCCTGTACCAGAACCTGTACCAGTACCTGTACCAGTACCTGTACCAGAGCCTGTACCAGAACCTGGACTAGAGCCTGTACCAGAACCTGTACCAGAACCTTCTGGGTGAGAAGGGGCTGTGTTCTCCTGATGTTGGCGTGAGGAGAGCTAACTGAGTGTCACAGAGGTTCCTAGCAGTCGGGTTCTAACACGGAGATGAAGGAGATAGTCAGGGTTGGAGAGCCTTTCCCTGGAAGGGTTAACCTTCAGGTGGTGAGGACACCCAGATGCTGCTACCTGTGTTCATCACCATCTTCATCATCATCACCATCTTCATCACCATCAGTCCGCTGTGCGTCATCATCTTTTAATATATTGATGACTGCGGTGCGTCAGAGTGAAGTCGGACATATTATTATTATTGTTATTATCAGAATGAATCTCTACGTTCTGCTCAGTTTCATGGAAGCAGAGATATTTAGGGAGAGGAACCCGTTCACCTGGAACTGTGTGTGTGTGTGTGTCTGTGTGTGTGTGTGTGTGTGTGTGTGTGTGTGTGTGTGTGTGTGTCTGTGTGCGTGTGTGTGTGTGTGTGTGTGTGTGTGTGTTTCTTGAATACAGGTAAACTGACGTCCTCCAATGAGCTTCTATTGTTCACGTCTCATCATCTCATTCAGCCTGAACTCAACTGATCGTGTTCTCTGAATCTTCCATTTCCTCTCCATCCTCTCACTCTCCATCCTCTCACTCTCCATCCTCTCACTCTTCATCCTCTCACTCTACATCCTCTCACTCTTCATCCTCTGACTCTCCGTCCTCTCACTCTTCATCCTCTCACTCTCCGTCCTCTCACTCCTCTCACTTTCCGTCCTCTGTCTCCATCCTCTCACTCACCGTCCTCTAACTCTTCGTCATCTCACTCTCCGTCCTCTCACTCTCCGTCCTCTCACTCTTCGTCCTCTCACTCTCCGTCCTCTCACTCTCCGTCCTCTCACTCTTCATCCTCTCACTCTGCATCCTCTCATTCTTCATCCTCTCACTCTCCGTCCTCTCACTCTTCATCCTCTCGCTCCTCTCAATCTCAGTCCTCTCACCCTCCATCCTCTCACTCTCCGTCTCTCACTCTCCGTCCTCTCACTCTCCATCGTCTCACTCTCCATCCTCTCACTCTTCATCCTCTCACTTTCCGCCCACTGTCTCCATCCTCTCACTCTCCATCCTCTCACTCTTTGTCATCTCACTTTCCGTCCTCTCACTCTTCGTCCTCTCACTCTCTGTTATCTCACCCTCCATCCTCTCACTCTCCGTCTCTCACTCTTCGTCCTCTCACTCTCCGTCCTCTCACTCTTCATCCTCTCACTCTCCATCCTCTCACTCTTCATCCTCTCACTTTCCGTCCTCTGTCTCCATCCTCTCACTCTCCGTCCTCTCACTCTTCATCATCTCACTCTCTGTCCTCTCACTCTTTGTTCTCTCACTCTCTGTTATCTCACTCTTTATCCTCTCACTCTTCATCCTCACTCTTCATCCTCTCACTCCTCTCACTCTCACTCCTCTCACTCTTCATCCTCTCACTCTCCATCCTCTCACTCTTCATCCTCTCACTTTCCGTCCTCTGTCTCCATCCGCTCACTCTCCGTCCTCTCACTCTTCGTCCTCTCACTCTCCGTCCTCTCACTCTTCGTCATCTCACTCTCCGTCCTCTCACTCTTTGTCTTCTCACTCTCTGTTATCTCACTCTTTATCCTCTCACTCTTCATCCTCTCACTCCTCTCACTCTCTGTCCTCTCACCCTCCGTCCTCTCACTCTTCATCCTCTCACTCTCCATCCTCTCACTCTTCATCCTCTCACTCTTCGTCCTCTCACTCTCCGTCTCTCACTCTTCATCCTCTCACTCTGATCCTCTCACTCTGCATCCTCTCACTCTTCATCCTCTCACTCTTCATCCTCTCACTCCTCTCACTCTCCGTCCTCTCACTCTCCGTCCTCTCACTCTCCGTCTCTCACTCTTCGTCCTCTCACTCTTCGTCCTCTCACTCTCTGTTATCTCACTCTTTATCCAATCACTCTTCATCCTCAGTCTTCATCCTCTAACTCCTCTCACTCTCCGTCCTCTCACTCTCCGTCCTCTCACTCTCCGTCCTCTCACCCTTCATCCTCTCATTCTTCGTCCTCTCACTCTTCGTCCTCTCACTCTTCGTCCTCTCACTCTTCATCCTCTCACTCTGTCTCTCACTCTCCATCCTCTCACTCTCCGTCCTCTCACTCTTCGTCCTCTCACTCTCTGTCCTCTCACTCTCCGTCCTCTCACTCTCTGTCCTCTCACTCTCCGTCCTCTCACTCTCTGTCCTCTCACTCTTCGTCCTCTCACTCTCCATCCTCTCACTCTGTCTCTCACTCTCCATCCTCTCACTCTCCGTCTCTCACTCTCCATCCTCTCACTCTCCGTCCTCTCACTCTTCGTCCTCTCACTCTCCGTCCTCTCCATCCTCTCACTCTCCGTCCTCTCACTCTTCGTCCTCTCACTCTCCGTCCTCTCACTCTTCGTCCTCTCACTCTTCATCCTCTCACTCCTCTCACTCTCTGTCCTCTCACCCTCCGTCCTCTCACTCTTCATCCTCTCGCTCTCGCTCTTAATCCTCTCACTCTCCATTATCTCACTCTCCGTCTCTCACTCTCCATCCTCTTACTCTCCGTCTCTCACTCTTCGTCCTCTCACTCTTCGTCCTCTCACTCTCTGTTATCTCACTCTTTATCCAATCACTCTTCATCCTCTAACTCCTCTAACTCTCCGTCCTCTCACTCTCCGTCCTCTCACCCTTCATCCTCTCATTCTTCGTCCTCTCACTCTTCGTCCTCTCACTCTTCGTCCTCTCACTCTCCATCCTCTCACTGTTTCTCTCACTCTCCATCCTCTCACTCTCCGTCTCTCACTCTTCGTCCTCTCACTCTCTGTCCTCTCACTCACCGTCCTCTCACTCTCTGTCCTCTCACTCTTCGTCCTCTCACTCTCCATCCTCTCACTCTGTCTCTCACTCTCCATCCTCTCACTCTCCGTCTCTCACTCTTCGTCCTCTCACTCTCGTCCTCTCACTCACCGTCCTCTCACTCTCTGTCCTCTCACTCTTCGTCCTCTCACTCTCTGTCCTCTCACTCACCATCCTCTCACTCTTCGTCTCTCACTCTTCGTCCTCTCACTCTGCATCCTCTCACTCTTCGTCCTCTCACTCTTCATCCTCTCGCTCCTCTCACTCTCTGTCCTCTCACCCTCCATCCTCTCACTCTCTGTCTCTCACTCTCCGTCCTCTCACTCTTCGTCCTCTCACTCTCTGTTATCTCACTCATTATCCAATCACTCTTCATCCTCTCACTCCTCTCACTCTCCGTCCTCTCACTCTCCATCCTCTCACTCTGTCTCTCACTCTCCGTCCTCTCACTCTCCGTCTCTCACTCTTCGTCCTCTCACTCTCTGTTATCTCACTCTTTATCCTCCTCTTCATCCTCTCCGTCCTCTCACTCTCCGTCCTCTCCTCTCCATCCTCTCCTCCTCTCACTCTTCATCCTCTCACTCTCCGTCCTCTCACTCTTCGTCCTCTCACTCTCCGTCCTCTCACTCTCAACCTCTCACTCTCCGTCCTCTCACTCCTCTCACTTTCCGTCCTCTGTCTCCATTCTCTCACTCTTCGTCATCTCACTCTCCGTCCTCTCACTCTTCGTCCTCTCACTTTCTGTTATCTCACTCTTCATCCCTCTCATCCTCTCCATCCTCTCACTCTCCGTCTCTCACTCTTCGTCCTCTCACTCTCCGTCCTCTCACTCTCAACCTCTCACTCTCCGTCCTCTCACTCCTCTCACTTTCCGTCCTCTGTCTCCATTCTCTCACTCTTCGTCATCTCACTCTCCGTCCTCTCACTCTTCGTCCTCTCACTTTCTGTTATCTCACTCTTCATCCTCACTCTTCATCCTCTCCGTCCTCCCACTCTCCGTCCTCTCACTCTCTGTTATCTCACTCTTTATCCAATCACTTTCCGTCCTCTGTCTCCATACTCTCACTCTCCGTCCTCTCACTCTTCGTCCTCTCACTCTCCGTCCTCTCACTCTCCATCCTCTCACTCTCCGTCCTCTCACTCTTCATCCTCTCACTCTCCATCCTCTCACTCTTCATCCTCTCACTCTTCGTCCTCTCACTCTCCGTCCTCTCACTCTTCATCCTCTCACTCTGCATCCTCTCACTCTTCATCCTCTCACTCTTCATCCTCTCACTCCTCTCACTCTCTGTCCTCTCACCCTCCATCCTTTCACTCTCCGTCTCTCACTCTTCGTCCTCTCACTCTTCGTCCTCTCACTCTCTGTTATCTCACTCTTTATCCAACCACTCTTCATCGTCTCACTCCTCTCACTCTCCGTCCCTCTCTCACCCACTTTCGTCCTCTCACTCTCCGTCCTCTCACTCTCCGTCATCTCACTCTCCAACCTCTCACTCTCCGTCTCTCACTCTTCGTCCTCTCACTCTCCGGCCTCTCACTCTCCAACCTCTCACTCTCCGTCCTCTCACTCCTCTCACTCTTCGTCCTCTGTCTCCATTCTCTCACTCTTCGTCATCTCACTCTCCGTCCTCTCACTTTCTGTTATCTCACTCTTCATCCTCTCCGTCCTCTCACTCTCCGTCCTCTCACTCTCTGTTATCTCACTCTTTATCCAATCACTTTCCGTCCTCTGTCTCCATCCTCTCACTCTTCGTCATCTCACTCTCCGTCCTCTCACTCTTCGTCCTCTCACTTTCTGTTATCTCACTCTTCATCCTCTCCGTCCTCCCACTCTCCGTCCTCTCACTCTCTGTTATCTCACTCTTTATCCAATCACTTTCCGTCCTCTGTCTCCATCCTCTCACTCTCCGTCCTCTCACTCTTCGTCCTCTCACTCTCCGTCCTCTCACTCTCCATCCTCTCACTCTCCATCCTCTCACTCTCCGTCCTCTCACTCTTCATCCTCTCACTCTCCATCCTCTCACTCTTCATCCTCTCAATCTTCGTCCTCTCACTCTCCGTCCTCTCACTCTTCGTCCTCTCACTCTGCATCCTCTCACTCTTCATCCTCTCACTCTTCATCCTCTCACTCCTCTCACTCTCTGTCCTCTCACCCTCCATCCTCTCACTCTCCGTCTCTCACTCTTCGTCCTCTCACTCTTCGTCCTCTCACTCTCTGTTATCTCACTCTTTATCCAATCACTCTTCATCGTCTCACTCCTCTCACTCTCCGTCCTCTCACTCTCCGTCTCTCACTCTTCGTCCTCTCACTCTCCGTCCTCTCACTCTCCGTCATCTCACTCTCCAACCTCTCACTCTCCATCCTCTCACCCTCCGTCTCTCACTCTTCGTCCTCTCACTCTCCGGCCTCTCACTCTCCAACCTCTCACTCTCCGTCCTCTCACTCCTCTCACTCTTCGTCCTCTGTCTCCATTCTCTCACTCTTCGTCATCTCACTCTCCGTCCTCTCACTTTCTGTTATCTCACTCTTCATCCTCTCCGTCCTCCCACTCTCCGTCATCTCACTCTCTGTTATCTCACTCTTTATCCAATCACTTTCCGTCCTCTGTCTCCATACTCTCACTCTCCGTCCTCTCACTCTTCGTCCTCTCACTCTCCGTCCTCTCACTCTCCATCCTCTCACTCTCCGTCCTCTCACTCTTCATCCTCTCACTCTCCATCCTCTCACTCTCCATCCTCTCACTCTTCATCCTCTCACTCTCCATCCTCTCACTCTTCGTCCTCTCACTCTTCGTCCTCTTGCTCTTCATCCTCTCACTCTCCGTCCTCTCACTCTCCATCCTCTCACTCTCCGTCTCTCACTCTCCATCCTCTCACTCTCCGTCTCTCACTCTTCGTCCTCTCACTCTCCGTCCTTTCACTCTTCATCCTCTCACTCTTCATCCTCTCACTCTTCATCCTCTCACTTTCCATCCTCTCCCTCTCCGTCGCCAGAGGACAGAGGATACATATTCCGGTTACCTGTAAATGACTGGGGGAAAAAAAAAAAAAAAAATTAATATAAAGAAAATGGTTTCTGTTCATTCCTCTGTAGTTCAGCTCTCTCTCTCTCTCTCACACACACACACACACACACACACACACACACACACACACACACACACACACACACACACACACACTACAGGGCTTCCCCTCCGTGGTTCAGTCTGAGAGCCACAAAAGACTGTAAATTTCACCTGAATCTCCAACAAAGACACACAGAAAACCTTGACCCCCCAAACCCCGAGAGTCTTATATAAGGATAAGCAGGCTGAAGCCAGTGTGTGTGTGTGTGTGTGTGTTTGTGTGTGTTTGTGTGTGTGTGTGTTTGTGTGTGTGTGTGTGTGTGTGTGTGTGTGTGTGTGTGTGTGTGTGTGTGTGTGTGTGTGTGTGTGTGTGTGTGTGTGTGTGTGTATGTGTTCACAGATGTTTTATGGCTCTGCACGCTGACATTTAAAAGGAGAAAGACACTGAAAAACGTCTCTGCAGGACGGACGGATGAGCAACGAGGGAGGAAGAGGAGGGGGAGTGATGAAGAGGAGGGAGGGAGGGAGGGGGGGGGGGAGAGGAGGGGGAGGGACTCGTTCCCACCGTAAATCAAAACAC
>JACSYO010000376.1:47500-52500 GCA_016806645.1 Ophiodon elongatus | reverse complement strand
AACTTAGGTAACTTAGGTAACTTAGGTAACTAAACCACCGGTTAGGTTTAGGTACCTAAACCGACGGTTCTCGTCCACCTGAATTTTAGAAGTGAACACATTTTTCCGATTATTCCGACAGCACATGAACACAGCACAAATGCATTATCTCAAACCGTCAATGACAGTGAAACATAACGTGTGTACAAACAAACAAACGGACACAACTCCCTGTTGCAGAAGGTTGTTGTGCTCGTTGTTCTCTCAAACCGGACCACTGAATCCCTCAGTGGTCCGGTTCTACTGGACCAAACCGGACCAACCAGACCACTGCATCCCTTAGTGGTCCGGTTCTACTGGACCACTGCATCCCTTAGTGGTCCGGTTCTACTGGACCACTGAATCCCTCAGTGGTCCGGTTCTGCTGGACCAAACTGGACCACTTTCACCTCCCTTTAGGTCTGCCACTGGTCTGGTTCTTCAGGAGCAGAACGCTGTCCTCGTTCTGACTAAACTTTTGAAAGATTCCACCTCCGTCCACATCGAGATGACGTTGTTCTCGCCCACAGACTGAGCTCTTCCAGAAGGTCCTGCAGAGCAACACTTCATTGCTAAATTTCAAAGTTGTGTTGTTTGCCAAATGAAAATAGGATGACGAAGAAAAGACTTTTCTATTTTCAATTTTGTTCGGTTCTTTCAAAGTGGACAAAGTTTCAGTTTCATGTCCAGAAGCCATCTGAACTAAACATTAAACTTAACCAACTTGTGATGGAAGCAAATCTGCTGATTAAACTTTCTTTCACTTCCTGTCTTACCAGAACTATAAACAAACATTTATTATTGCGAAGACGACGGAGTAGAAGCGCTGCTGGGGCTATGTGGGTTCATTGCATGGGAATATATATATATATATATATATATCTATATAAATATATATACATATATACATACACGTATATATATATATACATTGTATATATATATATAAATATATATATATATATATATACATATATATATACATAAAAATCTATATATATTTTTATATATATATAAATATATATACGTATATACACGTATATACGTATATATTTTTATATATATATATATATATATATACGTATATATATATACATGTGTATATATATACACGTATATATATCGATATATATATATATACGTATATATATATAAAATGCAAGTCACCAATAGAAATGAAATCGGAGTAGAACGGAAATTCCCAAACTGGTCAGAGCGGCGGCCATTTTTATGTGTAATGTTGCCATGGTGACTGTTGAAATGTTAACTAACTCCCGTAGAACTAAAGCGACTAAGTTCTGGTGGAGTCGTTCCGTGGAGAGACGAGTAAATGAGTGTCGGGTCCTGTGAAGCCTCTTAAAACCCCACGTTTAACATTCCTTTGGGACCACGTTGCGAGACGACGAGAACCCTCACAAGATGGAAGGAACTATTGTTCCGTCTGTTTCGCAGACTTCACGGGTTTGAAGATGATTGAGAGGTTTCCTGTGGAGGGAATCCCTTCACAGAGCGAGGAGTCATTAGACCCAGCTCCAGCCCAACAATGTGTTCTGGATTACTCTCACACAATGGACCCACTTCTCCTGTGCTTTGGTCCGAACGCCGACCGCCGCCTGGTTTCCACCATCTTGTTCCCATCGTCTCGGCGAGTCTTCGTCTTCGGAGCATCGCGGGGTGAAGACAAGGCCACATGGGTTTCCATCACTTTAGTCTGAGTCACAGAGGAAGCAGTTAGATGTGTAGTAAGAGAAGGGATGGGTTCTGTACCGGTGTAGTAAGAGAAGGGATGGGTTCTGTACCGGTGTAGTAAGAGAAAGGATGGGTTCTGTACCGGTGTAGTAAGAGAAAGGATGGGTTCTGTACCGGTGTAGTAAGAGGCAACTAAACCACCGGTTAGGTAACTAAAAGGTAAAAGGTAAAGGTAACTTGCAAAAAAACAATTTTGCCATTTGAAGTTACCATTATTAATTACAGTAAGGTAACCACACACACACACACACACACACACACACACACACACACACACTCATTATTTAATGGAGAGCAGCAGCAGTTTACATTGGTTCTGGTATGAATAACATCTTTGTGTGCGTTTCCTCTGGCTCGGTGAAGGCCGTATTGTTCCTCTAGAGGAACGGGTCCATGAGGGTTCAGGTGAGGTGAGTCCGTAGTGTTCCTCTAGAGGAACGGGTCCATGAGGGTTCAGGTGAGGTGAGTCCGTATTGTTCCTCTAGAGGAACGGGTCCATGAGGGTTCAGGTGAGGTGAGTCCGTAGTGTTCCTCTAGAGGAACGGGTCCATGAGGGTTCAGGTGAGGTGAGTCCGTAGTGTTCCTCTAGAGGAACGGGTCCATGAGGGTTCAGGTGAGGTGAGTCCGGAGTCCGCTCAATGTTTGGAACCATTGAAAAGCTCCGGTGTAGACACGGTTCTCTAGATCAGAGGGAACCTCTCAAAGTCTCACGTCGCCGACCTTTAACTTTAAAATATAAACATTCATCTGCTTGGTTTCAAAGGTTCATGTTCTGGACTCGGGTGTGGACGGCCAGACGTCCCGGTTCATGTCCCGTCTGTGGTCTCTTGTCTTCTCTGAATGGTGAGGCCCAGTTTACCCAGAATGACCCTCTGCTCACATTCCCCCCCCCCCCCACCCCCCTCCTCGTTCATCCAGGCCTCCGCTCGCTGCTTTGTTTCATGTGTGTTGTTCATTTTCTGGAGGTCAGGGTGCTTCCAACACTCGGGCGGAAACTTTCACGAGCCAGACAACTAGAGGAACAGAATTATTAATACATATATATATTTGGCATACTGTATGTGCCCTCCTATGTATCGAGACATGCGGAATCTGTTTCTGTTGTGCTACATATTAATGGTAGTATTGGTATTGAGACGCACCCATGACGTTCCCCTGCTTAGTTTAGGGTGGTAGCATGCTAGCATGAGCTAATGCTCAGTAAACCCATGATGTTCCCCTGCTTAGTTTAGGGTGGTAGCATGCTAGCATGAGCTAATGCTCAGTAAACCCAGAGTGGATGTCTTTAGTTCCTCAGGTATCTGGTCACATGATGATGTGAGGACACTTCATCCTGAGTGATGAACCACATTTCATCAACAGTTGTTGAGATGTTTCAGTCTGGAGGAGAGAATAAATAAAGTAACTATCCATCTATAAGGACTCCTCCAACTGTCAACAGAATCCTGAGACAACTTTGGACAAGTAGCAAAAACAGAACAGTGAACTGGTTTAGGCAACACTTCAAAACCAGCAGTCCCGGGGAGGACATGTCTCTCAGCTGGTGTCCAGGAGGACATGTGTCTCAGCTGGTGTCCCGGAGGACATGTCTCTCAGCTGGTGTCCCGGGAGGACATGTCTCTCAGCTGGTGTCTCAGGAGGACATGTGTCTCAGCTGGTGTCCCGGGAGGACATGTCTCTCAGCTGGTGTCCCGGGAGGACATGTCTCTCAGCTGGTGTCTCAGGAGGACATGTCTCTCAGCTGGTGTCCCAGGAGGACATGTGTCTCAGCTGGTGTCCCGGAGAGGACATGTCTCTCAGCTGGTGTCCCAGGAGGACATGTCTCTCAGCTGGTGTCTCAGGAGGACATGTGTCTCAGCTGGTGTCCCAGGAGGACATGTGTCTCAGCTGGTGTCTCGGAGGACATGTGTCTCAGCTGGTGTCCCAGGAGGACATGTCTCTCAGCTGGTGTCCCAGGAGGACATGTCTCTCAGCTGGTGTCTCGGGGAGGACATGTCTCTCAGCTGGTGTCCCGGGGAGGACATGTCTCTCAGCTGGTGTCTCAGGAGGACATGTGTCTCAGCTGGTGTCCCGGGGAGGACATGTGTCTCAGCTGGTGTCTCAGGAGGACATGTCTCTCAGCTGGTGTCTCAGGAGGACATGTGTCTCAGCTGGTGTCCCGGGGAGGACATGTGTCTCAGCTGGTGTCTCAGGAGGACATGTGTCTCAGCTGGTGTCTCAGGAGGACATGTCTCTCAGCTGGTGTCCCAGGAGGACATGTCTCTCAGCTGGTGTCTCAGGAGGACATGTCTCTCAGCTGGTGTCTCAGGAGGACATGTGTCTCAGCTGGTGTCCCGGGGAGGACATGTCTCTCAGCTGGTGTCCCGGGGAGGACATGTCTCTCAGCTGGTGTCTCAGGAGGACATGTGTCTCAGCTGGTGTCCCGGGGAGGACATGTGTCTCAGCTGGTGTCTCAGGAGGACATGTGTCTCAGCTGGTGTCCCGGGGAGGACATGTCTCTCAGCTGGTGTCCCAGGAGGACATGTCTCTCAGCTGGTGTCCCGGAGAGGACATGTCTCTCAGCTGGTGTCCCAGGAGGACATGTCTCTCAGCTGGTGTCCCAGGAGGACATGTCTCTCAGCTGGTGTCTCAGGAGGACATGTGTCTCAGCTGGTGTCCCGGAGAGGACATGTCTCTCAGCTGGTGTCTCAGGAGGACATGTGTCTCAGCTGGTGTCCCAGGAGGACATGTGTCTCAGCTGGTGTCCCAGGAGGACATGTGTCTCAGCTGGTGTCCCGGAGAGGACATGTCTCTCAGCTCGTGTCCCAGGAGGACATGTGTCTCAGCTGGTGTCCCAGGAGGACATGTGTCTGAGCTGGTGTCTCAGGAGGACATGTCTCTCAGCTGGTGTCCCAGGAGGACATGTCTCTCAGCTGGTGTCCCAGGAGGACATGTCTCTCAGCTGGTGTCTCAGGAGGACATGTCTCTCAGCTGGTGTCCCAGGAGGACATGTGTCTCAGCTGGTGTCCCAGGAGGGCATGTCTCTCAGCTGGTGTCCCAGGAGGACATGTGTCTCAGCTGGTGTCCCAGGAGGACATGTCTCTCAGCTGGTGTCCCAGGAGGACATGTCTCTCAGCTGGTGTCCCAGGAGGACATGTCTCTCAGCTGGTGTCCCAGGAGGACATGTCTCTCAGCTGGTGTCTCAGGAGGACATGTCTCTCAGCTGGTGTCCCAGGAGGACATGTGTCTCAGCT
>JACSYO010000376.1:25000-40000 GCA_016806645.1 Ophiodon elongatus | reverse complement strand
CATCACCATCATCATCTTCATCACACTGTTTATTCTGATTCCACCACAGACAAATACTTTTTAACATCTGTTTGTCTATGAGGTGTTTATTGAGATTTAGATAAACGGACGGGGATCACAGTTAGCCTAGCTTAGCACAAAGACTGGAAGCAGCTGGAAACAGTTAGCCTAGCTTAGCACAAAGACTGGAAGCAGCTGGAAACAGTTAGCCTAGCTTAGCACAAAGACTGGAAGCAGCTGGAAACTGTTAGCCTGGCTCTGTCAAAAGGCTAATGATGAGTCTACAATGTGTCTCTGAGCGATCCTACAACTCCCATGAGCGCTTGCTGCACACACTGTGTGGAGAACAGGTGAGACACGACACCAGGGGGCGACTCCTCTGGTTGTATAGAAGTCAAAGCTTCATGTGTTAAAGCTGCATTCTCTCTCCTGACCACCAGGGGGCGACTCCTCTGGTTGTATAGAAGTCAAAGCTTCATGTGTTAAAGCTGCATTCTCTCCTGACCACCAGGGGCGACTCCTCTGGTTGTATAGAAGTCAAAGCTTCATGTGTTAAAGCTGCATTCTCTCTCCTGACCACCAGGGGGCGACTCCTCTGGTTGTATAGAAGTCAAAGCTTCATGTGTTAAAGCTGCATTCTCTCTCCTGACCACCAGGGGGCGACTCCTCTGGTTGTATAGAAGTCAAAGCTTCATGTGTTAAAGCTGCATTCTCTCTCCTGACCACCAGGGGGCGACTCCTCTGGTTGTATAGAAGTCAAAGCTTCATGTGTTGAAGCTGCATTCTCTCTCCTGACCACCAGGGGGCGACTCCTCTGGTTGTATAGAAGTCTATAGGAAATGACTCTACTTCTCTCTTGATTTATTCCCTCAATAAACATTGTAAACATGAGTTTATGTCTCAATCTCTAGTTTCAAGTCTTCTTCAATACAGCATGATGTTCATTTAGTAAATTATGGTCCATTTAGAGTCAGACAGACCATAAAGCAGGGGATGCTTTAGGGCGGGGCTACAGGGTGATTGACAGGTCTCTAGGTCCCTCCTCCTCAGTCCACATACGGTCACTTCCTGTTCTCTGGTTGTGAATAAACCACAGAAGAAGACGTGTCCCGTCTCAGTGACCTGGTTCTGAGACGCGATGCTGCGAGTGCTCTGATTGGTTCAACAGGAACACGACAGCTCCGTCCTCTCTGAGGCTCGAGAGCCAATAATAATAATAATAATAATAATAATCATCATCAGTACACATTCATCAAGTCACGTCTCCATTTAAAAACATATGCAGCTTTTCTCTGCTGAAGATACTCTGAACAGTAAACACAATCATATTACACACACACACACACACACACACACACACACACACACACACAAAACTACTTCCATGGTTTCATCGTTGTACTTGTGACGTTTGGAAAAGTTTTAATCCTCCACAACAAACATTAACATGAGCCTGATCCTCCCTTTAATGTGTGTGTGTGTGTGTGTGTGTTTGATGTGTGCGCCAGTATTTGTGCATGCGTGCATACAAGTGTAACAGTATGATTGCATGCATGTGTGTGTGTGTGTAATCCTATCTGCTTGTTATGCAGAGTATCATTACATCCATATGCCTCTCTCTCTCTCTCTCTCTCTCTCTCTCTCTCTCTCTCTCTCTCTCTCTCTCTCTCTCTCTCTCTCTCTCTCTCTCTCTCTCTCTCTCTCTCTCTCTCTCTCTCTCTCTCTCTCTCTCTCTCTCTCTCTCTCTCTCTCTCTCTCTCTCTCTCTCTCTCTCTCTCTCTCTCTAAAGTTGTGTGATGGCTCCCGTTGTTTTATAACTGAGCTCAAAGACTGGAAGCTAAGGTTAGCATGTTAGCATGTAGCTCACAGGCCTCGAGTCGGTATTTAAATGAGTTTGTTTGTTTAATGAAGTCTGTGTTTCTCTGTTGAGCTTCAACGGGGACTTTCCTCTGATTTATGTAGAAATGTTTCAATAAACAAACACACACCATGGAGGCTCTGTGTGTGTGTGTGTGTGTGTGTGTGTGTGTGTGTGTGTGTGTGTGTGTGTGTGTTGGAGGAGGAGAGAGTCTGTAGTTGGAGAGACAGAAGTTTAATTAGAATGTGACGAGCCGAAACACCTGTTTGTATATTTATTATTTATTAATTCATTATTTATTATTATTAATCATCAGAAGTGTTTAGGAGATATAAAACGTGATTAACGCCTCCTGACGATCAGAGGCAACATTCTGGAGAGCTTTGTTTATAACTCCTGATGAACCTCTCTGGATGTAAACGGGTTCTGGGTAGAACCCTCAGAAGGGGGAAAGGTCAGGGATAGAACCTCCAGAAAGGGTTCTCGGTGGAACCATTACACCAGAAGAGGGGTTTCTGTAGAACCTGTCAAAGGGGGTTCCAGGTGGAACTCTTTAGAGATGGTTCTAGGCAGAACCCTCCTTTCTCTCATGACGACGCGCCGGAGAACGACATGGTCGTAGTTAGCTTCTGGTTCTAAGAGTGTTGTTCTTTAATCAGCCTCCAGTACAAACCATGTAGAGAGAGAGAGGAGAAGGTTCTCAATGAAGGTTCTATATCAATGGCCATAACATCATCCATCCACTCAGGCGATTACTTCTTCACCCCTCGTGTTCCTCTCTGCTCCTCCAGCTCCGCTTCACGCCTCCTCTTCCTCACCCTCCTCCTCTTCATCAACCTCCTCTTCCTCACCCTCCTCCTCTTCATCAACCTCCTCTTCCTCACCCTCCTCCTCTTCATCAACCTCCTCTTCCTCACCCTCCTCCTCTTCATCAACCTCCCCTTCCTCACCCTCCTCCTCCTCTTCCTCACCCTCCTCTTCCTCACCCTCCTCCTCTTCTTCCTCACCCTCCTCCTCTTCTTCATCACCCTCCTCCTCTTCCTCACCCTCCTCTTCCTCTCTTTGAAGCTGTGGCAGTCCATTAGGTCGACTAACCAGCACCCATGGGAGCCGTCCGGGCCGCTGTTACATCATGTTACCGCAACATCAAGGGGTGTGTGTGTGTGTGTGTGTGTGTGTGTGTGTGTGTGTGTGTGTGTGTGTGTGTGTGTGTGTGTGTGTGTGAACCTGAACCTGCTGCTCTGTGTTTGACCTCCACAATCAAAGCCTCCTCTGAACATGGCAGTGTTTTGGTTCCTGTGAAGTGTCGGCGCTCCTCGTCCTCCGTACCCGGCGCTCCTCGTCCTCCGTACACTCAGCAGGGTTTAGATGTGTTGCGTAACACTGCCGGTCCCCGGGGATCCGCTTCTTCATGAGTTCGGCTCATGAACATGAATAATGCTCTTCAATGAGGGTTTTAGTTGGAGACGTATTTATTTCTGACTTTGAAGAGCAAAGCAGCGAGGAGTCATGACTTCCTGTTCAAACACGTACGAAACGAAAGCAGATGATTATATATATATATATATATATATGTGCATCATATCCCATCAAAAAGTGACAGTTGTGTTATTCTGAAGCTGACTTTGGGTAAAGAGCAGCTTTTATCTGAAAGTCACCTCCGAGCAACAGGTGCTGCGTGAACCCCCCCCCCCCTTCCCCCCTCCCCTCTCCCCCTCCCTCCCTCCCTCCCTCTCCCTCTCCCTCTCTCTCCTCCCCCTCCCCCCCTCTCCCTCTCCCTCTCCTCACCCTCACCCTCTCCACCACCCCACCTCCTCCACCCTCACCTCACCTCTCCTTCCTCCACCCTCACCCTCACCCTCTCCACCCTCACCCTCTCCCCTCTCCCTCTCCCCCTCACCCTCACCCTCCCCCTCTCCCCTCTCCACCCTCACCCTCTCCCCTCTCCACCCTCCCCCTCTCCCCTCACCCTCTCCCCTCTCCCCCTCCACCCTCTCCCCTCTCCCTCCTCACCCCTCATCCTGTCTTTGTTCTGCATTCGAGACCATCTCCTGTTTGTAATGTGCTCACTTTAAACCGGACCACCTGTGCATTAGCATGGCGGGCAGCGAGTGGAGTCCTGAGGAGACGGGGACCTGGTTCCTGATGTGGACTGAGGCTACGGAACCATTCGCATTGGGTTCCCTCACAATGTTATCTGCTAGCGGAATGTCACAAACAGAAGGCAGCCAGAGATCTATCTGAGCTCAGAGGCCCCAAGAGGATTCAGAAGAAGGGCAGGGAGTCATCCTTCTGCAAGGGGCACCTGGTTCTCCTGGTCACCTGAGTCACCTGGTCACCTGGTTCTCCTGGGTCACCTGGTCACCTGGTTCTCCTGTGTCACCTGGTTCTCCTGGGTCACCTGGTCCTCCTGGGTCACATGGTCTCCTGGTTTTCCTGGTTCTCCTGAGTCACCTAGTTCTTCTGGGTCACCTGTTTCTCCTGGTCACCTGGTTCTTCTGGTTCTCCTGGTCACCTGAGTGACCTGGTTCTCCTGGTTCTCCTGGTTCTCTTGAGTCACCTGGTTCTCCTGAGTCACCTGGTTCTCCTGGGTCACCTGGTTCTCCTGGGTCACCTGAGTCACCTGGTTCTCCTGTGTCACCTGGTTCTCCTTGTTCTCCTAGGTCACCTGGTTCTCGTTGTTCACCTAGGTCACCTGGTCTTCACCTGGTCTCTTGGTCACCTGGTTCTCCTGGGTCACCTGGGTCGTCACCTGGTTCTCCTGGGTCACCTGGTTCTCCTTGTTCTCCTAGTTCTGGTTGTCTGTGTTGAATCTGTATGCAGACGATGCTCCGTTGTATAATGGAGTTATACTTGTGTTTTGTAGCTAACGTCTCTCTGTGGTTCACAGACGACTGTGTTTCCTCCACAGTTACGAAATGTAGGATCTGAGCCGGTCCCGGTTCAAATGTGTAGAACCTATAATCACAATAAAAGCCCGGTGGAGCTCAGGAACGTTTTCCTGGAGAACTGAGAGAGAAGAGAACCAGAGAACAAACTGCTGTTAAGATAATGCTTGAATACACCACGGGTGTATTATGAGAATACATACTTTAGTTTTCTCTTTTTCTGGTCTACTGCACATGCTCAGTAGGGCCTCTTTCTCTGGCCCCGCCCACTGATTGCATAGACTTTACATTGGGATGAGTAGTTAACATAAATACCTCTTTTCTAGGAAGGTTCTAGAACGTTTTACAAATATATAACCTTCAGGGACTTGAATAATAATAAATAAATAAAGCTGGAAGATATTAATGGC
This sequence comes from Ophiodon elongatus, assembly GCA_016806645.1. NCBI lineage: Eukaryota > Metazoa > Chordata > Actinopteri > Perciformes > Hexagrammidae > Ophiodon > Ophiodon elongatus. The sequence continues at coordinate 34,844 of JACSYO010000376.1, read as the reverse complement.
TCAACTTAATTCCCAAAAGCTGAATGCATTCCTTCTGGTTACTGAACGAGCTAGCTCACATGCTAACTGGCTAGCATTCTTGCTAGCTCACATGCTACCTGGCCAGCATGCTTGCTAGCCAACCTCTATAGCTAACCTAATTAAAACAAGGAGAGTATGTTGTCATTAAACAGGATAATGTTACAGTCACTTATCTAAGATAAATCTTTTTAACATTAGTAACTAAATGGACCTTTTTTTCTCAAAGCCACAACTTTAACACATATATCTCATAAATAGTCTGCAGGAATTTACTCTTACTTACTCTTTCTGTCGACGTCTGGGATCTTTTGTTGATACGAGAAAATGTCCATAAATGTCGAGAGAAAAGTAATGCGTGCATTAGCCCCGGGACCCGGGGTCTTCATCGGTCCACCAAGGTTCATCCCACAATGCTCCTCGTGGGAGGTCACAGAGGTCAGAGGTCACACCTCAAATTCATCACGTTGATACATACTTCGGTCTGAACCAAAGAACTGGTGAAATACTTCAGTCTGGACCAGAACACGATATCAGGAATAAATTCCTTCCTCAACAAAACGGTCTTTAGACTTTTAAAAGACGCACACGCACACACACACACACACACACACACACACACACACACACACACACACACACACACACACACACACACACACACACACACACGTCTGTGTGATTGTGCGTCTGTGTGTGTTTGAGCCTGTACGAAGTGGAAACGTTGGCATGTGGAATGTTTTGGTTGGAAGAGTTGCCGTACAGAGACAGTGTGTGTTAGTGTGTGTTAGTGTGTGTTAGTGTGTGACAGCAGCTGGGCTCCAGGTGTTCACCCCCAAACAAGGTTACATGGTTCACGTGGAGTCTGGCTGAAGGGGGCGGAGTCTCGTCAACTGATGATTTCCTACATCTCCCAGAATGCAACACCAGAGACCACACTCTCACATGAACAGGAAGCAACCGGATGAAAGAGGTTCAACTCTGTTCTCTACCTGTTCAGGTACTCTGTTCTCTACCTGTTCAGGTACTCTGTTCTCTACCTGTTCAGGTACTCTGTTCTCTACCTGTTCAGGTACTCTGTTCTCTACCTGTTCAGGTACTCTGTTCTCTACCTGTTCAGGTACTCTGTTTACTACCTGTTCAGGTACTCTGTTCTCTACCTGTTCAGGTACTCTGTTTACTACCTGTTCAGGTACTCTGTTTACTACCTGCTCAGGTACTCTGTTTACTACCTGTTCAGGTACTCTGTTTACTACCTTTTCAGGTACTCTGTTTACTACCTGTTCAGGTACTCTGTTTACTACCTGTTCAGGTACTCTGTTTACTACCTGCTCAGGTACTCTGTTCTCTACCTGTTCAGGTACTCTGTTTACTACCTGTTCAGGTACTCTGTTTACTACCTGTTCAGGTACTCTGTACACTACCTGCTCAGGTACTCTGTTCTCTACCTGTTCAGGTACTCTGTTCTCTACCTGCCCAGGTACTCTGTTCTCTACCTGCTCAGGTACTCTGTTCACTACCTGTTCAGGTACTCTGTTCACTACCTGTTCAGGTACTCTGTTCACTACCTGTTCAGGTACTCTGTACATGATGAAGTAACATCTTCTCTGGTTTGAGGTTCAGTCCTGATTATTATTATCTGCTTGTTTATCTCTCGAGTGTCACTGTTTAATTGGACAACCCCCCCCCCCACTTCCTCTCCCCTCCTCCTCCTCCTCCACCTCCTCTCCCCCCCTCCCCCTCCTCTCGCCCCCTCCTCCCCCTCCCCCTCCTCCTCCCCTCCCTCCTCTCCTCCTCTCCTCCACCCCCCCCCTCCTCCATCCCCATGGGAAAGTATGCAGACACATTTTGATTTGATTATAGCTCACAAACCAAACTATGCTCTGTCACATTCCAGCATCCCAGAGACAGTGTGAGGCTGCAGAGCAAGGCACTGTGGGGTCGAGGGTTCGATTCCCTCAGCAGCCCAGAGACAGTGTGAGGCTGCAGAGCAAGGCGCTGTGGGGTCGAGGGTTCGATTCCCTCAGCAGCCCAGAGACCAGATGAAGACCAGACGTGTTCTCAGGTCTTTCTAAAGACCAAGGACGGGGTCTCAAAGTCCCTCCAGGACCAGTAGTCCCTCAGTGAGGGGTCCTAAAGGTCAGGACTCTGAGGGGCCCTAAGGGGTCACCGTGAAACGCCCTCCGGTCGCAGTACTTTAAAGAAAGCTCTTACTTAATATAAATAAATATATATATATATATATATATATATATATATATATATATATATATTTATAAAAATTGTTATATAGTTATAGTTAAAGTTATTAAAAATCTGACCTGTCAATCACCCTGTAGCCCCGCCCTAAAGCATCCCCTCTTTATGGTCTGTTTGACTCTAAATGGACCATAATTTACTAAATGAACATCATGCTGTATTGAAGAAGACTTGAAACTAGAGATTGAGACATAAACTCATGTTTACAATGTTTACTGAGGGAATAAATCAAGAGAGAAGTAGAGTCATTTTCTATAGACTTCTATACAACCAGAGGAGTCGCCCCCTGGTGGTCAGGAGAGAGAATGCAGCTTTAACACATGAAGCTTTGACTTCTATACAACCAGAGGAGTCGCCCCCTGGTGGTCAGGAGAGAGAATGCAGCTTTAACACATGAAGCTTTGACTTCTATACAACCAGAGGAGTCGCCCCCTGGTGGTCAGGAGAGAGAATGCAGCTTTAAAGGATGTCTCAGTGCCACCATCTTGCTCCATCTTCCAGTGTGAACCTTCAGAACAACTAAAAACAGGTTTACCTTCAGAAGTGGTCGTACAGACCGGCTCTCACAAGTCTCATGACTCTGAACAGATCCAGCCTGCACATGGGAACATTCAGTGTTTGTAGTGAAGGGGTTAAAACATCGGCCCTTTACTGGGAGATAAACTGGAGGCTTGACCTCTGAGACCAACCACAGGTCACCTGACCTCTGAGACCAACCACAGGTCACCTGACCTCTGAGACCAACCACAGGTCACCTGACCTCTGAGACCAACCACAGGTCACCTGACCTCTGAGATCAACCACAGGTCACCTGACCTCTGAGACCAACCACAGGTCACCTGACCTCTGAGACCAACCACAGGTTATCTGAGAGCTAAAACCAAACACCTCAGAAATGATGACACACACACACATTTGGCTGTGAAGAGTAGCATCTTGTCTTCTGTCACTAACCTTAACACACAACATTACTGATATGGACATATATTATAGTATGTCTATATTTATTGACACATGACATGGAATTAAAATGCATTTAACAATGCATTTAATTTCTTACTGCCTTTGGAGGTGGTTTTCAGGATGTAAAGAGGCCACATGGTGAGGAGTGAGAAGTATGGGACGATCAGAGGACCAACACAGTTATTACATCCTGAGGGGAACATGAATGATGGACCACATTCCGTGGAGATGTTTCAGTCTGGACCAGAGAGATGGATCTTGGATGATCCCTTCCTGGGAACTGTTAAGTCCACGAGGCTGCTGTGCAGTGAAGTCTTCCTTCCCGATGCTCTCGTGGTTCTGACACATTCATCGTCACAAGACTTTATTCAAAAACCTGGATAAAGTTATTCTTAATAAAAGGGGAGTTTTCCTAATAATCCCTAAGAGCTCGGCTTGACAATAACTTCTCGTCTTCAAACAGACAAACAAAGCATGTAATTTGACCTATATGCTTTTTTTCACAGATGTGTTTCTGACGTTCAGGAAGTCTGTTGGTTCACTTCAGCTTCGTCTATATGGAAACAAACTTTCCACATTTCTGTTTCTGGGACATTTCTTGTTCATTAAAACTTGACATTTAAACTGAAGAAGAGTGAGCGGCAGAAAGGTTGAATTATTTGAAGTAAACAACAGTCACATGGGCGAGAATGACTTCACAGAGTCAACAATGAAAACACACAGAGACACAGGAGGGTCTTCACAGACAGTTAGAGAGGAATAAATCCCTCGTGTTCAGCAGATGATAAGAGATATTAGTCGCAGGAGACTGGAACAGAGCCTCCTCTAATTGAGTTTCAAGAGTCCTCACAGACAGAAGAAGACAAATGTGCTCAGCCCATCATTCTTTCAGCAGACACAGAGGTAGAGATCACCAGAGGAAACAAAACCGCTGGAATTACAGGGATTCAAGAGCGCTCATAAAAACACGAGAGACAGACCAAGAGGGATTCCTGTCCGTCAGACATTTCTGGAACAATCTCAGAGTCTGAGGCTCCACCATGTAGCTGAGGAGCTCAGGGTGGTGGAAGGATGACACGTAGCCTGCAAAACACTTTTATACCTCAGTAAATGCTTTTTGTCAACTATGTATTGTGGGGACGGTTGGCGTCCATGTTTGTTTTGGAACAAGAACAGGTGACGGTTGGCGTCCATGTTTGTTTTGGAACAAGAACAGGTGACGGTTGGCGTCCATGTTTGTTTTGGTTCAAGAACAGGTGACGGTTGGCGTCCATGTTTGTTTTGGAACAAGAACAGGTGACGGTTGGCGTCCATGTTTGTTTTGGAACAAGAACAGGTGACGGTTGGCGTCCATGTTTGTTTTGGTTCAAGAACAGGTGACGGTTGGCGTCCATGTTTGTTTTGGAACAAGAACAGGTGACGGTTGGCGTCCATGTTTGTTTTGGAACAAGAACAGGTGACGGTTGGCGTCCATGTTTGTTTTGGTTCAAGAACAGGTGACGGTTGGCGTCCATGTTTGTTTTGGAACAAGAACAGGTGACGGTTGGCGTCCATGTTTGTTTTGGTTCAAGAACAGGTGACGGTTGGCGTCCATGTTTGTTTTGGAACAAGAACAGGTGACGGTTGGCGTCCATGTTTGTTTTGGTTCAAGAACAGGTGACGGTTGGCGTCCATGTTTGTTTTGGAACAAGAACAGGTGACGGTTGGCGTCCATGTTTGTTTTGGAACAAGAACAGGTGACGGTTGGCGTCCATGTTTGTTTTGGTTCAAGAACAGGTGACGGTTGGCGTCCATGTTTGTTTTGGAACAAGAACAGGTGACGGTTGGCGTCCATGTTTGTTTTGGAACAAGAACAGGTGACGGTTGGCGTCCATGTTTGTTTTGGTTCAAGAACAGACGGTTGGCGTCCATGTTTGTTTTGGAACAAGAACAGGTGACGGTTGGCGTCCATGTTTGTTTTGGAACAAGAACAGGTGACGGTTGGCGTCCATGTTTGTTTTGGAACAAGAACAGGTGACGGTTGGCGTCCATGTTTGTTTTGGAACAAGAACAGGTGACGGTTGGCGTCCATGTTTGTTTTGGAACAAGAACAGGTGACGGTTGGCGTCCATGTTTGTTTTGGAACAAGAACAGGTGACGGTTGGCGTCCATGTTTGTTTTGGAACAAGAACAGGTGACGGTTGGCGTCCATGTTTGTTTTGGAACAAGAACAGGTGACGGTTGGCGTCCATGTTTGTTTTGGAACAAGAACAGGTGACGGTTGGCGTCCATGTTTGTTTTGGTTCAAGAACAGGTGACGGTTGGCGTCCATGTTTGTTTTGGAACAAGAACAGGTGACGGTTGGCGTCCATGTTTGTTTTGGTTCAAGAACAGGTGACGGTTGGCGTCCATGTTTGTTTTGGAACAAGAACAGGTGACGGTTGGCGTCCATGTTTGTTTTGGTTCAAGAACAGGTGACGGTTGGCGTCCATGTTTGTTTTTGTAGATTTTGGCAACACAATGTGTTCTCTTTGACATTGTCGATTAAAGATTGTTGCACTGTAAAAAAAACTTCTAAAAACACGACACAATTCAGCCAATTCATGTGGAATGGATTATGATGTGAATGTTGAGAATATAGAACATTAATATTTGGCCTCTAGGCTTGAACCGCATTATTCCTCACACCGAGCACCATACAGCTGAAGGGTAAAGTAAAACATTTACGTTCATATGATTGACTAACCAGAGAAGGGGATGATGTTGAGGGTTGCTGGGCTCCTACGATGAGCTTTACAATCCATCACTTCAGGTTCAACAAACTTGTAACTGAACAATTTGACCGTAGATAATTATATTTTGATCAGTATATATAATTTTGAAGTTCTGAATGCATAAATAATCTTCAGTGTTCTTCTTTATTGCTTCCAATGTTGCTTTCTAAGAAGCAATCATTTAGTTTTGGGTCGCCGTCTGTAACTTCTATCTGTGCGTGATGGAGCTTCCTCCCAGGAGCAGTTTGTTTGTACAGCAGGACGTCATGACGGATCAAATGAAAAGGCCTTGAGCGTTTCCTCATCACTTTTCGGTCTTGTTGGGTCCAAACTCCTCCCGCAGTAGAGTTATAGGAAGCTCTCCCGGCTGACTCAGCACTCCCTCTGATAACACAGTAACTCATCGTTCGACAAACGAAGACGATTTATCTGGTAAAGAAATGTGTTCGGAGCAGAGGAGCAGGCCGAGTGTGCGTCTTCTAACCCGCCTCAAGAAAACCTGAAGCTTTGCTGATGTCATCGTCAAACCACCGGACCTCCATGACCTCCTGAAACACTCCTTTTCTCTGTACACTCTGTATACTTACGACACAACGTCCCTTTGGAATATAGAAATAAGCCGGATGAAGGGAGAATAAACAACACTCGGGCACACACGGACACATGACAGCATAGAGAAGGTAAAGATGTGAAACAATCCAGACAACTTCCTCCAAACAAAGTCTGGCAGCGCAACAACAACATCACATACTTCCTCTTTTGTTCCTCATAAAGCGTCATAACTCACATGGCCACTAGAGGTCCTCGTCAGGTAAACGTAGGATGCTACTTGTTACTACTTTTCTTGTCCGGGAAGTTTCTCGTCACTACAAATGTTGAAGGATAGAAGGCGAAGTCGGACTGACCAGTGAACCTGGAGGGATGGAGACTTCTCAAACAGCGATGATGGAATAACTAAGGGAGTTCAGTCTTTACAAGCTGAGGAAAGTGAAACATTGCATTAGCTTAGCATTAACTGCACTAGCTGACGGGCATCCGCTGCTTGGTTGCTCAGCCATATTCATGCTGGGGGAAAGTTTACATCCTGAAACTTCTCAGGTTCTTTTCAACTGTTTTTCAGGCAACAGACAAGATTTGACTGGAAATGAAGGAGAATGACATGCGATAAACATTTGGTTCAGGTCAGCACCCGAACACCTTGGACACTTCTCACCGTCTTTAACTAAGACTCCCTCAAACTATTTTGCTCTATGACATCAGTTTTCCTTTCATAACGCTTGCTAATGACAGATCTAGATGCAGCGACAGAGCCGATGTCACGCCAATTCAACTGATGAGCAATCCGAGGTCATTAGGCCTCTGAAGTCGGACCAAAGGCTGAACCAATCAGAAGACACTCAGGATGTTTCATCTTTGATTCTACACAAATAAAAGAGAATAGAAAGAATATTGAGTCCATAAATGTGTGTATATCAACCAGAGGTCAAAGTAATCTGCTTTACTTTGAAACTATAAAAACACAATCAATCATTTTCTTGTGAATGTTTTTTTGTCTTCAATGGTGGAAACTTTTGGAGTGAGTCATCACCACACCTCCCCACTCATCCATACCCGTAATATATTTTCCCAGAGCTGCGTTTAGCCGTCAGCTGTCAGCTCGTGGCTTATCTGGTTATCTGGGAGCAGCCGGGGGTTCGGGTCTACGTGACCTGGAGGAAGCCTCAAGTCTGTCAACGGGACTTTAAATCCACAGACATTAGTCAACATCTGTGGAGAAAGAATCCAGCCTGTCAAAGTGTCAAGAAAGTTTCCTCCTTCAGAAAGACGTGGATATCATACTGCTTTCCCTCTTCTCGGATGGATCCCCTCACGGGAGAGATACCTGAGACATCAAATCCAGACATTAACCGGGGAAAGGTTTAGAAGTCTACGCTTTCAAACATCGCAACCCGATCTTCATTTGGACACTTGGACGTCTACATCTGAATCTGTGATGTCTGACTGGAGACGCGACTATTCTGTTAGCAGGTCAGAGAGATTCCCCTCCTCTCCCCATGGCTCACATTCAAGAAGAAGAAGAAGAAGAAGAAGAAGAAGAAGAAGAAGAAGAAGAAGAAGAAGAAGAAGAAGAAGAAGAAGAAGAAGAAGAAGAAGAAGAAGAAGAAGAAGAAGAAGAAGAAGAAGAAGAAGAAGAAGAATTCACCTGTCCATCCATAGATTTATAGGGATTATTTCCTTGAAAGTCTCAGAATGTGGCTCTCTGGGGGAAACTAGATCACTTCTCGTGGAACCTTTCCATGGTCTGATCCATCCATTACCTCGGGGTGAGCGCCTCACGGCCCGGAGAAGAGCTCTGAAGGATGGATCCCACCTGAGAGGAGGCTTTCTGTTTGTCTTCACACCTTTAATCCCTCACCCTCCTCACGAGAGAGGGCGAGGTCCTCATGATCCAAGAGTGGGAGTCTGCAGCCGTTTAGTGGCGTTTCTGTGAATATTATATTATATTATATATTATATCTGATGGTTCACAGACAGTAATAAAGGATATTTGTAGAGCTGGTGTCCAAACGTACAAATTGCTCCATCGATGACAAAAAGACTATTTCCACAAAAAGAGAGAGAATGTAGGAAGTCAAATCGCCGAGGTTCTTGTGAAGGGTTCAATTCCTTGGAGAAAGGCACCGAGACAGCCACGCTGAGAATGTAAAGTTCCTTGAGAAAGATTTGCACTGTTGGGGTTGAGGGTTTGATTCCCTTAGTCCCTATTTAGTCCACCTGAGGCAAAGACAAGGCACTAATACTGCCAGGGTTAGAGGTTGAATCCCCAAGAAGATACCAACACTGCCATGGGAGGAGCTTTAGGTCCGTAGAGCAAGGCACCAGTGCCGCCAAGGTTTGAGGTTCAATTCTCTAAAAAAAAGAAGCAGACACTTCCAGGATGAGCGAATCATGTCAGTGGAGCAAGGCACTAATACTGCCGTGGTATGGAGTCAGTCTGTGAGATGTGAGCTGGAGTTACTAGCAAAGCAAGGGTTGGGGATTAAATTCCTTGGGTCCCAGTTCATCCCTCTAACAGCATGGCACTTACATTGCAAGAGTTGGGTTTACTTCCTGTTTAGGCCGATGGAAAGGGTTCAATTCCCAGTTTCCCCGTGTAGTGGAGGTTGTGCTGAGTACAGAGCAAGGCACTAGAACTGCCAGAGGTGGGTGGTTTGAGTCTGATTTATCTGATCCTACATGTTAGGTATCCACTTCAGAGGCTGTTTAGGTTCCAGCTGGGATAAATCAAGCACACCTCCAGTAGTCAGAAGATTGAAGCCATATTTAGCTGGATATTTCCTGCAGGACCTGGCCGCGGCCCAGAAGACATGACAGATACATGGAGCGGCTTGCGGTCGTAAAAACAAGGTCGGTTACTGCCGAGCTCCTGAGAGACAGAAACAGAGAAACACAGGGCCGAGAGACGGGGAACAGGGAAACGAGAGTAAAGATGGAATAAAACAACCAAAAAGAGGGAATAGCTGAAAATATGAGGCAAGAGAAACGTTATGAAGAGGAGGCAACACGGCAGTGGGCCTCATGTTCTACCGAAATATTGTCTTTCTATTGGTTTGGCCAGTTAGAAAAGACTGGAGTTCACAAGTCACGTGACTAATAAATTAACATTGTTCTCTCGTTTCACGCTGGAGGAAGAAGCCATTTACCTTCATTCTCTCTTCCTGTGGTCATGATTACAACGTGGATAACATACTAAATATCTCTGTGGGATATCTACACTTTATCAGCCTGAGTTCACCAAACTGAAAATAAACCATGGATTCATTCAGAAGAAGAAGGAGAAGAAGGAGAAG
>JACSYO010000376.1:15000-22500 GCA_016806645.1 Ophiodon elongatus | reverse complement strand
ATGTGTGTGTGTGTAAAACGAGATATTAATATAAATAATTTTTAAATAAAGAGTCATGTGTGTTGCTCTGACAACATCAATCTATTTCCTGGTTGACTGACCTGAGGATCAGAGAAGACTTCCTGGATGCTGTTGATTGGTCCAACAGGAACACCGGAGCCCTCAAACCTCTTCAGCCAATCAGCAGTCTTCTCCTGCAGGAACCTGCAGAGACATCAATTATCATCATTAGATGATTAATAACGCAACAATACATAATTTAATACTTAAAATTATGAATAGTATTATTATTATTATCATCATCATCATCACATCATCATGTCTGTGTGTATGCTTGCATGCGTGCTGTCTGTCTGTCTGTCTGTCTGTCTGTCTGTCTGTCTGTCTGTCTGTGCGTGCGTGCGTGCGTGCGTGCGTGCGTGCGTGCGTGCGTGCGTGCGTGCGTGCCTCTGTGACAGGCTCCTCAGCAGCTGGTCTCGGTGTCTGACTCTCAGCTCGTTGCTCTGGTACTCTGGTTGGTCTGTGAGCTCCAGCAGCTGCAGGACCTGTAAACACACACGAGTTAACAATTAATAATCAAAATAAAATAACATGATAAAAGATGAGTATCAAATACACGAGTGGATTTAATATTTAAAAGTACTTCATGCATCGCTGTATGTATGTAGTTATATCGGCAAGCATGTGTACATGTGTATTTCAGTACTTGTACATTTAAAGTGCCTCACATGACAGACTTGGACAAACTGCCTGTCGTTGCCTGCAGCCACGACGATGTGTCCGTCTTTGGTTGAGAAGGCCTGAAACACAGAGGAGAGACTGATTCAGGCTCCACGTCACACACAGCTGGAGGAAGTCCTCCCACAAGAGGAGGAAACACTTCCAGGACACGTCCTCCCACAAGAGGAGGAAACACTTCCAGGACACGTCCTCCCACAAGAGGAGGAAACACTTCCAGGACACGTCCTCCCACAAGAGGAGGAAACACTTCCAGGACACGTCCTCCCACAAGAGGAGGAAACACTTCCAGGACACGTCCTCCCACAAGAGGAGGAAACACTTCCAGGACACGTCCTCCCACAAGAGGAAACACTTCCAGGACACGTCTTCCCACAAGAGGAAACACTTCCAGGAAACGTCCTCCCACAAGAGGAGGAAACACTTCCAGGACACGTCCTCCCACAAGAGGAGGAAACACTTCCAGGACACGTCCTCCCACAAGAGGAGGAAACACTTCCAGGACACGTCCTCCCACAAGAGGAGGAAACACTTCCAGGACACGTCCTCCCACAAGAGGAGGAAACACTTCCAGGACACGTCCTCCCACAAGAGGAGGAAACACTTCCAGGACACGTCCTCCCACAAGGAAACACTTCCAGGAAACGTCCTCCCACAAGAGGAGGAAACACTTCCAGGACACGTCCTTCCACAAGAGGAAACACTTCCAGGACACGTCTTCCACAGAGGAAACACTTAGGACACGTCCTCCCACAAGAGGAAACACTTCCAGGAAACGTCCTCCCACAAGAGGAGGAAACACTTCCAGGACACGTCCTCCCACAAGAGGAGGAAACACTTCCAGGACACGTCCTCCCACAAGAGGAGGAAACACTTCCAGGACACGTCCTCCCACAAGAGGAGGAAACACTTCCAGGACACGTCCTCCCACAAGAGGAGGAAACACTTTCTTCAGGACACGTCCTTCCACAAGAGGAAACACTTCCAGGAAACGTCCTCCCACAAGAGGAGGAAACGCTGTTCTTTATAGATTACATTATTCAGATTCTTCCCAGCAAGTAGATATGAAATCCACTCTTGATGCATTTCATAAGAAGTTTAATAATCTGAAGCAGGCCTGAGGAAAGCTTCCTCTTCTTAATCTTTTGTCTTTCCTCCCCCCGGGTCGGCCTCCAGAGGTACATGAAGTACTTTCTCCTCCTCTTCCTCCCTCACAATTGCTTGTAATAAAAACCCGTCGCCACATGAAAGGAGGACAAGAACGTCTGTCATGCATCTCACACACACACACACACCACACACACACACACACACACACACACACACACACACACACACACACACACGACCACATCCCTTTAGTCACACTGCTCTCAGCGCTCGGCTCCCACCGCCGCCTCGCTTTCATCCCCGGCCCCAGGGGGTTGTGGGTAACGCGGTCCACCGGGGGACGACCAGGGGACGGTTCATCCGCAAAACCCCAAGCGGTCCTCGGAGAGGACAGGCGGTGTGGTCGGACGCCTTCTGTCACAGGATTAAAGCTCAATGTTTCACGTCTACATCTCTGCAGCTCGTCCTCCGTTTTGGTTCCCCTGTATATGTGTGTATATGTGTGTGTATATATGTTTACATGTGTATGTGTGTGTATGTGTTAATATGTGTTTATATGTGTGTTTATATGTGTTTATATGTGTGTGTATATGTGTTTACGTGTGTATGTGTGTGTATATGTGTTTATATGTGTGTATGTGTGTGTATGTGTGTGTATATGTGTGTATATGTGTTTATATGTGTTTATATGTGTGTGTATATGTGTTTATATGTGTGTGTATGTGTGTATATGTATGTGTGTTTATATGTGTGTGTATGTGTGTATATGTGTGTATATGTGTGTGTATGTGTGTATGTGTGTATGTATGTGTGTATATGTGTGTATATGTGTTTAAATGTGTATATGTGTGTGTATATATGTGTGTATGTGTGTATATGTGTGTATATGTGTGTGTATATGTGTGTGTATGTGTCTATATGTGTGTGTATATATGTGTGTATGTGTGTATATGTGTGTGTATGTGTGTATACGTGTTTATGTGTGTGTATGTGTGTATATGTGTTTATATGTGTGTGTATGTGTGTATATGTGTTTATATGTGTGTGTATGTGTGTATATGTGTTTATATGTGTTTATATGTGTGTGTATGTGTGTATATGTGTTTATATGTGTGTGTATATGTGTTTATATGTGTGTGTATGTGTGTATATGTGTGTGTATGTGTGTATATGTGTTTATATGTGTGTGTATGTGTGGGTATGTGTGTATATGTGTGTATATGTGTGTATATGTGTTTATATGTGTTTATATGTGTGTGTATGTGTGTATATGTGTGTGTATGTGTGTATATGTGTTTATATGTGTTTATATGTGTGTGTATGTGTGTATATGTGTGTATATGTGTTTATATGTGTTTATATGTGTGTGTATGTGTGTGTATGTGTGTGTATGTGTGTATATGTGTGTATATGTGTGTATATGTGTGTATATGTGTTTATATGTGTTTATATGTGTGTGTATGTGTGTATATGTGTGTGTATGTGTGTATATGTGTGTGTATGTGTGTGTGTAGCGTTCAGGGCGTTACCTGATAAGGTACGATGCTCTCGTGGGCCGTCCCCCAGCGTCTCGCCTCCTTCCCTGAATTCAGGTAGTTAGAAGCAATGTGGCTGAGACAGGAAACCTGAGAGAGAGAGAGAGAGAGAGAGAGAGAGAGAGAGAGAGGCACTCTGTAAGTGTGTGTGTTGTTTTACTGTTTGACTTCTTATATATATATATATATATATATATATATATATATATATATATTATATATATTTATAATACATTAAGTTATTATGCACACATATATTTATAATACATTACATTATTATATATACATATATGTTATATATATTCATCAGAGAGAGAGACAGAGAGCTCAGACCCTCTGGTGAGGAGCTCCTCCCGCTTTACAGCTGTTCCAGGACCTCAGAGATATATATATATATATATATATATATATATATATATATATATATATATATATATATATATATATATATACATATATAAAAAATATATATATATATATATATTCACAGGATGCAGAGACCTACATTAGGTCACGTGGAAACATTTTGAGACGGGAGAGCATCTTCTACGTTGGGCTTTGAAAACATAAAATTAAAGAATATATAGATATATATATAATAATGTAATGTATGATGAATATATATAATATATAATAATGTAATGTATTATAAATATATATGTGTGCATAATAACTTAATATATTATAAATATATATAATATATAAAAAATATAATGTATTATACATGTTTATTATATATATATCATATAATACATTATATTTTGATGAACTGACTCAAGAAGTCAAACAGTAAAACAACACCCCCCCTCTCTCTCTCTCTCTCTCTCTCTCTCTCTCTCTCTCTCTCTCTCTCTCTCTCTCTCTCTCTCTCTCTCTCTCTCTCTCTCTCTCTCTCTCACCTGTGCAGACAGCAGGTTGCAGTCGATGTGCGCTCCCCTCCCCGTCCTGTGTCTCTGCAGCAGGGCGGCCATGACGGCTCCGTGTGCGTAAAGCCCCGTGGCCAGGTCCGTCATGGCGACGCCCGGACGCACTGGCTCCCCGCCCTGCCGGCAGAAGCATTGCATCATGGGATGTGATTTAAAGGTCATGGGGGTCATTGAAACTCTCACGGGTTCATCCTCTGGGGAGCAGGAAGGATCTGAGCAGCACAACAGAGAAAAAGGACTCTGACCTCCGGCCCCGTGATGTGCATCATCCCCGACACAGCACAGGCGATGGAGTCGTAGCCTGGAGTCTGAGCCTGAGGACCGGTCTGTCCGTAGCCTGAACACACACACACACACACACACACACTGGAATCTACTTCCTGCTTCCTCTTGTGACCACTGACAGGAGTTACAGTGTTTCGGGGAATCGGGACATGACACACGAAACGAACTGAGGAGAATCAAAACAAGTTGAACCGACTGAACTCCATAAACCAACCTCCACCACAGAGAGGAGGTCGTTATTATCCAGAAACTCACATCTCACATTCATAAACTACTTTATCTATAGATATATATATATAGATATATAGATATATCTATATATATATATCTATATATAGATATATATCTATATATATCTATATATCTATATATAGATATATATCTATATATATCTATATATCTATATATAGATATATATATATATATATATATCTATATATAGATATATATCTATATATATATATATATCTATATATAGATATATATATATATATATATATATATATATAGATATATATATATATATATATATATATATATATATATATATATATATATATATATATATATATATATATATATATATATATATATATATATATATATATATATAGATATATATATATATAGATATATATATATATAGCCTCTAGATATATCTATATATATATCTATATAGATATATCTATAGATATATCTATATATAAATAATTTATACATATATAGATATATATAACTCATGAACACCCAGAGAGGCCCCAACGAGGTTATCATCCAGCACAGAGGCTCTGTCCTGTGGAGTCCTACCACATCTAGTGGCTCTACATGGGAACTGCAGCCCTGAGGGAGGAGGACTGAGCTGGTGCTGCAGGAGGAAGGCTCTCCATAAACCTCTCCATGTATAACCTCTCCAGTATAACCTCTCCATGTATAACCTCTCCAAGTATAACCTCTCCAGTATAACCTCTCCAGTATAACCTCTCCATGTATAACCTCTCCAGTATAACCTCTCCAAGTATAACCTCTCCAGTATAACCTCTCCATGTATAACCTCTCCATGTATAACCTCTCCATGTATAACCTCTCCATGTATAACCTCTCCATGTATAACCTCTCCATGTATAACCTCTCCAAGTATAACCTCTCCAAGTATAACCTCTCCAAGTATAACCTCTCCATGTATAACCTCTCCATGTATAACCTCTCCATGTATAACCTCTCCAAGTATAACCTCTCCAAGTATAACCTCTCCAAGTATAACCTCTCCATGTATAACCTCTCCATGTATAACCTCTCCATGTATAACCTCTCCAAGTATAACCTCTCCATGTATAACCTCTCCATGTATAACCTCTCTATGTATAACCTCTCCATGTATAACCTCTCCATGTATAACCTCTCTATGTATAACCTCTCCATATGTAACCTCTCCATATATAACCTCTCCATATGTATATATATATAACCAGAGCCTCTTCATATATAACCAGAGCCTCTTCATATATAACCAGAGCCTCTAGATATATAACTAGAGCCTGGTCATATATAACCAGAGCCTCTTCATATATAACCAGAGCCTCTAGATATATAACCAGAGCCTCTAGATATATAACCAGAGCCTCTACATATATAACCAGAGCCTCTTCATATATAACCAGAGCCTCTTCATATATAACCAGAGCCACTAGATATATAACCAGAGCCTCTTCATATATAACCAGAGCCTCTAGATATATAACCAGAGCCTCTAGATATATAACCAGAGCCACTAGATATATAACCAGAGCCTCTACATATATAACCAGAGCCTCTAGATATGTAACCAGAGCCTCTACATATATAACCAGAGCCTCTCATATATAACCAGAGCCTCTACATATATAACCAGAGCCTCTAGATATATAACCAGAGCCTCTAGATATATAACCAGAGCCTCTACATATATAACCAGAGCCTCTACATATATAACCAGAGCCTCTTCATATATAACCAGAGCCTCTACATATATAACCAGAGCCTGGTCATATATAACCAGAGCCTCTACATATATAACCAGAGCCTCTTCATATATAACCAGAGCCTGGTCATATATAACCAGAGCCACTAGATATATAACCAGAGCCTGGTCATATATAACCAGAGCCTCTACATATATAACCAGAGCCTCTACATATATAACCAGAGCCTGGTCATATATAACCAGAGCCTCTTCATATATAACCAGAGCCTCTAGATATATAACCAGAGCCTCTACATATATAACCAGAGCCTCTACATATATAACCAGAGCCTCTTCATATATAACCAGAGCCTGGTCATATATAACCAGAGCCTGGTCATATATAACCAGAGCCTCTACATATATAACCAGAGCCTCTAGATATATAACCAGAGCCTGGTCATATATAACCAGAGCCTCTTCATATATAACCAGAGCCTCTAGATATATAACCAGAGCCTCTACATATATAACCAGAGCCTCTAGATATATAACCAGAGCCTCTAGATATATAACCAGAGCCTCTACATATATAACCAGAGCCTGGTCATATATAACCAGAGCCTCTACATATATAACCAGAGCCTGTACATATATAACCAGAGCCTCTAGATATATAACCAGAGCCTGGTCATATATAACCAGAGCCTCTACATATATAACCAGAGCCTCTACATATATAACCAGAGACTGGTCATATATAACCAGAGCCTCTACATATATAACCAGAGCCTGGTCATATATAACCAGAGCCTCTACATATATAACCAGAGCCTCTACATATATAACCAGAGCCTCTACATATATAACCAGAGCCTCTACATATATAACCAGAGCCTGGTCATATATAACCAGAGCCTCTACATATATAACCAGAGCCTCTACATATATAACCAGAGACTGGTCA
>JACSYO010000376.1:0-10000 GCA_016806645.1 Ophiodon elongatus | reverse complement strand
CACAGAGTGAGACGGGGTGAGATGGGGGTGACACGGAGTGAGACGGGGTGACGCGGAGTGAGACGGGGGTGAGACGGGGTGAGATAGGGGTGACACGGAGTGAGAAGGGGTGAGACGGAGTGAGACGGGGTGACGCGGAGTGAGATGGGGGTGACACGGCGTGAGACGGAGTGAGACGGGGGTGAGACGGGGTGAGACGGGGTGAAACGGAGTGAGACGGGGTGAGACGGGGTGAAACGGAGTGAGACGAGGTGAGACGGAGTGAGACAGGGTGAGACGGAGTCAACTGTGAAGGCTGAACATTACGGCAGCACTCGAACCTGGTGAGGTCCAACACTCTGACGCCCTCTAGTGGCCGGAGCTGTCCTCCTGGAGACACACACAGACACACACACACGCACGCACACAGACACACGCGCACACACACACGCACGCACGCACACAATCACACACGCGCACAGACACACATGCACGCACACACACACACACACACACACACACACACACACACGTGAGCACAAAGCTGTCCTCCTGGAGACACATACAGGTAAATATACACACATTTATTTAGATATTTTTATATATATATATATATATAGATATATATATCTATATAAATATATATATCCATATATATATATATATATATATATATATAAAAATATACACACACATACTGTACTACATCTCAGAGGTACATATAGTATTTTATACTGTACTACATCTCAGAGGTACAAATAATATTTTATACTGTACTACATCTCAGAGGTACATAGATGTAGATTAAAGAAGCTAACATGATATTAAGGAGTAATAATTAACACATTAATTCAGCAGGAATATTAATTAAAAAAAATCAGATAGAAAATCAAATCCTTTTTCTGATCAATACTTTTATTTTAACTACATTAATGTACTTTTACTTCAGTCAGGTTTTGAATGCAGGACTTTTACTAGTAGTGGAGTATTTTCACGGTGTGTACTTTTACTGCAGTAAAGGAAGGAATACTTCCTCCACCACGAGACTTCCGGTCACTTGACAAACGGAAGTAGTTGGACTTTGACCGGAAGCTAATAAAAGTGCCCGAGCAAAGCGTGGTACCTGCTCGCGTGCTTGACAGCCGCCGTCCTCCCACCGGACACCTCACCGGGAGATTCCTCCGGAGCTGTGACGTGAAACCAACCGGACACAGAGCCGACACACTGCGTCTCCACAGCGGGGACGAAGCCGCCATCTTCACACCTGTTGGAGAGACTTCCGGGCCTCCCTTTCACAATAAGAGTCCGGAATGTAGTCACTCTCTTCTTCCTCTCCGTCTTCTTTGAGGTTTATTGGTGCATTACTGCCACCACCTGGTGAGGAGTGTGGATCAGGATGTCTAGGACTTTTATTATTTAAAATGAAATACAAATGTAAACAAATACAAAATCAACAAAACAAACAAACTAAACTTAAAAATTATTTTTCCTATTTTGTATCAAAAATAATAGTTAGTCTGAGATTCTTTAATAGTAGTTAATAACACTTACTTCTTGAGTTCTTTTGCAGCTTCTTTTGCAGCTTTATCTGCCATTTAATTTCCCTTTATAATATAATATAAAAGTATCGTATCGTATAATATAATATAGTATAATCTAGAATAATATAATAGATTATAATATGATATAACATAACACAACATAGTATCATATAGTATTGTATAGTATAATATAATATAATATAGAATAATATAATATATTATCATATGATATAATATATCATAACATAATATAGGATAGTATAATACAATATAATATAATATAATATAGAAAAATATAATATATTATAATATGATATAATATAACATAACATAGTATAATCTAATATATTATAACATAGTGTAACATAACACAACCTGGTATCATGTAATATAATGTAAAATAATATAATCTAGAATAATATAACATAAATAACATGATATAATATAACATAACATAACATAGTATATTATAGTATTGTATAGTATAATATACCATATTATAGTATAATATATCATATTATAGTATAATTTATTATATTATAATATCGTATATTATATTATCATATATTATATAATGCAGCAACATTTTGAACAAAACTAATTTTAATTCAACCTGTTCAAGCCGATAGAGACGCTCTTAAACACGTCATGTTATAAAGATGATGTGTGTGAGCTCAAAAACACACACACACACACACACACACACACACACACACACACACACACACACACACACACACACACACACACACACACACACACTTCTACATGAACTCAGCTGATTTCCCGTAAATGAAGAGGGGCGGAGCCACAGTGACCATGTGATCCAGTAACAAGAGAACAGGAAGTGAAAAGTCCAGACTCCATTTTGAGTGGACGCAGCAGGAGGAGAGAAGCTGAAGGCTGAAGCAGGGTGAGTGTTAATCCAACATTTAAGAGTTTACTGTCAAAGTCTGAGAGTCATGAAACCTGCTGGAAACTCATTATTTACCTATTATACTGTGTGTGTGTGTGTGTGTGTGTGTGTGTGTGTGTGTGTGTGTGTGTGTGTGTGTGTGTGTGTGTGTGTGTGTGTGTGTGTGTGTGTGTGTGTGTGTTACTTCCTGTTCTCTCCGTGTGATTCTTGTGTTGTGAGCTCTCAGTCAGTGTTACTGTTTATCTCTCAGACTGACCTCAGATCAGAAGATGAGTGGTTGTGAGGAGGAAGAGGAGGACAGAGCAGAGTCTCTGGTCTCCGGCTGTCTGTCTATGAAGAGTGATCGGTCCAGAGATTATCCTCTAAACGGTTCAAAAACCCCGATGATTAGCAGCACACGGACTAAGGCCACCTCGCCCGGACCAGGGAAACCGGGGCACCCTCCCGGAGCCAGACCCGGGAGGGGAGCTCGTAGGCGAGCGTCTGGTGGCCGGGCCTTCGCCCATGGGGCCTGGTCGGGCTCAGCCCGAAGAAACATCATGGAGCAGCCACCCTGTGGACCCACCACCCGCGGGGATAAGCATCGGGGTCGGGTGCTATGTGGACCGGGCGGCAGGCCGGGCAGGGGGCCTGGGCGAGCTGATCGCCGGCGGCATAGACTAGCTCTAGGGACGTGGAACGTCACCTCGCTAGCGGGGAAAGAGCCGGAGCTGGTGCGGGAGGTGGAGCGGTACCAGCCAGATATAGTTGGCCTCACCTCCACGCACAGCACTGGCTCTGGAACCAAGCTCCTGGAGAAAGGTTGGACTTTGTCCTTTTCTGGAGTTGCCCAGGGTGAGAGGCGCCGGGCGGGAGTGGGGATACTCACGAGCCCCCGGCTGAGCGCCGCCGTGTTGGAGTTCTACCCGGGGAGCGAGAGGGTCGTCTCCCTGCGCCTGCGGGTTGTGGGGAGTAAGGCTCTGACTGTTGTTTGTGCCTATGCACCGAACAGCAGTTCAGAGTATCCGGCCTTCTGGGAGTCGGTGGGAGGGGTCCTGGAAAGGGCGCCTCCTGCTGACTCCATAGTTCTCCTGGGAGACTTCAACGCTCACGTGGGCAACGACAGAGAAACCTGGCGGCGGGTGATTGGGAGGAACGGCTTGCCTGATCTGAACCCGAGTGGTGTCTCGCTGTTGGACTTCTGTGCTAGCCACGGTTTGTCCATAACGAACACCATGTTCGAACATAGGGTGGCTCATAAGTGTACCTGGTACCAGAACACCTTAGGCCGTAGATCAATGATCTACTTTGTAATCGTTTCATCTGATCTGCGGCCGTATGTCTTGGACACTCGGGTGAAGAGAGGAGCAGAGCTGTCAACTGATCACCACCTGGTGGTGAGTTGGATCAGATGGCAGGGGAATCGGCTGGAGGGACCCGGCAAGCCCAAACGTGTAGTGAGGGTGAACTGGGAACGTCGGGCGGAGGATCCTGTCCGGGAGGTTTTCAACTCCCACCTCCGGAAGAACTTCTCACACATCCCAAGGGAGGCTGGGGACATGGAATCCGAGTGGACCATGTTCAAAGCCTCTATTGTGGACGCGGCCGCTAGGAGCTGTGGTCGGAAGGTCACCGGTGCCTGCCGTGGCGGTAACCCGAGAACCCGGTGGTGGACACCGGGGGTGAGGGAAGCCGTCAAACTGAAGAAGGAGGCCTTTCGGGCCTGGTTGGCTCGGGGGTCTCCTGAAACAGCGGGGAGGTACCGGCAGGCCAAAAGGGCTGCAGCTGCGGTGGTCGCGGACGCTAAAACTCGGGCATGGGAGGAGTTCGGGGAGGCCATGGAGAAGGACTTTCGGTTGGCCTCAGGGAAGTTCTGGCAAACCATCCGACGGCTCAGGAAGGGAAAGCAGGGCTTACCCCAGGCTGTGCTCAGCACGGGGGGGGAACTGCTGACCCGGACAGGGGACATCGTCGGGCGGTGGAAAGAGCACTTTGAGGAACTCCTAAACCTGGCCAACATGTCCTCTAGAGAGGAGGCAGCGCCTGACGACTTGGGGGGGGTCGAATCCATATCCTTGGCAGAGGCCACTAAGGTAGTCAATAAGCTCCTTGGTGGCAAGGCGCCGGGGTGGATGAGATCCGCCCTGAGATGCTGAAGGCGCTGGACGTTGTTGGGCTGTCTTGGCTGACACGCCTTTTCAATGTCGCATGGGGGTCGGGAACAGTGCCCATGGACTGGCAGACTGGGGTGGTGGTTCCCATTTTCAAAAGGGGGACCGGAGAGTGTGCTCGAATTATCGGGGTATCACACTACTCAGCCTCCCGGGGAAAGTGTATGCCAGGGTGCTGGAAAGGAGGCTCCGACCGATTGTCGAACCTCGGATTCAAGAGGAGCAGTGCGGATCCCGTCCCGGTCGTGGAACAGTGGACCAGCTCTTTACCCTCGCAAGACTACTGGAGGGGCTCTGGGAGTTTGCCCAACCAGTCTACATGTGTTTTGTGGACTTGGAGAAGGCCTTCGACCGGGTCCCCCGGGGGTTTTTGTGGGGGGTGCTGCGGGAGTATGGGGTGCCGGACCCGTTACAACGGGCCATCCGATCTCTGTACGACTGCATTCAGTAATGAACCTGGACCCTCAGACTCAAAGTAAGAGAACTTCTACTAACTAGTTTATGACTCATTTTCAGTTACTGACAATATTTTCTGATGATTTGTGTTTACTAAAGTTTATTTGCCAACTAAAATGAGACGATCTTTTTGTGACACATTTTGTATCATCTTCCTCTTCGTATCAGTGACAGCTGTCAGTCAGCTAGAAAGCTGTCATGTAATCTAAGAGGACTAATACACACTTCTAAACGTCCCAGTCCATCCCTAGTGACAGAAAAGGGAATGACACGCTTGGACCTGATCCTGAGACACCACTTTTACATGCTTTATGCCATCTAAAATGTTTAATATCCATTAGAATGAAGGTCATTGGTCATGTAGCAGGATGTGCTTTGAGGCATATGACCTTTTGGTGTGTGTGCATTGATGCGTGTTTTGCCCCGTTAAGACTCGATGGAGCAGGATGTGGAGCAACTGTTTTTCTGACCACAGGTTGTGACTGTATTCCTGTTTGTAACGTGCTCCCGTTGCCCCCGTGAGTCTCCCCTCACACAATGACACCAGCACACTTGGTGTTGCGGTTCTCAATGTTTTTATTTAGTATCAACTCTCCACGCTGCCTCGTCCGTGAGCTTGTGGTCTTCACCCGACTGTCTGTGTCTCCGACTCTCTGGCGGTCTTGCAGACTGTGACTCCGGCTTCTCTCGCCCCTTCGTCCCTACTGCCGTTTATGTGGGGGAGAGACACAATTAGTCACAGCTGAGGCCAATTAGGCCCCTTCTGGCACCGTTCCCTGAGCCACTCCCCCACTCCCCTCTGCAGCTGAGCCCAACCACGCCCCCGCCACCACACTGTTACTTTCAGCAGCTCAGGTTTTGATAGTCCATCGTTGCATATGGTTTTATTTTAGTTTTCGTGGAATAAACTAGGTTCCACACACTACGAGCCTCCTCATTGGATGGCTGATCAAGGAGAGTTTAGCCTGCTGAAGTGCATGTTGAAGTTTGACATGGTGGTCTACACGAGTCAGAACCCTTTTCATCCTGCAACAAGTGTTTTTAACAAGCTGCCACGACAGCAGATTTGTGATTTTAGCATGATTTAAAAAGCTGAACTACTAAAACAAACTACCTGCTGATCATGAAATCTGTTCAGGAAACGACCTTATGATTGATCAGTGTAAGGCCACGTATACAACCTATAAAGAAATACTCATACAAGTACATTACCAGTCCTGCTCCTTCGTGCACGCCCCTCAGCTTTCACTCTGATTCAGACGAGACAAAGTGTCCTCAGACTGCTGGTCCACCACAGTATTTACACCACTTCTAACATCAGTTCAAACCCAACTAACTCAAGCTCTCTTTAATGGAGGACTTTTACTGTGAAGGAGCTGCAGGAAGTGTTGACTTTGTTCTAGACAAACTACAGACAGATCACTAAATGTTTAATAAGAAAAGCAGCTCATTAGTTTATGAAAGCAGGAGAGTTGAAATAAAAGAAGATTTTCATTCCAGACTGAACTCTGAATTCAAACAGAAAAGTAACTTTAACTGATCTCTGAACTTCTGAGCTTCTACACACTTTGGTCCAAATCTGGAGATTTCCATCAACAACCAACAAATCATTTTAGTAATAAAGAAATGTCTCCACAGAGAGAAGAAGAGGAGTCCTGTTCCTGAGGAGGAGCTGATGTCCAGATCCAGAACCAGAACCGGAGCTGGACCTCAGACAGCCAGTGAGACCAGCACTGTACAAAGTAAGACGGTCCATTCCTCTGCTGATGTCTTCATGTCCTGAAACAGGACGTGTTGTTTTCATACAGGGACACTTGTTGTGTCTCACAGAAGACATTTAGGATCTGCTCCAGGAGACAGTTCTGCTCTGCATCACTCTTCTTCTTTGAGAGGAAATCTGAACCCAAAATAAATAAATGTAGATTATGTTTTGGTTTCATGATAGCGCCCCGTCTTTGACGAACCAATCAGAATGCTGTTAGTTCTCCGTGTGCATAGCTGGAGAAGTATTAAAGTGTGTGAAGCAGTACCATCACTCTTCTCTCATAGACAGACAGTCCCACTGACTAACAGCCAGACAGCAGCCAGAGACACAACAACAGCCCACATTATCTTTCCTGCTGAAGTCTCCTTCTGTAACCTACAAACACACGTCTTGTCCTGCAGATCCACTCGTTGAACAAGCCACCAAACAAACATCCTCTGAGGAAAAGTGCACCGCTGACATCACTTTTCAGGCTACAGTAGAGCGCTAATTATCTAGTCAGTCACAGCACATGAAACATGTGAAAACTGTTGTGATATAATATCTAGAATCAACATCGGTTACTGTAGATGGTCACAGAGTCGTCTCACTTCACTGCCTCGTCTAACAAAACACTGTCTGCACTCAGCTAAAGTCTTCATGTTTCTTTACTTGGTCTCTTGCTGGGCTCAGTGCTGCGTTGATCCAGGCCATGAATACATGCATTTCCACTGCAGCCTCACAGCAGGAAAAACCCAGCTGAGCTGTTGTGGCTCTGTTTGGTAGCACGGTCAACAGGACCATGACGGAGACGGTCTCCTCCCTCAAACCAAAACCACGTCTGTAGCTACACTGACTGGATCAACACGTGTCTGTGCTGGTGACCAGAGAGAAAGCTCTCTGTGTTCACATCTCACTACTTTTGTAGCTTCTAGCTGAATCAAACTGAAAGTTACTTTCACTCGCGAGTCCTCGTTTGTACGTTCAGATATCAGCCTGATTTGATTGTTTACTGATTGTTTTAGTCAAATCAATATCATATCTTCTTCATGGTTCTCTCTTGTTCCTCTGGTCCAGCAGATGGTGGTCTGCAGGAGGTTTTAGATGAACATAAGATCAGTCTGAAGGAGAGATGTGAACGTGTGACTGAAGGAAGTGAAACAGGAAGTGGAACCCTCCTCAACAGGATCTACACTGAGCTCTACATCACAGAGGGACAGAGTGAAGAGGTTAATACCCAACATGAGGTGAGGCAGCTGGAGTCAGCCTCCAAGAAGAAGACCCTCCACGACACTCCCATCAAGTGCCACGACATCTTTAAAGCCTCAGCTGACCAGCGGAGACGCATCAGAGTCGTTCTGACCAACGGCGTCGCTGGCGTTGGAAAAACCTTCTCGGTGCAGAAGTTCACTCTGGACTGGGCCGAGGGTTTGGAGAACCAAGATGTCGGTCTGGTGGTTGTGCTTTCGTTCAGGGAGCTGAACTTGATCAAAGATGAGCAGTACAGTCTTCTCAAGCTGCTCCATGTTTTCCATCCAACATTACAGAAGGTCCCAGCAGAGAAGCTCTCTGTCTGGAAAGTTCTCTTCATCTTTGATGGTCTGGATGAAAGCAGACTTTCTTTGGATTTCATCAACAATGAGGTCGTGTGTGATGTCACACAGAAGGCATCGGTCAACGTGCTGCTGACCAACCTCATCGAGGGGAAGCTGCTTCCCTCGGCTCTCGTCTGGATAACTTCCAGACCTGCAGCAGCCAATCAGATCCCTCCTACACGTGTTGACAGGCTAACAGAAGTACGAGGCTTCACCGACCCCCAGAAGGACGAGTACTTCAGGAGGAGATTCAGTGATGAAGAGCTGTCCAGCACCATCATCTCACACATCAAGACATCCAGGAGCCTCCACATCATGTGTCTGATCCCAGTCTTCTGCTGGATCACTGCTACAGTTCTGGACCACATGTGGACCACAGACCAGAGAGGAGAGCTGCCCAAGACCCTGACCGACATGTACTCACACTTCCTGCTGGTCCAGACAAAGAGGAAGAAGCAGAAGTACCATGAGGGACATGAGACGAGTCCTCAGGAGCTGACGGAGGCTGACGGGGAAGTTCTTCTGAAGCTGGGGAGGCTGGCGTTTGAACATCTGGAGAAAGGAAACATCATGTTCTACCAAGAAGACCTGGAGCAGTGTGGTCTTGATGTCACAGAGGCCTCGGTGTTCTCAGGAGTTTGTACAGAGATCTTCAGAAGAGAGAGTGTGATCTTCCAGAAAACAGTCTACTGCTTTGTTCATCTGAGTGTTCAAGAGTTTCTGGCTGCCGTCTACATGTTCCACTGTTTCACACACAGGAAGACAGAGGTACTGAAGGACTTCATGGGAGGAGACTACAAGCACAGAGACTCAAACCCAAAGTCTTTATTCAAGACGTTTTTTGGCTCATCTCTGGAGGACGTCATGGTAGAAGACTACAATCATTCATCTCTGGATGATGAGGACAATAACAGTCTTCCTTGTGAATGGGACACTGATCCATCTCTGGAGGACTTCCTGAAGAGAGCCATGGAGAAATCCCTCCAAAGTACAAATGGCCACCTGGACCTGTTTGTCCGCTTCCTTCATGGCCTCTCTCTGGAGTCCAACCAGAGACTCTTAGGAGGCCTGCTGGGTCAGACAGACAACAGTCCAGAAACCATCCAGAGAGCCATCAACAACCTGAAGGAGATTAACAGTTATAATATCTCTCCTGACAGAAGCATCAACATCTTCCACTGTCTGATGGAGATGAAGGAGCTCTCAGTACATCAGGAGATCCAGGAGTTCATGAAGTCAGAGAACAGATCAGAAGAGATTCTCTCAGAGATCCACTGCTCAGCTCTGTGCTACATGCTGCAGATGTCAGAGGAGGTTCTGGAGGAGTTGGACCTGGAGAAGTACAACGCATCATCTGAGGGACGACGGAGACTGATTCCAGCTGTGAGGAACTGCAGAAAGGCTCGGTGAGTCCAGATGTGATTAACTTCATGAATCAGTGTAGATCAGTAGTTTAGTTCTTCAAATATAGAAACTATGAAATTGATATAATTCTTAAATAGTGTTCCAGTTGTTTGATACAAAGTTCTAAGTCAGTTGTATTCAGTCACAGATGTTCTTGTTGTTTCAAAAGCTGTGAGTGAAAACATGTTGATGTTTCAGTTGGTTGTTTTCACTGT